>JADBJO010000232.1:380000-405000 GCA_016801955.1 Conus betulinus | reverse complement strand
CCCCCCCCCACCCCCTCCCACACACACACACACTCTCTCTCTCTCTTTCACATAGATGCACACACCCAGCCCTTCCACCCCCCCATCCCCCCTCCCCCCCCCCCCCCCCCCCCACACACACACACACACACACACACAGAGTGCATGCGCGGGCTACACAAAATCCGCACTCCTGTGCACGTGCGACTGACAGGGTGAGGCGAGGAAGCTCTCAGGGGACGAAGGTCGACAGTCCAAAGTCGGCCAGGGACAGTCTGCCGCCTCACACTACCAGCCAGTTTTTTTTAACGGCCATTCTCCTGTCTGGTAATTGGTCTGTTCGCACGCGCCCAATTGTTCAATCGCTCTCCGAAGGAATCAGGCGGAGGGACGTTAGTGAGGAAGAAGCATCGGGCTCTGGCCCTAGAGTCAAGTGACCGATGTGACGAGAACGCAGCCTTGAATGACGTACTGTCGGTGACGTCATTTCTTTTATTCACACGGGAAGAATTACTGATGTCTGTTTCCGAACGAGAGCTGAGCTGCGTTCAGTTATAATCGTGATGTGTACACTTGAGTATCATACTGAATGTGTAGTGTTCTGCCTAGGGGGAGAAACAAAAATTCCATAGATCTAGAAGAGTTGGGGACGTTTCCAAAGTCTTAAGGGATATCTTACATTATCGTAAAAACGCAAAAAAAAAAAAAAAAAAAAAAAAAATCCGAATCACCTGAAAGGGTTGGAGACATTTCCAAAGTCTGAAGGAATATCTCACTTTATCTTAAAAACGAAAAACAAAAAACAAAAACAAAACGATCTGGCCCAAACTGTTACACGCCTTTTTGTACTGGTGACAAAATTATTTCAAATACACTTGTTTATGAACCATTGTAAACAGATGAACTCCCCAAACAAGGGCAGTGTGTTACGTCCTTTTTGTCTAGGTAACATTTCAAAGATGCTTTGTTTTATGAAACATTTCAAACTGCTCCACATTGGGACAGATGAAGTCTCCAAGCAGGGGCAGTAGGCTGCCTTATTCTGCATTTGGGAAGCCTCCAGTGACCACCCAGACAGTTGAAGCCTCCAGCAAGGGCAGTGGACTGCCTCAGTGTGCCGTTGGGGGAAGCCTCCATGACCACCCAGACTGCAGTTACCGTAGCACCCTCAGGATCATTCAGTAGCCTGACAGGATGTGGAGGAACACATGTTTGCATTCAATCTTTACGACAGGCATGTGGAGGAATACATGTTTGCTATCAATCTTTACGACAGGCATATGGAGGAATACATGCTTGCTATCAATCTTTACGACAGGCATATGGAGGAATACATGCTTGCTATCAATCTTTACGACAGGCATATGGAGGAATACATGCTTGCTATCAATCTTTACGACAGGCATATGGAGGAATACATGCTTGCTATGGTTGGCTCATGACAGGCAGGGGGCTTTGTCCAGCGCTCTGACAGTCTCCCTGAACGGCAGGGGGCTTTTGTCCAGCGCTCTGACAGTCTCCCTGAACGGCAACGGGCTTTGCCCAGCGCTCTGACAGTCTCCCCCTGCAACGGCCCAGCTTTGACCGCTGCTGTCAGCTGTTCTGAGAGGAGCAGTCGTCTTGAAAATAGTTTTTAAAATTAATCTTTGCAGTTTTATGTCGGATGCCCAGAACGACTTGCATGTATTTTCCTTTACGACAATACCTAATTCGCCAGCAGTCTCTCTGTCCAACTTCTCTGCAACTTACCTTGTATTTCATTTTCAGGGGCTTTGAACTAGATCAGCGTTATCTTTAGCTTGGTCTGATGTTGACTAGTGAACCAAAGGAAGGGGTAGGGAATTCCTAGAACCAAAGGAAGGGGTGGGAACAGTTTTATGTCGGGGCCTAGGAATTCCTTTACGAACCAATTAGAAAGGGTGGGAATTAGAACCAAAGAAAGGTAGAACCAACTAGAAAGGTTATCTTTAGCTTGGGGATGTTGAGTGGGGTCACTAGGAATTCCTAGAACCAAAGAAAGGGGTGGGATCACTAGGAATTCCTAATTCACTAGGAAAGGGTGGGGGTCACTAGGAATCCTAGAACCAAAGAAAGGGGTGGGGTCACTAGGAATTCCTAGAACCAAAGAAAGGGGTGGGGTCACTAGGAATTCGTAGAGAACCAAAGAAAGGGGTGGGGTCACTAGGAATTCGTAGAACCAAAGAAAGGGGTGGGGTCACTAGGAATTAGAACCAAAGAAAGGGGTGGGGGTCACTAGGAATTCCTAGAACCAAAGAAAGGGGTGGGGTCACCAGGAATCCTAGACCCAAAGAAAGGGTGGGGGTCACTAGGAATTCCTAGACCAAAGAAAGGGGGGGGATAGACCCAAAGAAAGGGGTGGGGTCACTAGGAATTCCTAGACCCAAAGAAAGGGGTGGGATAGACCCAAAGAAAGGGATGGGGTCACTAGGAATTCGTAGAACCAAAGAAAGGGGGGGGTCACTAGGAATTCGTAGAACCAAAGAAAGGGGTGGGGTCACTAGGAATTCGTAGAACCAAAGAAAGGGGTGGGGTCACTAGGAATTCGTAGAACCAAAGAAAGGGGTGGGGACACTAGGAATTCGCTAGAACCAAAGAAAGGGGTGGGGTCACCAGGAATTCCTAGACCAAAAGAAAGGGGTGGGATGACTAGGAATTCCTAGACCCAAAGAAAGGGGGGGTCACTAGACCCAAAGAAAGGGGGGGGGGGTCACTAGGAATTCCTAGACCCAAAGAAAGGGGTGGGATGACTAGGAATTCCTAGGTGGGGTCACTAGGAATTCTAGACCCAAAGAAAGGGGGGGGGGAAAGGGGTGGGGTCACTAGGACTAGACCAAAGAAATTCCTAGACCCAAAGAAAGGGGTGGGGTCACTAGGAATTCCTAGAAAAAGAAAGGGTGGGGTCACCCAAAGAAAGGGGTGGGTCCTATCCTAGACCCAAAAGAAGGGGTGGGGACTAGGAATTCCTAGACCAAAAGAAAGGGGTGGGATAGACCCAAAGAAAGGGTGGGGGGGTCATAGACCCACAGGAAGGGGTGGGGGATAGGACCTAGACCCAAAGAAAGGGGTGGGGGGAATTCCTAGACCCAAAGAAAGGGGTGGGTCACAGGAATTCCTAGGGTCACTAGGAATTCCTAGACCCAAAGAAAGGGGTGGGGTGGGATCACTAGGAATTCCTAGAACCAAAGAAAGGGGTGGGGTCACTAGGAATTCCTAGAACCAAAGAAAGGGGTGGGGTCACTAGGAATTCCTAGAAGAACCCAAGAAAGGGGTGGGGTCACTAGGAATTCCTAGAACCCAAAGAAAGGGGTGGGGTCACTAGGAATTCCTAGAACCAAAGAAAGGGTGGGGGTAGGAATTCCTAGGAAAGGGGTGGGGTCAAGGAATTCCTAGAACCAAAGAAAGGGGTGGGGTCACTAGGAATTCCTAGAACCAAAGAAAGGGGTGGGGTCACTAGGAATTCCTAGAACCAAAGAAAGGGGTGGGGTCACTAGGAATTCCTAGAGCCAAAGAAAGGGGTGGGGTCACTAGGAATTCCTAGACCCAAAGAAAGAGCCAGGGGTGGGGTCACTAGGAATTTCTAGAACCAAAGAAAGGGGTGGGGGTCACTAGGAATTCCTAGAGCCAAAGAAAGAAAGGGGTGGGGAATTCCTAGAACCAAAGAAAAGGTGAGAATTCCTAGAACCAAGGAAAGGGGTGGGGTCAGCAAACTCCTCATGATCACTCCACTTGCTAGCGTGGCAGCAGAGAGTCCTCAGAAGAGAAGCCCCCTTCAAGAGAGTGTTTTCGGCCCTTATCTCCTGACACTCTAGGGGGGTTGGGCCACACCCGGTTCATGACTCCGGATGTCCCTCTGCTGCCCCTTTTTTTTTCCTCATCTTGGGATGAGCCATGACTGGGATTCGAACCCATGCCCTTCTGGACATGCTCATTTCCACTTAATGACTCGCGCACTAACCACTGAGCACAGGAACACCTGATATTTGTAGGAAAGTTAAGCCTTATGAAGTTCACTTTTGTCCTCCTTGACCAGATCCAACTTGAACACCTCTCTGCCGCTTCTGCCATTGCTTTCAGGGCTTTGGTTTTTTTTCCCTCCCTGCAACTGAGAGCTGTTTCATGAGGCTGTATGCAGACGTTCCCACAAACCCCCTAGCTCCAATTTCTGCAGTGAGGACTTTGACCTGATAGCCTTCTCTCCTCAGGCTGTTTGCCAGATCAGCATACTTTTCAGTCTTGTAGATCTGAGCTGCCTCCATTCTGTTCTCATATGGCACCGTGAGCTCGATCATGATCAGCTGCTTGGTTGACTGAGAGTGTAATACTATGTCTGGTCTCATGCCACTCTTGCTGATAATCTCTGGGTGACTATTCCATTCTGGGAGGTCTGCTGTGCACTCCCAGTCATCTGCCCCGTCCAGCAGACTCTGCCTGCATGTTCCGAGTGGCACTGTTGTTCTTGGCCATGATTCGCTGCCTCCTGCCGTGTGAAGAATGTTGCGGGTGCTTTTGGAGTCCTGATTTTCCCTTTTGTGGTGTTGGTACTAGCCCAGACTACTTGTACAATCTCTTTGAGCACTTGGTTGTGCCTCCATGTGTACCTTCCTTGAGCCAGGGCTACTTTACATGAGCTTAGGACATGCTCCACTGTTTGTTTTTCATGGCAAAGGGGGCATGAAGGATCGTCTGTTTTTTCCCCTTCACCAGGTTTGCATTTGAAGGGCAGAAGGTCATATGCAGATCTGAGAATGAAGCTGATCCTGAGAGGGGCCATGTGCCAAATGTCATTCCAAGTGAGACTTCTTTGGAGTGCATTCTCCCACGTTGTCCATTGCCTTGCTGGCTCTGCTGGACTTTTTTTTGGAGAGTCTTTTTTGGTCTTCTTCTTTTCTCATCTCCTGAATCATCATGTCTCTTTTGGCTTTTCCTTTGGCCTTTGACCACCATTCAGTTTTGGTCACCCCCAGTCCTTGTCTGTTGGTCTGTGTGTGTCCTGTTATTTCTCTGATCTTGAGACTTTTCTTTTGCAGAATCCATCGCCTCTTGAACTTTCCATTTTCTGCCTGTCTTCAGCTGGGGCTTGATTGCTTCAACCACCTTGTCTCCTGAGTCCTCCAGCATGCTTTGAAGTCTGATCTTCCCTGCTTTATATTCTCCAGGATGGATTTCAGTGGTAGTTTCAGCTTTGCTTGGCGACAGTATAGCGCTATGTCAGTCAGACAGGGTGGGACACCAAGCCATTTCCTTGTGAACTTGTTGATTTTGGATTCCATTGCCTCCACTATGCTGGTGCAGATGTCGTATATCATCAGAGGCCATAGGAGCTTTGGTATCATCAGCATGAACTGCAGACACCAGACCTTGTATTTGCCAGGGAGCCCACACTGGTCAATGGTCTCCAAGCCTTCTTCCGACATCTGTTTGGTTTCTTTTGCTCTTCGTGTGTCTTTCAGCGTATCATCATACCATCTTCCAAGGCTCTTGACTGGCTCTTCTGTTACTGTTGGAATGGTCTGGTTGGCAACACTGAAAGACCACAGATTCGGCCACTTTTCCTTTCCTCAGTGAGAGACTCCGTGATTTCTTTGGCTTGAACTTCATTCTGGATGAGGCAACTATGTCGTCCAGCCTCTCCAGCACGTGACGTGTCTCGTCTTCTCTGGATGAAATCACTGTAGTGTCATCCATGAAGGCCTTGAGAGGGGGCATCTTGTATCCATCGCCAAGGTCTGTTTGTCTTGCGTTGCTTGTTGCTGCTTTCAAGATGACTTCCATTGCCAACACGAACAGTATTGGGGAAATTGCACAGCCCATTGCAATGCCCACTTCCAAGTTGATCCAATCTGTGTGTGTGTACTCCTTGGTAGAGAACCGCATTGAGAAGCCATTGAAGTACTCTTGAGCATGTCGCGGATGTTCTTTGGCACATGGTACATCTTAAGAGCCAACTGTATCATCTCATGGGGTACAGATCCATATGCGTTTGCCAGGTCGAGCCACACTACGTCCAGGTCTCTCTTTTCTGTTTTTGCTCTTTGGATTGCGTCCCAGATCATTGTGGCGTGTTCTACACAGCCAGCCACGCCTGGAATGCCACCTTCTGGGACTGACACATCCAAGTACTTGTTTTCCATGAGGTACTGGTCAGCCTTGCTGCCATGACAGAGAAGAAGATTTTCCCTTCGACGTTCAGTAGTGATATTGGCCTGAACTGGCTGATGTCACTTGAGTTTTGCTCTTTGGGGATGTACACACCATCTGCCGTCATCCACTGGCCGCTGATCTTCTGATTTCTCCAGGCTGATCGCAGCAGCCTGTGGAGCCACTCCAGCACCTTGGGACATTTCTTGTACAGCTGGTAAGGTATTCCGTTTGGCCCTGGTGATGATTTGGCTCTGGCTTTGTCGACCACCTTCTTGATTTCCGCCAACGTTGGAGGCTTGTCATTGAACTGTTCCTCAGGGTTGGTTGGCCACACCAGACCTTGAATGTCGAGTGGTGCTTTGCTCTGTGAGTCAGAGTATGTTTTTCAGATGCTGCTCAAGAACTCCTTTGTCCACACTTAGGGTCCCAGATTTTGGCTGCTCAAACAGAGTTCTGGGCAAACTGGAAGGGGTCTCTGAAGAAACGCTCTTGTGTCTTCTTCTTTTTGCTTTTCCTCTTCCTCGCAGATTCCGCTTTGCTGAGGGCGCTGTGTTTTGCTTTCAGGTCTTCCCAGAGTTTTTCCAAGCCTTGTTTTTCAGCTGGCAGAGCAGTCTTCATTTGCTTCTTGAGGTTTTTTTCTTTTGGACCCTGATCTTGTCCATCTCTTCTTGGCGTCTGGATTTCTTTGGAGGTGTTTTCTCTTTGGGTAGTTTTTGCTCCATAGGCGTCTCTACATGTGGCATACACAATGTCCCCATATGTGGCTAGTTTGTGTTCCAGGGTGCTTTTCCCTATCAGTGCATCGTCTTTGGACGATTTTTGCATCCAGTTTCTCCCAATCTTCAGTCTCGTTTGCTCGTGGCAGGTTGAGTTTCAGGCGCCTGGCATCGAGGGCCTGTGCAAATTCTCATCCGAACCGAACCAACAGCGTGGATGTCCTTGGCACTGTGGTTTAAATCCTGGCCTTGGTCTTCCGACGTCTTATCTGCTGATGCAGTGCGCTGCTGCTCATTCAGATGAGTCTTCACACATCCCATCTTTGTTCTGTGGATCTTCATGCCACGGGTGGTAGCGAAACGCTTTCCACAGACACATGGATATTCCATTTGGTCCATGTTCGTAGTCCGTTTGGATTGCATGTAGTGGTTTGAGTAGGTGAAACGAAGAGAGAGTGCAGATGGGGAGGGGAAAAAAAAATGCCTGTGTGCAGATGAAGAGAAAAGATGTTTAATCAGGGTAGACGTACAGTCCTCTTAGACTGAAAAGTAAGAGAGAACGGGCGAGAGGTGTGTGTGTGTGTGTGTGTGTGTGCGTGTGTGTGTGTGTGTGTGTGTGTGTGTGTGTGTGTGTGTGTGTGTGTGTGTGTGAAACTTTCTTCCTCATGTTAGAATCATTGTTAAAAATGTGTTCCCAATTTTGCTACCCTTTTCTCTGCACTCTCTCCTTTAAGACACAAATGCAGACCGGCATTCACCTGCAGTACTCCTTCCTCTACCCTCCCACTGCCCGTTCCGCACGAAGTGAAACCATAGCATGGCCTCTCGCTGTTGGTTGTGCCGACGCATAGGTTTGAAAATGTATGATTTTATTATAAATGCACATTTACACGAAACTGATAACAATTGGTGGATAATATATAACGTATGAGAATATTTTAACAAAGTTGAAACACAAGTGAAAAACGTGCTTTGTTTTCAATCAGGTTTTTAAAACAACCTCTCTCTCTCTCTCTCTCTCTCTCTCTCTCTCTCTCTCTCTCTCTCTCTCTCTCTCTCTCTCTCTCTCTCTCTCTCTCTGGTTGCTATCGGTTTTATTAATGATTGAAATTATATCATGTTGAATGACTGTTGTGGTCGCTGGTTTTATTGGTGCATTGTCATTAATTGATTGATGTCTTCATACTTTGATTTCTTTGAGCACTATAACTGCAAGGTGATAAATGTGTGTCCGGATTACTGTTGATCATATTGATGTATTGCTGTTTATTCAAATTTATAGTAATGTTTAGCATGCGATATTTTGGATAGAAAAATGGAATTATAATCTCTCTCTCTCTCTCTCTCTCTCTCTCTCTCTCTCTCTCTCTCTCTCTCTCTCTCTCTTTGTTATCATGGCTGCGTTTCGATGGATTGTCGCTTAATTACTAATTTCATGAAAAATAAGTGTTATGATTATTGATGCTAGACATTCGTTGCTGCTTACTGATAACTGATTGTAGTACCGTTCGTTCTCGTTTTGCCTATAACCACATAAAAATGTTGATATTATTGATGCATTGTAGTTGTCTAATTATTACCCTTAGCAGTTTGTTTTATGTTATTATTATTATTATTAATTTATATATATATATATATATATATTTTTTTTTTTTACAAAAGGAATGCATCTCTTTCTCTCTCTCTCTCTCTCTCTCTCTCTCTCTCTCTCTCTCTCTCTCTTCGATAAGAGGATCACTTGTTCCATATTTGTGTGCGTTGACTCCTTTCTTCTTTGTAATCTTTATTCTTGTTTGTTGTTTCAATCGTTTCTCTCTCTGTTTTTTTTTTTTTTTTTTTTTAAGTCATCTACGCCTTAACTATAATGGATGAACTTTTTAATGCTATGAAGATATGTGTGTTTGTTAAAAGTTTTGTATGTCTTAGTCGCTAGTCATACTTAGTCCCTTAACGGGGCAAGGGCCGGATGAAAAAAAAGCATGTGTTTGCTTATCTGTTACCCTTGGAAATAAAGATTATCATCATCATCAGATTATCATCTCTCTCTCTCTCTCTCTCTCTCTCTCTCTCTCTCTCAAAGATTACATCATAGTAAGTGTGAGCCCCCCTCCCTCACCCGCACACAAAACCTACATACACATACACACTCGCCCGCGCGTGCACGCACGCACATGAATGGGGGCACTCACACTTTTATAGTGAATGCTCACACACATAGAAATGACGCGCACGCGTGCGTCCCCTCCCTCACCTGCATGCAAACATACACACACACACACACACACACACACACACACACACACACACACACACACACAGAGAGAAGATATATATATATATATATATATATATATATATATATATATATATATATATATATATAGAGAGAGAGAGAGAGAGAGAGAGAGAGAGAGAGAGAGAGAGAGAGAGTATTAGATGTGCTGGCACTGCAATATTGCAGCAAGATGTGATGTTTCTGATGTCATGTTGCTAAACTGGTGAGATCCATTGCAGTACAATGTCTGTATCTCTGCAGCAGATCGCAGTTTGAAGACACGGACAGTCACCAACCAGTCTACTCGCTGGCCATTCAAGACAGTCACCAACCAGTCCACTCGCTGGCCATTCAAGACACACTGACCAGTCAGTCCACTCGCTGGCCATTCAAGATACAGTCACCAACCAGTCCAATAGCTGGCCATTCAAGACAGTCACCAACCAGTCCACACGCTGGCCATTCAAGACACAGTCATCAGTCAAACCACTCGCTGGCCATTCAAGACACAGTCACCAATCAAACCACTCGCTGGCCATTCAGGACAAAGTCACCAGTTAGTCCACTCGCTGGCCATTCAAGACAATTCGCCAAGACTCGAACCCACGACCTGACCCTGTCAATGCAAGTTCTTGACCCAGCCAAAGACGTGCCTTGCAGTCCTTGCAACTGTCTCCGTCGTCAGCAGCTCTTAATCTCCAATTGTCGTGGCTATTCCGGCCCCACTGCTGACCGCCGCCATCTTGGGCATGCTAATCGGCACTGCGCATGCCCAGCTGTCAGCATGTGTTCCGATTCCGGCGGAAACGGGATGGCGCCGGCTCGGGAGACTGCCAGTCACCGATTTGAGGAGGGAGACAGAATCGGAAAAGGCGGATCTTGCGATGTGTATTGTGGAGTGGAAAAAGTACAAAAGTTTGGTCTCCTGTCTGTGTCTCTGCCATCTCTGCTATGTGTGTGTGTGTGTGTGTGTGTGTGTGTGTGTGTGTGTGTGTGTGTGTGTGTGAGAGAGAGAGAGAGAGAGAGAGAGAGAGAGAGAGAGAGAGTTCAGAAACTTAATTTCAAAGGATATGTTAAGTTTGAATGCTGTGTTTTTTTTTTCATTGGATTGCTTACCCAAATATTCTCGTTTCCCTGCACACACCTTACGTCCTCATTAAGCTCCCTCTTCTTTATTTATAATGATATCAAGAAAGCTCCAGTTATGTCAGTAATTATCTTACAATTGCTGATTGATTGTGTGAGTGTTCGGTCACTCTATAATGTCCCATACACAGAAACATTGCAGAGATGTGATGCTCTCTCTTTATCTCTCTCTCTGCCCCCCCCCCCCTCTCTCTCTCTCTTTCAGCTTTATGGACTTAGTTGAATCATTTTCGTTGTCATCATCATCATTATCATCACCAGGAGCATCATATTTCTCAGCGTTAGGGATTATCATTCTAATTATCGTTATCACCTTGGACATGGCTGTCTTGATTAGCGTCATGGTCAACCAGGTCAGTATCCTTTCGGTGGCGTGTTTCAGGGCACAGGCAGGCGACACGCCCTCAAAGTGCTGCGAGAGGGTTTCCCAGCTCAGCAGTCCCAGCTTCTGCAGGAGGCAAACGTCCTCGTCAAACTCTCCTGCCCTAACATTGTCCGAATGTATGGCCTCAACTACGAGGTAAGAGTTGAGTCCATACCCTGAGCAAACTCTCCTGCCCTAACATTGTCCCGAATGTATGGCCTCAACTATGAGGTAAGAATTGAGTCCCATACCCTGAGCAAACTCTCCTGCCCTAACATTGTCCGAATGTATGGCCTCAACTATGAGGTAAAAGTTGAGTCCATACCCTGAGCAAACTCTCCTGCCCTAACATTGTCCGAATGTATGGCCTCAACTACGAGGTAAGAGTTGAGTCCATACCCTGAGCAAACTCTCCTGCCCTAACATTGTCCGAATGTATGGCCTCTCAACTACGAGGTAAGAGTTGAGTCCATACCCTGAGCAAACTCTCCTGCCCTAACATTGTCCGAATGTATGGCCTCACCTACGAGGTAAGAGTTGAGTCCATACCCTGAGCAAACTCTCCTGGCCTAACATTGTCCGAATGTATGGCCTCACCTACGAGGTAAGAGTTGAGTCCATACCCTGAGCAAACTCTCCTGGCCTAGCCAAACATTGTCCGAATGTATACCTCAGCTATGAGGTTAGAGTAGATTAAGCAACATAAAGCAAACACATACACACGCACGCGCGCGCGTACACACACACACACACACACACACACACACACACACACACACACACACACACCACCACCACCACCACCACCACCACCCACCACCACCACCCCCACCATCACCACCACCACCACCACCAACAATAACGACGACAACAACAAAAACAGAATTACTGCGTCGCCAAACGAAAGAACAAAGAAATTACTATACAAACACAAAGCGTTTCGACCTGTTTGGTCTTCTTCATGCAAGACAAGTAACATTCAAGAGTGAAAACGAAGGACGAGCAGACAGTCATTTCTGTCTATGAAGTGATAAGAGTCACTGATGCATGTTGAAAAGAATTACGATAGCATTTTGAACATCTGACAGGTGGCGTTTGTGTCATAAGTTCGTTGTGTTCTGACTCCCCCCCCCCCCCATCCTTTCTTCTTCTTTCTTCTTCTTCTTCTTCTTCTTCTTCTTCTTCTTAACCAGCCCTTTTCACTGTGTGTCTGTCTGTCTGCAGTTGGACACGGGCCGTCCAGTGATGGTGTTGGAGTACTGTAATGGGGGCAGTCTGATGTCCTTCCTCTCGGAGCCGGAAAATGCCCGTGGACTGGGGGACGACGACTACCTCACCTTGCTCAGGAACTCAGGTCTGCAGTTGGTCCTTCAACTTTGGAACTTTGTCTGGAACCACTTGCCACTCACTTCTCGTGTTCTGTAGAGGCTGAGGGTCGGGTAGGGGGGATGGAGAAAGGGGGGGGTATGGATTTGGGTGGAGGAGGGGTCAGGGGATGGGGGTTGGGTGGGGACGAAAGAGCGCTTACTTAAAGGGGATGTTCACCGGAGCGTGGTCCCTCGCTTTCCCTCTCCACCCTGACGGCCTTTTGGATCTAACGGTATGAAGACACGCCTTTGTCCACAACCAAACAAATGCCACGTCAGCACTGTAGAAAGATACCCCCTCTCCCCTTCCACCTCATCCCCCTTTCCCTCGCCACATTGTGTCTGCTGGTGTGTTCTTGCTGGTTAGGCGATGTGTGTCTACACTGATATCTTGTACTGGCATCTTGTACTGCCATAAACTCCACATGAAATCAGGTACACATGGGGGGGGGGTGGTGGCGGGGTATGGGACATACAGTCTTGTACTATGAACGCGCGAAGTGAAGGATGCCTCTGATTATGGGATGTCCAAAATATTGATACAGAAACAGTTTTGATACCCTCCCTCCCTGATGTCTTGTTGTAAGGGCAATGTCTTTGATGTGGAATCTTTTGCGTGCCAAGAAGTCTCTTAAAATCAGGTCAGTGTGTCAAGTTAGAACACATTGTTCAGGCACATTTATGTCCATCTGTGGTTTGGTTGTATTGACATTTGGAAAACAAAGAGACATTGGTTGTAATGACATTTGGAGAACAAAGAAACATTGGTTGTACAGACGTTTGGAGAACAAGAGACATACAGACTTCTTGTATTGAAACGGATAAAAAATGAATGTGTTATTCTTCATGCCCCGACATAGGTTTAACGGAATGAATATCCCCATATCCCAACGAGGACGTAGAGGAATAAATATCCCCCATATCCCAACAAGGGTGTAGAGGAATAAATATCCCCGATATCCCGACAAGGGCTTAGAGGAATAAATATCCCCATATCCCAACAAGGGTGTAGAGAAATAAATATCCCCCATATCCCAACAAGGGCGTAGAGGAATAAATATCCCCCATATCCCAACAAGGGTGTTGAGGAATAAATATCCCCCATATCCCAACAAGGGCTTAGAGGAATAAATATCCCCATATCCCAACAAGGGTGTCGAGGAATAAATATCCCCCATATCCCAATAAGGGCTTAGAGAAATAAATTTCCCCCATATCATGACACGCTTGATGAATAAATCCTTTGAACTGTGAAACAGTACAGCCTTTGTTCCACAGGCTGTGTGAAGATGTCAACCAGTCATTGTTCATTGTTTCACACACTGTGTGTGAAGATGCCAACCAGTCATTGTTCCACAGGCTGTGTGAAGATGTCAACCAGTCATTGTTCCACAGGCTGTGTGAAGATGTCAACCAGTCATTGTTTCACAGGCTGTGTGAAGATGTCAAACAGTCATTGTTCCACAGGCTGTGTGAAGACACAGACTGTGTGAAGATGTCAACCAGTCATCATGTTTCACAGGCTGTGTGTGTGAAGATGTCAACCAGTCAGTTGTTCCACAGGCTGTGTGAAGATGTCAACGAGTCAGTTGTGTTCATCAAGCTGTGTGTGAAGATGTCAACCAGTCAGTTGTTCCTCAAGCTGTGTGAAGATGTCAACCAGTCAGTTGTTCCACAGGCTGTGTGAAGATGTCAAACGAGTCAGTTGCTCCTCAAGCTGTGTGTGAAGATGTCAACCAGTCAGTTGTTCCACAGGCTGTGTAAAGATGTCAACCAGTCAGTTGTTCCACTGGCTGTGTGTGAAGATATCAACGAGTCAGTTGTTCCACAGGCTGTGTGAAGATGTTAACCAGTCAGTTGTTCCACAGGCTGTGTGAAGGTGTCAACCAGTCAGTTGTTCCACAGGCTGTGTGAAGATGTTGTGAACCAGTCAGTTGTTCCACAGGCTGTGTGAAGATGTCAACGAATCAGTTGTTCCACAGGCTGTGTGAAGATGTTAACCAGTCAGTTGTTCCACAGGCTGTGTGAAGATGTCAACCAGTCAGTTGTTCCTCAAGCTGTGTGTGAAGATGTCAACCAGCCATTGTTCCACAAACTCTGAAGATGTCAACCAGTCATTGTTCCACAAACTCTGTGAAGATGTCAACCATTGTTTCACAGGCTGTGTTTGAAGATGTCAGCCAGTCATTGTTCCACAAACTCTGTGAAGATGTCAACCAGTCATTGTTCCACAAACTCTGTGAAGATGTCAACCTTTGTTTCACAGGCTGTGTTTGAAGATGTCAACCAGTCATTGTTCCACACAAACTCTGTGAAGATGTCAACCAGTCATTGTTCCACAAACTCTGTGAAGATGTCAACCATGTTTCACAGGCTGTGTTTCACAGGCTGTGTGTGAATATGTCAACCAGTCAGTTGTTTGACAGGCTGTATGAAGATGTCAGCCAGTCAGTTGTTCCACAGGCTGTGTGAAGATGTCAACCAGTCAGTTGTTCCACAGGCTGTGTGAAGATGTCTACGAGTCAGTTGTTCCACAGGCTGTGTGTGAAGATGTCACCCAGTCGGTTGTTCCACAGGCTGTGTGAAGATGTCAACCAATCGGTTGTTCCACAGGCTGTGTGAAGATGTCAACCAGTCAGTTGTTCCACAGGCTGTGTGAAGATGTCAGCCAGTCAGTTGTTCCACAGGCTGTGTGAAGATGTCAACCAGTCAGTTGTTCCCACAGGCTGTGTGAAGATGTCAACGAGTCAGTTGTTCCTCAAGCTGTGTGTGAAGATGTCAACGAGTCAGTTGTTCCACAGGCTGTGTTAAGATGTCAACCCGTCAGTTGTTCCACAGGCTGTGTGAAGATGTCAACCAGTCAGTTGTTCCACAGGCTGTGTGTGTGAAGATGTCAAACCCGTCAGTTGTTCCACAGGCTGTGTGTGAAGATATCAACCCGTCAGTTGTTCCACAGGCTGTGTGAAGATGTCAACCAGTCAGTTGTTGATCAAGTGGAGCACACTCTTGGCGAAATCCTCAGTCTGCAGCAGAGTGATTTCTGTTGCTCTGGTTTGTCCATGTGTCGAAATCCTCAGTCTGCAGCAGAGTGATTTCTGTTGCTCTGGTTTGTCCATGTGTAGAAATCATCATCAGTCTGCAGCAGAGTGTTTCTGTTCCGCCCAGTTTGTCCATGTGTAGAACACCTATCGGCCCATTCTCTACGCGTGGCTGAATTTTGTGCTCATGTTGATTTGGAGTCACAGTCGCATCGAAGATTAGACAGGAAAGGCTCCCCTCTCCCCATTCACTACTAGTTGCCCCCCCTTCCCTCTCTCCTCTGTGGAAGAAAGTGCTCCTTTGTTTGAAATGCCATACCTTTGAACAGTTCATTTTCAGTGGTGTACGTAGTACTGTATGCGGTGTGTGTGTGTGCGTGTGTGTGTGTGTGTGTGTGCGTGTGTGTGTGTGAGTGTGAGTGTGTGTGTGTGTGTTTTCCACCGTTGAAGTGCTAACAGTTTAATGTGTGTGTCTGTTTCTACAGTTGACGCTCTTACTTACCTGGCATGGGGGCAGGCATCGTTCACCGTGATATCAAACCAGGCAACATTTTACGACACGTCCACGATGACGGCAAGTACGTGTGCGTAGGACGTGTGTTGAATCAAAAAGTGACGTCATGTGTTCTATTAGGCAGGATCAGGGCAGACATATTTCACATCACACAGTTTAAGAGCAGGGTCAGGTTAGGGTCACACACACACACACACACACACACACACACACATGAATACATAGCTTTTTTATAGCATGCATCGGCGAAATTTTTCTGGATGCGCTAATAAGCGACTGTTCCTAAACCTAAGTCATCTTTGTTATACAGTGATGCTGAAGGCATGTATTGTCATCAGCGTGTCTTTAAGTTGTCCTACAGTGATGCTGAAGGTATGTATTGTCATCAGCGTGTCTTTAAGTTGTCCTACAGTGATGCTGAAGGCATGTATTGTCATCAGCGTGTCTTTAAGTTGTCCTACAGTGATGCTGAAGGCATGTATTGTCATCAGCGTGTCTTTAAGTTGTCCTACAGTGATGCTGAAGGCATGTATTGTCATCAGCGTGTCTTTAAGTTGTCCTACAGTGATGCTGAAGGCATGTATTGTCATCAGCGTGTCTTTAAATAGTCCTACAGTGATACTGAAGCAGTCATGTATTGTCATCAGCGTGTCTTTAAGTTGTCGTACAGTGATACTGAAGGCATGTATTGTCATCAGCGTGTCTTTAAGTTGTCGTACAATGACGCTGAAGGCATGTATTGTCATCAGCGTGTCTTTAAATAGTCCTACAGTGATGCTGAAGGCATGTATTGTCATCAGCGTGTCTTTAAGTTGTCCTACAGTGATGCTGAAGGCATGTATTGTCATCAGCGTGTCTTTAAATTGTCCTACAGTGATACTGAAGCAGTCATGTATAGTCATCAGCGTGTCTTTAAGTTGTCCTACAGTGATACTTTCTAACTTGCTGATGATGTATTGCCAGTAGGTTCTGTATTTTTCAGCCAGTACTCTGTGTCTTTCCCATGTGTGCTCTGTGTCCTTTCCACGTGTGCTCTGTGTCCATTCCATGAGTGCTCTGTGTCCTTTCCACGTGTGCTCAGTGTCCATTCATGTGTGCTCTGTGTCCTTTCCATATTATGGTCTTTGTCCTTTCCATGTGTGCTGTGTGTCCATTCCACGTGTGCGCTGTGTCCTTTCCACGTGTGCTGTGTGTCCTTTCCACGTGTGCTCTGTGTTTCCTTTCCACGTGTGCGCTGTGTCCATTCCACGTGTCCGCTGTGTCCTTTCCACGTGTGCTGTGTGTCCTTTCCACGTGTGTGCGCTGTGTCCATTCCACTGTGTGCGCTGTGTCCATTCCACGTGTGTGCTCTGTGTCCTTTCCACGTGTGCTCTGTGTCCTTTCCACGTGTGCTCTGTGTCCTTTCCACGTGTGCTCTGTGTGTGCTCTGTGTCCTTTCCACGTTGCTGTGTGTCCATTCAACGTGTGCGCTGTGTCCTTTCTATATTATGGTCTTGTCCCTTTCCACGTGTGCTCTGTGTCCTTTCCACGTGTACTGTGTGTCCATTCCACGCGTGCTGTGTCCATTCCACGCATGCTCTGTGTCCTTTCCACGTGTGCTGTGTCCATTCCCACGTGTGCGCTGTGTCCATTCCACGTGTGCTCTGTGTCCATTCCACGTGTGCTGTGTGTCCTTTCCACGTGTGCTCTGTGTCCTTTCCACGTGTGCGCTGTGTCCTTTCCACGTGTGCTGTGTGTCCATTCCACGTGTGCTGTGTGTCCATTCCACGTGTGCTGTGTGTCCATTCCACGTGTGCGCTGTGTCCATTCCACGTGTGCTGTGTCCATTCCACGTGTGTGTCTGTGTCCATTCCACGTGTGCTCTGTGTGTGTCATTCCACGTGTGCGCTGTGTCCATTCCCACGTGTGCGCTGTGTCCTTTCCACGTGTGCAGATGTGAATTCAAGCTGTCTGACTTCGGAACAAGCCGAGAAGCGGCGGACACGAAACTGATGGACTCCATTGTCGGCACAGAGGAATACTTGGTGAGTCAATCAAATCAAATCAAATCACGTTGCTTTAAAGCCACAAAAGCCGTGTTTAGAACTGTTCTCTCTCTCTCTCTGTCTCTCCACTCTCTCTCTCTCTCTCTCTCTCTCTCTCTCTCTCTCTCTCTCACACACACACACACACACACACACACACACACACACACAAAACAAACAACACAAAACGGGATTGGGCACGGCGTGTGTTGTTGCCTGAGTCAGTCAGCACACGTGGGTCATCATGCTGATTGGGCATGGCGTGCTGTTGCTTGAGTCAGTCAGCACACGTGGGTCATCATGCTGATTGGGCACGGCGTGCTGTGTGTTTGAGTCAGTCAGTACACGTGGGTCATCAT
Source organism: Conus betulinus (assembly GCA_016801955.1). NCBI lineage: Eukaryota > Metazoa > Mollusca > Gastropoda > Neogastropoda > Conidae > Conus > Conus betulinus. Next base: position 387,056 of record JADBJO010000232.1, on the reverse strand, counting down.
GCTGATTGGGCATGGCGTGCTGTTGCTTGAGTCAGTCAGCACACGTGGGTCATCATGCTGATTGGGCACGGCGTGCTGTTGCTTGAGTCAGTCAGTACACGTGGGTCATCATGCTGATTGGGCACGGCGTGTTGTGTGCTGTTCGGGTCAGTACTCATGCTGATTGGGCACGGCGTGTTGTTGCTGTTCGGGTCAGTGCTCATGCTGATTGGGCACGGCGTGCTGCTGTTTGGGTCAGTCAGCACACATGGGTTACAATGCTGATTGGGCACAGGGTACTGTTGTTTGAGTCAGTCAGCACACATGAGTTACAATGTTGTTTGGATCAGTGCTCATGCTGATTGGGCACAGCGTGTTGTTGTTTGGGTCAGTCTTCATGCTGATTGGGCACAGCGTGTTGTTGTTTGGGTCTGTCTTCATGCTGATCTCAAGGAGAACGGAGAAGAAAAAGGGGGAGGGATGGCACAGTGTAATTACCTCAAGGAGAATGGAGAAAAGGAAGGAAGGAGGCATTATGGCACAGTGTAATTACCTCAAGGAGAAAGGAGAGAAGGAAGGAGGCATTATGGCACAGTGTAATTACCTCAAGGAGAAAGGAGAGAAGGAAGGATGGCACAATGTAATTACCTCAAGGAGAAAGGAGAGAAGGAAGGATGGCACAATGTAATTACCTCAAGGAGAAAGGAGAGAAGGAAGGATGGCATAGTGTAACTACCTTAAGGAGAAAGGAGAGAAGGAAGGAGCAGGGATGGCACAGTGTAATTACCTTAAGGAGAAAGAAGAAAACGAAGGATGGCACAGTGTAATTACCTCAAGGAGAAAGGAGAGAATAAAGGAGGCAGGATGGCACAGTGTAATTACCTCAAGGAGAACGGAAAAGGGGAAGGAGGAGGGATGGCACAGTATAATTACCTCAAGGAGAAAGACGAGAAGGAAGGATGGCACAGTGTAATTACCTCAAGGAGAAAGGAGAGAAGGAAGGATGGCACAGTGTAATTACCTCAAGGAGAAAAAGAAGAGAAGGAAGGATGGCACAGTGTAATTACCTCAAGGAGAAAGAAGAGAAGGAAGGATGGCACAGTGTAATTACCTCAAGGAGAACGGAGAGAAGGAAGGATGGCACAGTGTAATTACCTCAAGGAGAACGGAGAGAAGGAAGGATGGCACAGTGTAATTATCTCAAGGAGAACGGAGAGAGAAGGAAGGAGGAGGGATGGCACAGTGTAATTACCTCAAGGAGAAAGAAGAGAAGGAAGGATGGCACAGTGTAATTACCTCAAGGAGAACGGAGAGAAGGAAGGAGGAGGGATGGCACAGTGTAATTACCTCAAGAGAGAAAGGACAGAAGGAAGGAGGAGGAGGATGGCACAGTGCAACTACCTCAAGGAGAACGGAGAGAAGGAAGGATGGCACAGTGTAATTACCTCAAGGAGAAAGGAGAGAGAGAAGGAAGGATGGCACAGTGTTAATTACCTCAAGGAGAACGGAGAGAAGGAAGGATGGCACAGTGTAATTACCTCAAGGAGAAAGGAAGGAGAGAAGGAAGGATGGCACAGTGTAATTACCTCAAGGAGAAAAGGAGAAGGAAGGAGGGATGGCACAGTGTATTTACCTCAAGGAGAAAGAAGAGAGAGGAAGGATGGCACAGTGTATTTACCTCAAGGAGAAAGGAGAGAAGAAGGAAGGATGGCACAGTGTAATTACCTCAAGGAGAACGGAGAGAAAGGAAGGATGGCACAGTGTAATTACCTCAAGGAGAACGGAGAGAAGGAAGGAAGGAGGAGGGATGGCACAATATCTTGTTACAGGCCGATTCTGGTGTTAGCTCCGTGGAGAAAGGAGTGAGGGTGGAGGTCTATGAGGCCAGGGTACAGTGCTATGCACCAGCTCCGGCGTTACTCCTGGGACAATGACATTGACAATGAAAATGACAATGACAATGCTTTATAAACAATAGTTAAACAACCCTTATGCCAAGGGAGTGCATGCGCAATTCCCCAGCTAGTCAAAAACAAGCGTACACGCAGAAAAAAGTTGAATAGTACTAATAAGTAGAAAATGAAGAAAAAGACTATTCATCAAACAATATTCTCATCACAATAAATAACTTATTGCATAATCATATCTATAAAAAGACAGCCTACATATCAAGTTTTTTTCTCACTAAATCGAAAAGCTTCTTCCATAAACTTAGCAAATAAGTTTACAGTGTATACATATTTCCAGAGGATAAAATACCAAAGAGGTTTTGACCGAAAAAGGACTTAAAGGCAGAACAACCATTTCTAAATTTGTTATACTCTGGGCATCTAAAAACGAAGTGCTCCTCGTCTTCAGTTTTTTCTGAGCAGGATGGACACATCAAATCACTTTCGGCGTGCATGAACCATCTTGTTGTTGCTTTAAAACCCCAGGCTTCTCGTTCGAAACCGAGCGAACACATCTCTAAAACGCTTATCCCCGTTTACTTTCCTATTTACATTGTAGTGTATATTTCGCGCACAACACTATCTCTTACCGTTTTTCCCTTATTGACGTGCCAAAAAAGGCTGTTAAACCATTCATATACTAATACATCTCTCTCTCTCTCTCTCTCTCTCTCTCTCTCTCTCTCTCTCTCTCTCTCTCTCTCTGAAGTAATGTAAAAATTACCGGAGAACGACGACGAGAGTTTGGCTGCTTCTGCCTTCCATTTTGAATCAGGGACTATTCATGTCTGGTGCCATCGCATTCAGCATTATTTTAGACAGGAGTCCACGAACAGGTTGGATGGATGAAAATTCTTGATAAAAAATGTCAATAGTTACCAAGCAAGGGGATGCTACTATATCCTTGAGTGAACGACGGAGAGAGAGAGAGAGAGAGAGAGAGAGAGAGAGAGAGAGAGAGAGAGAGAGAGAGGGAGAGAGGGGAGGGAGAGACTGAGACAGAGAGAGAGAGAGAGAGAGAGAGAGAGAGAGAGAGAAGATATAAAAGACAAACATAAAAAACTCTGAAAAAAACAAAAAATTCTGAGCGAGCAAATCTAAAGGGACAAAACGGGACCCCAAGGGAAAAAAAACCTGATGAAAATCGAATTATTGGGTGAGATTTATGAGAGAGGAGGCAAAACGATGAGAGAATATAAAAGAACAAAGAACAGAAAAGAAGAAGAGAATGAAAAAAAAAAAGTGAAACATGTAGAAATGATAAGTGCGCCCGTGTGTACGCTCACACACACACACACGCACGCACGCACGCACACACTTCACGCACGCACGCACGCACGCACGCACGCACGCACACACACACACGCGCGCGCGCGCGCGCACACACCCCCACCCCCCCCCCCCCACACACACACACACACACACACACAGCGAGTTTTCGGGTGTTAATGGCAGTTCCTTTCTCCGTTGATATTTCATTAGAGTTGTTGCAGAAGCTGCTTGTTTTGCAGTTGAACTGGCTGACATTAGAAATTATGAAAGGCATTTAAAAAAAAAAGCAGTGAAAATGTCTTTCTGATGTTTTTTCAGCACCCTGTCCTGTACAAAACCGCCTTCTTCGGCAACCGAACCCTTTCCACCATCACTCCAACATCCGGGGAACTGTGGAGCCTTGGTTGCACCCTGTATCACGCCATGACAGCCTCGCTTCCATTCCGTCCCCTGGGGGGATCAAGGAACAACAGGAAAGCCATGTGAGATGTGAACAAGCAGAGCTTAGTCTGAACTGGTGTGTGGGGGTGACATTCGTTTGGAAGTGGTCAAACAGCTTCAGGAATGGATGTGGAGTGGGGGTCTAGCCGGGGAGTTTAATTGGCTTGTAGGTCTAGTTTTAACATGGCGTCTGTCAGCGTATGGCCGACTGGGCCCAAACGATAATTGGACTGCTTTTGACCATATGCATTTCATCTACTTCGGTGTATTACACTCCCAAGTAAAACCTTCCCATTAAAACTCTGTCTTCCGAAGACCGGTATTTTCGTATAAGGCATTTTTGTTGTGCCAATACCTGGTCAAGGCATGGGTGAAATCAGTGCTTGGCAAGGACATGTTTCTCTGTGCCAATATCTGGTGAATGGCACTATGAAATCAGTGCTTGTCATGGGCACGTTTCTCTGTGTCAACACATGGTTAGGGCACTATGAAAACAGTGCTTGTCATGGACACGTTTCTCTATGTCAACACATGGTTAGGGCACTATGAAAACAGTGCTTGTCATGGACACGTTTCTCTGTGTCAACACATGGTTAGGGCACTATGAAAACAGTGCTTGTCATGGGCACGTTTCTCTGTGTCAATACATGGTTAGGGCACTATGAAATCAGTGCTTGTCATGGGCACGTTTCTCTATGTCAACACATGGTTAGGGCACTATGAATCAGTGCTTGTCATGGGGGCATGTTTCTCTCTATGTCAACACATGGTTAGGGCACTATGTAATCAGTGCTTGTCATGGGCACACGTTTCTCTGTGTCAACACATGGTTAGGGCACTATGAAAACAGTGCTTGTCATGGGCATGTTTCTCTATGTCAACACATGGTTAGGGCACTATGAAAACAGTGCTTGTCATGGACATGCTTCTCTGTGTCAATACCTGGTGAATGACACCATGAAATCAGTGCCTGACACTGTAGAGATCTTCATCCTATGGAGACCTTCAGCCATCAGCCTGTAGAGATCTTCAGCCATCAGCCCGTAGATATCTTCATCCTGTAGAGACCTTCATCCTGTACAGACCTTCAGCCTGTAGAGACCTTCATCCTATAGAGATCTTCAGCCATCAGCCTGTAGAGACCTTCAGCCTGTAGAGACCTTCATCCTCTAGAGACCTTCAGCCTGTAGAGACCCTTCAGCCTGTAGAGATCTACAGCCATCAGCCTGTAGAGATCTTCAGCCTGTAGTGATCTTCATCTGTAGAGATCTTCAGCCTGTGGAGATCTTCATCTGTATAGATCTTCATCCTGTAGAGACCTTCAGCCTGTAGAGATCTTCATCTGTATAGATCTTGATCTGTAGAGATCTTCAGCCTGTAGAGATCTTCATCTGTATAGATCTTCAGCCTGTAGAGACCTTCAGCCTGTAGAGACCTTCAGCCTGTAGAGATCTACAGGCATCAGCCTGTAGAGATCTTCAGCCTGTAGAGATCTTCATCTGTAGAGATCTTCAGCCTGTAGATATCTTCATCTGTATAGATCTTCATCCTGTAGAGACCTTCAGCCTGTAGAGATCTTCATTTGTATAGACCTTCATCTGTAGAGATCTTCAGCCTGTAGAGGTGTTCAGCCTGTACAGACCATCCTGTAGAGACCTTCAGCCTGGCGATGCGAGAGGAGCTGCCAGTGGCCGGGTGTCAGACGGCAGATTGAGGCCTGCTGTGCCCTTTGCAGCTGGCAGAGGTCTTCTTGCCCCAGTCCTGGCTGCAGACGCTGTGTCCATGTTGAGGCGGTCAACAGACCAGCGCCTGTCCTGGTCGGCAGCCACCTCTCTGCGCCGTTTTCAGTGCTGTCAGTGTGATGCACATATCTTCCTGGCCACGACTTTCTGTCCGACCAGGACCGTCATGGAGGAAACAGTGGAGAATGGACGTCCTTGAGTAGATCACCAAAACCCTGCATGGGCAACGAAAGGCGCCTGACTGGTCACAGCCTTGCTGTCCTGTCCTGAGGACATTGAGCTGTGGACAATCCTGACCGCTGACAATAGACGTTCGTTCTGGCACCCTGCCGTCCTGGGACCACATCAATACAGTAGTGATCCACATCAATACAGAATAATCCACAATACAGTAATGATCCATAACAATACAATAATGATTGATAACAATACAGTAATGATTTATAACAATACAGTAATGACCCACAACAATACAGTAATGATCCACAACAGTACAGTAATGATCCGGAACAATACAGTAATGATTTACAACAATACAGTAATGATTTATAACAATACAGTAATGATCCACAACAATACAGTAATGATTGATAACAATACAGTAATGATTTATGATTTATAACAATACAGTAATGATCCACAACAATACAGTAATGACCCACAACAGTACAGTAATGATCCGGAACAATACAGTAATGATTTACAACAATACAATAATGATTAATGATCCACAACATACAGTACAGTAATGATCCACGACAGTACAGTAATGATCCACAACAATACAGTAATGATTTACAACAATACAGTAATGATCCACAACAATACAGTACTGATCCAGAACAATACAGTAATGATCAGAACAATTCAGTAATGATCCACAACAATACAGTAATGATCCACAACAACACAGAATGATCTCCAACAATACAGCAGTGATCCACAACCATACAGTAATGTTCACCAACAATGTAGTAACGATCCACATCAATACAGTAATGATCCACAACAATACAGTAATGATCCACAACAGTACAGTAATGATCCGAACAATGTAGTAATGATCCACACACAATACAGAATGATCCACAACAATACAGAATGATCCACAACAATACAGAATGATCCACAACAAGGAATGATCCACAACAATACAGAATGATCCACAACAATACAGAATGATCCACAACAATACAGTAATGATCCACAACAATACAGAATGATCCACAACAATACAGTAATGATCCACAACAATACAGAATGATCCACAACAATACAGTAATGATCCACAACAATACAGAATGATCTCCAACAATACAGTAATGATCCACAACCATACAGTAATGATCAACAACAATGTAGTAACGATCCACATCAATACAGAAATGATCCACAACAATACAGTAATGATCCACAACAATACAGTAATGATCCACAACAATACAGTAATGATCCACAACATTGTAGTAATGATCTACAACAATACAGAATGATCCACAACAATACAGTAATGATCCACAACAATACAGTAATGATCCACAACAATGTAGTAATGATCTAGAGCAATACAATCTAATTTTGGGTATATATATCGTCGTATGCACTTTCGGATGATATAGATTGAACCTAATTTCGGTTATATACCATTATATTCACTTCTGGATCATATAAAA
>JADBJO010000232.1:360000-375000 GCA_016801955.1 Conus betulinus | reverse complement strand
TGTAACAGCCAGGTGTTTTCAAACGTGGTGTGATGTTTGTTGTAACAGCCAGGTGTTTTTCAGACCTGGTGTGATGCTTGCTGTAACAGTCATGTGTTTTTCAGACCTGGTGTGATGCTTGCTGTAACAGCCAGGTGTCTTTGAGACGTAGCGTGATGTTTGTTGTAACAGCTAGGTGTCTTGGAGACGTGGTGTAATGCTCACTGTAACAGCCAGGTGCTTTTCAGATATGGTGTCATGTTTGTTGTAACAGCCAGGTGTCTTTTCAGACGTGGTTTGATGTTTGCTGTGACAGCCAAGTATCATTCAGACACAGTGTGATGTTTACTGTAACAGCTAGGTGTTTTCAGACGTGGTGGGATGCTCGCTGTAACAGCCAAGTGTTTTTCAGACGTGGTGTGATGCTTGCTGTAACAGCCAGTGTCTTTGAGACGTGAAGTGATGCTTACTGTAACAGCCAGGTGTTTTTCAGACGTGGTGTGTTTGTTGTAACAGCCAGGTGTTTTTCAGACGTGGTGTGTTTGTTGTAACAGCCAGGTGTTTTTCAGACGTGGAGTGATGCTTCCTGTAACAGCCAGGTGTTTTTCAGACGTGGTGTGGTGCTTGCTGTAACAGCCAGGTGTCTTTGAGACGTGGTGTGATGCTTGCTGTGACAGCCAAGTGTCTTTCAGACACAGTGTGATGCTTGCTGTAACAGCCATGTGTCTTTCAGACACAGTGTGATGTTTGTTGTAACAGCCAGGTATTTTTCAGACGTGATGTGATGCTCGCTGTAGAGAGCTAGGTGTCTTTGAGATGTGGTTTGATGCCTGCTGTAAGACACAGGTGTCTCTGAGATGTGGTGTGATGTGTGCTGTAACTGCCAGGTCTCTTTCAGACACAGTGTGATGTTTGCTGTAACGGCCAGGTGTTTTTCAGACGTGGTGTGATGCTTGCTGTAACAGCCAGGTGTTTTTTCAGACGTGGTGTGATGTTTGCTGTAACAGCCAGGTGTTTTTCAGAGGTGGTATGAACCTTGCTGTGACAGCCAGGTGTTTTTCAGACGTGGTGGTGATGCTTGCTGTAACAGCCAGGTGTTTTTCAGACGTGGTGTAATGCTTGCTGTAACAGCCAGGTGTCTCTGAGACGTGGTGTGGTGCTTGCTGTAACAGCCAGGTGTTTTTTTCAGACGTGGTGTGGTGCTTGCTGTGATAGCCAGGTGTTTTTCAGACGTGGTGTGATGCTTACTGTGACAGCCAGATGTTTTTCAGACGTGGTGTGATGTTTGCTGTAACAGCCAGGTGTTTTTCAGACGTAGTGTGATGCGTGCTGTAACTGCCAGGTGTCTTTCAGACACAGTGTGATGTTTGCTGTAACAGCCAGGTGTCTCTGAGACGTGGTGTGGTGCTTGCTGTGACAGCCAGTGTCTCTTAGACGTAGTGTGGTGCTTGCTGTGACAGCCAGGTGTTTTCAGACGTGGTGTGATGCTTGCTGTGACAGCCAGGTGTTTTCAGACGTGGTGTAATGCTTGCTGTGATAGCCAGGTGTCTTTAGAGGTGATGTGATGCTTGCTGTGACAGCCAGGTGTTTTTCAGAGGTGATGTGATGCTTGCTGTGACAGCCAGGTGTTTTTCAGAGGTGATGTGATGCTTGCTGTGACAGCCAGGTGTCTTTCAGAGGTGATGTGATGCTTGCTGTGACAGCCAGGTGTTTTTCAGAGGTGATGTGATGCTTGCTGTGACAGCCAGGTGTCTTTCAGAGGTGATGTGATGCTTGCTGCTGCAGGAGTCTCCGCCACAAAGTGACTCCCTTGCTGCAGAACCTGCTGGAGTCGGACGCTTCTCGACAGTGGAGCTTTGCCACCTTCCTGGATGAGAGTCAGCGGCTTCTGGACATGCGCAGTTTCTATGTCTGCGACACAGAAATGTGGCCACCAGTTCCGACTGTACATGGGACCCAAACAAAGGTAATGCATTGATGCATGAACTGTGCGCGCCGTGTGTTCAGTGCTGTGCGTCCTAATGCATTGATGCATGAACTGTGCGCCATGTGTTCAGTGCTGTGTGTCCTCTTTATGCATTGATGCATGAACTGTGTGCCGTGTGTTCAGTGCTGTGTGTCCTCTTAATGCATTGATGCATGAACTGTGCGCCATGTGTTCAGTGCTGTGTGTCCTCTTTATGCATTGATGCATGAACTGTGCGCCATGTGTTCAGTGCTGTGTGTCCTCCTAATGCATTGATGCATGAACTGTGCGCCATGTGTTCAGACTATTGATGCGTGAACTGTGGCATTGTGTGTTCAGACCATTGATGCATGAACTGTGCGCCGTGTGTTCAGTGCTGTGTGTGTTCAAACCATTGATGCATGAACTGTGCGCCGTGTGTTCAGTGCTGTGTGTCATCCTAATGGACTGTGGTAATCAGGTGAATGTTGACTGACACTGACATCGTGTGTCATCCTAATGGACTGTAGTAATCAGGTGAATGTTGACTGACACTGACACTGTGACATCCTAATGGACTGTGGTAATCATGTTTGTGTTGACTGACACTGACATCCTAATGGACTGTGGTAATAATGTTTGTGTTGACTGACACTGACATCCTAATGGACTGTGGTAATAATGTTTGTGTTGTTGACTGACACTGACATTCTAACGGACAGTAGTAATCATGTTTGTGTTGACTGACACTGACATTCTAACGGACAGTAGTAATCATGTTTGTGTGTGACTGACACTGACATTCTAACGGACAGTAGTAATCATGTTTGTGCTGACCGACACTGTCATTGTTGTCACTACGCCTAGTGCGGTGACAGGGATACCCGAATGTAGAAGGGTACCCCCTTTTAATCCACCCTGTCAACACTCGTAAACTACCGACACCACAGAACAAAAATACAAAAACGCCAAATAATAGGTGCAACAATCAATCAAATTTTATTCAAATTCACACTCACCTACACACTATCAACAACAACAACAAAAATCTTCAAACAATAATACAAAAAAAAAAACAACCCCAAAATCAGCAATATACCATGAAAATGCCCCGACACCCCATTTTCAGATCCAGGAAGCCTCAAGGGACCCCAACCCACACAGGGTTAATACCGGACCAGGGATACTCCAGGGACTATCACGTGGTAACCTGGGGCTGGGTCATCCAGAGGTAGGATGGCCCACCGAACCCAAAGTGCCCGCGCGATACGAACCACAAAGGGGACACAACGATCGTTACAGTTCCCCCTCTACACAATATATATATATATATATATATATATATATATATATATACATATATATATATATATATATATATATATATATATATATATATATATATATATATATATATACTTGTATGTATTGTGTAGAGGGGGACTGTAACGAACCTTTTTTTTTTAATAGATAGATAGATAATGGTTGCAATAACCATTATCTCTCTCTCTGTCTCTGTCTCCGTCTCCGTCTCCGTCTCTCTCTCTCTCTCTCTCTCTCTCTCTCTCTCTCTATATCTATATATATTATGAGTTTGCTTATATTATATATATACATATCTATCTCTCTCTCTCTCTCTCTCTCTCTCTCTATATATATATATATATATATATATATATATGTATGTATGTATATACTTACAAACAACTCACGCACAATACCATTCACCCTTCGCACACTCGAACCATCTTCTTTTTTTCACACACAATCACACAATCAATTCCCACACTCCAATTTTTCCCCTTCCTCCACACTGTCACTGAGGTCCTGATGCCCCAGCAGACGAAGCGTCGAACGATGTAGAATCGACGATGTCACAAGGTTCAACACGTAGTCACTGATTCAAAGTACACTGTGACACAGATTGAAGAAAATGAAGAGCCCAGCAGCTCAGCAAATCTCCGCAGCAGGACGGGGAGCTCCGACGCTCGCAGAAGGATGAGCTCGCCCCCTCCCAGTCGTTTGTAGCGATGACCTAGAGGTCAGCCAGAAGTAAGTCGGAAACGGGGCAGTACCAGGTAAGATGCCTCACACCAGAGGTTGCAGCAGCAGAGCGGTCAAACCCTGTCGACACCTGGAGATAAAATAGTTTCACGACTACTCTAGCCCGCAACTGATCTTAGAACTTCGGGCACACCAGAACTATAACAATTGTCTCTGCGACTTCAATGTCGGCCAAAGCAATTGAGCCATCAAACTAAGTGTGACACATACACCAACAACCCAATCTGGCACTCACAATTCTACCAAACGGGACATAAATCAGCCTACGATATCCATTAAAAAAAAGAGTGCACACACACACACACACACACACACACACACACACACACACAAACACACACACACACACACACACACACACACACACACACACACACACACACACACACACATCAAAACAAAACAGTTGTAAACTTCCGATTATGAACACGCCGGCTTTTTCCATATTCTAGAATATCAAAATCAACAAAGTCAATTAATGATACTGTCAATGTGACAAAAATTATTAACAGCCATCCTTTCACATACCACACTATCAATATCATATTATTCCATATCTCAATCGACACACCTCAAACGGTATGTACCCAAGTGGGACAGGATGATGCCCTAAATCAATCAACGAAATTATCCACAGGGAATTTATAAAGTAATAAAGAATTACTGTTTTCTTCAACAGCATGTAATGAATGCCAAACGATTCAACAACACACACCAGAGAGCGGAAGCGCTCACCGCTGCTGAATAAGAGACAATATTGGGTCAATCCCGATATGATATCATAATCCAATAATAAAATGAACGACCACTGTCACTGCCCTGAACCTCAAACAGCGCAGTATCACCAAAACCAATAGTGATCGAAAACAAATGACCCCGGCGAGGCCATATATAGTAACGAAGACCCAGACATACTAACAAAAGCGGAGCGACAGGACGGCGCCCCCCTGCTGGGCTGTACGTGACTAGGCATACGCCTAATCAATTTCAACTTGCAATCAAATCCAAATCACTGCACTAACTTAAAAATAACACAACAAATTTAAAAACTACCTATTCCAACTTCCAATCATAATCACAAAAAAGAAAACATAATGCATTAAAAATATCAATGCATAACACCGCAAATGTTCATCAATTCAAACCACCAATGTCATACAATTCACCAACTTCACAAACAACCATAATTATACCATTTCCTTTCCAACTACAGTAACCACCTTCACACTCTCTCTTCCCACTGCTCGAAGTCAAAGCACACCACCATCCACCCTCCCATTTTGGCTTCGGCGCAACAGCCATCCTTCATATGAAAAAAAAAGGAATACGAAATAATTTTCTTTTCCAATCAAAAGAAAAATAAGAATAAACAAAAACCTGTTATAATCCTCATCAATTTTCATATACAAACTTATGGTTTGACTCAACAATTATCGGAATTTAAAACAACACATTAAAAAATAATTTGCAACAAACGACGGAAACACAATGCAATGAAAACAACAACCGCCGCACAAACCGACATTCGGCGCGCGCGCGCGCGCATGACGATAACCTCTCGCCCGAAACAGTAGCGCGCGTCAAGCATATGACACCTCCCTCTCACTCCTTCCCCCCTTGTCTACAAGCCGGCGCGATTTACGGCCCCGCAGATCCTCGGTTTTTTCATACTAAACTGAATCGCGCTTCTCACATTTCGCTTATGTACAAACGACGCGTTTCGATCCAGAATCATCTACCTCAAACTCCCTTCTTCAATGAACAACCTGCCTTACACTTCTCACTGGAGTTACGATGACCAACGAAGGCAATACAGGGCAAACACCCGCCAGAGCAGCTCCAGACCGGGGAAACCCTCGCTCCCTTGAAGGCGTGGACACTGGTGGCAGACACCGACACACCGATATAACTTCTTCTTGGAATCCCGAGCTGTCGCAAGGACACACCGATGGGTTTCCTGGCAGCCCACTAAACAAAGTGGCAAAACTGCCTCACCAGACGCTGGATCAGAAGACCTCCGTCTCGAGCCAGGAGTCGCAAACAACTGAATCAGACAGTCAAAAAAACAGACAACACTTAAGAGTTGACAGACACCATGAAACTGACAAGACAACGCCCTGACTTCGACCAATCATCAATAGGTTGCCCAGGGAACGGCAGGACAAAACTCCACATAGGGGCATAGATAGAGGCAGTCGTATACAGACTCGAAACACCAACTTGCCAGAAGACCAATCAGCAATAAGTCACCTAGGGTGCCGAGACCACACTTCCCAATATGGGAACAACTGTGTATCGGCACTGACTCTAGATTAAAAATCTCCCCAGTCATCAATCGATAACCACCAACAGCTTGTGCACAAGATCAAATATGGACACAACCATATACAAGCACCAATCTCCAATAATTTGTCAACCAATCACCCATAAATCACCAAGGCAACAGACCACAAAATCACAAGAATAGATACAGCCAAATATAGGCACAAACTGCACCCTCTTTGGTTGATCACCTACCAACAATGACTCGACCAAAACACACACACACACACACACACACACACACACACACACACACACACACACACACACACACACAAATAAAATGCGCATCATAACTCCCAAATATCAACACGGGGAAAAAAAAGCAACTGACCGCTGCAATAACTCCACCCTACAATATGCGCAACTGTGTCCCTTGAATGACCGTGCGTGACAGACATCGTAATAGACTGCAGTAATCATTTTTTTGTTGACTGACACTGACATCCTAATGGGCTGCAGTAATCATTTTTGTGTTAATTGACAGGTATTGACATTTCCCTTATTTTCCTCCTCCCTCACTGTCCTCCACCCTCATTGTCCTTCCCCCTCATGTGTCCTTTCCCCCCTAATTGTCCTTCCTTCTCACTGTCCTTTCCCCTCATTGTCCTTTCCCCTATTGTCCTTCCCCCTCACTCACTGTCCTTTCCCCTCACCCCTCATTGTCCTTCCCCCCCATTGTCCTTCCCCCCTCATTGTCCCCCTCCCCTCACTGTCCTTCATTGTCCATTCCCCTCATTGTCCTTCCCCTCATTGTCCTTCCCCTCATTGTCCTCCCCTCTCATTGTCCCCCCCCTCATTGTCCTTCCCCTCATCATTGTCCTTCCCCTCATTGTCCTTTGTCCCCCTCATTGTCCTTCCCTCATTGTTCCCCCTCATTGTCCTTCCCCTCATTGTCCTCCCCCTCATTGTCCTTCCCCCTCATTGTCCTTGTCCCCCCTCCCCTCATTGTCCTTCCCCTCATTGTCCTCCCCCTCCTTCCCCTCATTGTCCTTCCCCCTCATTGTCCTTGTCCTTCCCCCTCATTGTCCTTCCCTCTCATTGTCCTTCCCCCTCATTGTCCTTCCCCTCCCCTTCCCCTCATTGTCTCATTGTCCTTCCTTCCCCTCATTGTCCTTCCCTCTCATGTCGTCCTTCCCCCATCATTCATTGTCCTTCCCCCATTGTCCATTGTCCTTCCCCCTCATTCATTGTCCTTCCTCCCTTCCGACTCATTGTCCTTCCCCTCATTGTCCTCCCCTCACTGTCCTTCCCCATTGTCCTTCCCCTGTCCTTCCCCTCATTGTCCTTCCCCTCATTGTCCTTCCCCTCATTGTCCTCATTGTCCCCCTCATTGTCCTTCATTGTCCTCATGTCCTTCCCCCCCCCCTCATTGTCCTTCCCCTCATTGTCCTTCCCCTCATTGTCCTTCCCCTCATTGTCCTTCCCCTCATTGTCCTTCCCCCTCATTGTCCTTCCCCCTCATTGTCCTTCCCTCATTGTCCTTCCCCCTCATTGTCCCCCTCATTGTCCCCCCTCATCCTTTCCCCTCATTGTCCTCCTTTGTCCCCCCCTCATTGTCCTTCCCCATTGTCACTGTCCTTCCCCTCATTGTCCTTCCCCTCATTGTCCTTCCCCCTCATGTCCTTCCCCCTCATTGTCCTTCCCCTCATTGTCCTTCCCCTCATTGTCCTTCCCCCCTCATTGTCCTTCCCTTCCCCTCATTGTCCTTCCCCTCATTGTCCTTCCCCCTCATTGTCCTTTACCCCTCATTGTCCTTCCCCTTCATTGTTCACTGTCCTTCCCTCTCATTGTCCTTCCCCCCTCATGTCCTTCCCCTCATTGTCCTTCCCCCTCATTGTCCTTCCCCTCATTGTCCTTTCCCCTCATTGTCCTTCCCCCTCATTGTCCTTCCCTCATTGTCCTTCCCCTCATTGTCCTCCCCTCATTGTCCTTCCCCCTCATTGTCCTTCCCCCTCATTGTCCTTCCCCCTCATTGTCCTTCCCCTCATTGTCCTTCCCTCACTTGTCCTTCCCCCTCATCCCTTCCCCCTCATTGTCCTTCCCCCCACTCATTGTCCTTCCCCTCACTTGTCCTTCCCCCTCATGTCCTTCCCCTCATTGTCCTTCCCCCTCCTTCCCCCCTCCCCTCATTGTCCTTCCCTCATTGTCCCCCCTCATTGTCCTTCCCCTCATTGTCCTTCCCCCTCATTGTCCTTCCCCCTCATCATTGTCCTTCCCCCCATTGTCCTTCCCCCTCATTGTCCTTCCCCTCATTGTCCTTCCCCTCATTGTCCTTCCCCTCACTGTCCCCCCCCTCATTGTCCTTCCCCTCATTGTCCTTCCCCCTCATTGTCCCCCCTCATTGTCCTTCCCCCTCATTGTCCTTCCCCTCATTGTCCTTCGCCTTCCCCCTCATTGTCTGTCCTTCCCCCCCCTCATGTCCTTCCCCCCTCATTGTCCTTCCCCTCATTGTCCTTCCTCACTGTCCTTTCCCCTCTCATTGTCCTTCGTCGCTCACTGTCCTTACCGCTCATTGTCCTTCCCCTCATTGTCCTTCCCCCTAACTGTAGTGGTTGTGACACTGACTGACTGCCCCCTACCCCTGTGTACTGACTGAGCAGTGACGTGACGCCTGTGTGCTGACTGAGCAGTGACG
This sequence comes from Conus betulinus, assembly GCA_016801955.1. Classification (NCBI taxonomy): domain Eukaryota; kingdom Metazoa; phylum Mollusca; class Gastropoda; order Neogastropoda; family Conidae; genus Conus; species Conus betulinus. The sequence goes on along the minus strand of JADBJO010000232.1, from coordinate 366,052 downwards.
TGACGCCCCTGTGTACTGACTGAGCAGTGTCATGACCCCTGTGTGCTGAGCAGTGTGGTGACCCTGTGTGTGCTGACTGAGCAGTATCTTGACCCCTGTGTACTGACTGAGCAGTGTCGTGTGACCCCTGTGTGCTGACAGTGACGTGACCCCTGTGTGTGCTGACTGAGCAGTATCTTGACCCCTGTGTACTGACTGAGCAGTGACGTGACCCCTGTGTGCTGACTGAGCATTGACGTGACCCCCTGTGTGCTGACTGAGCAGTGACGTGACCCCTGTGTGCTGACTGAGCAGTGTCGTGACCCCTGTGTGCTGAGCAGTGTGGTAACCCCTGTGTGCTGACTGAGCAGTGACGTGACCCCTGTGTGCTGACTGAGCAGTGTCGTGACCCCTGTGTGCTTCTGAGCAGTGTCGTGACCTCTGTGTGCTGACAGTGACTTAACCCTGTGTGCTGACTGAGCAGTGTCGTGACCCCTGTGTACTGACTGAGCAGTGACGTGACCCCTGTGTACTGACTGAGCAGTGTCGTGACCCCTGTGTGCTGACTGACTGAGCAGTGACGTGACGTGACCCTGTGTGCTGACTGAGCAGTGTGGTGACCCCTGTGTACTGACTGACTGAGCAGTGTCGTGACCCCTGTATGCAGACTGAGCAGTGTCGTGACCCCTGTGGGCTGACTGAGCAGTGTCGTGACCCCTGTGTGCTGACTGAGCAGTGTCGTGACCCCTGTGGGCTGACTGAGCAGTGTCGTGACCCCTGTGTACTGACTGAGCAGTGTCGTGACCCTTGCAGTATGGCGGAGCTGCAGGACAGCCTGGCGTACCACACAGAGGTGTCGGCAGGCCAGCAGCTGCTGTTTCATCGCGTGCAGCCCCTCCTGACGCTCCTGGGACCTACGGCACACGTGGCCCACCTCCCCGCCACGCAGCACGACCAGCCCCTCCTGCTTCTCTCTCCTCGCAGGACCGCGGAGGGCCGTTGTCGCCGCCAGGTGGCGAGTGAGTATGTGTGTGTGTGTGTGTGTGTGTGTGTGTGTGTGTGTGTGTGTGTGTGTGTTCATTCTGGCAAACGTAAATTTCAAAAGTAAATATGAAATGAGGCAGGGAACAGTAAACATAAACAATACATAACTACGTTAACTCTTGCTCCCACAAGAAAACATAACTCCGAAGGAATGCTGTTTACAACACCGAATCGCCTAGCAGACGTGACAGCACAGAGCACACAGAGTAAACGAGGAAACATCCCCAAAAAGGATGTTCCAAGCTAAATTTCAAACAGCAATAGTTTGAGAATATGGGGGCAGTGTTATAAATTTCAAATACGTGCATGAAATTTCCCAAGTCCTACTCCGGTCAACCCGATCCAAAGACTCCACATTATAAACACTATTGACAACGATGAGAATCTCCGGTAAGCTACGCCGCTCTGATAGACGGACAGGTTTCAATCTAAACAGCAAGAGTTTTGTCACTTGCCATGTCATCATTTGAATGGATGACTAGTCGTCAGCAGTTCTGGTCTCCCAGTCCCATGTCTGATTTCCATGGTTTCAGGTTCGGTTTCATCAAGGAGGCGTCGCTGCGTGCGGGCGACTCCATAGGCGCACTTCTTATCTGTTAAGTTATGAGACTACAGTCAACACGGTGTGTGCAGCTCTCAGTAAGATGTAGCAAGATTCAAATCAAATCAAATCATGTTGCTTTAAGCCAGGGAAATTGATCGACTGAATCAGATGCGGATTATACACAAGACAACCAATAAACAATCAATACTGCAGGCGTAAGGAGAGAGGGCTGGAATTGGTGTGTAGAGGCTGGGTAGAAAATAGAGTGGGGGGGGGGGGGGTGCAGGATTTTTAAAGGGAGGTGGAGAATATATGAGGAAGGTCAGAACACAGCGGATGAGGACAGGAGGGAAATGTGGAGGGAAAAAAAAACCCACTACCGGGTTGACGCTACAGGGCGCTACAGTCAGGAAACATGCCATGACCGTGGATTGTCTGTCTATAAACAGGGCCATGACCGTGGATTGTCTATAAACAGGAAACATGCCTTGACAGTGGATTGTCTGTGGTAAAAAACGCTATGACAGTGGATTATTTATGCTTCCTACAGTCAAGAAACATCTGATGACAGTGGATTGTGTATAGTACGTATAGTCAGAAAATGTGCCATGACAGTGGATTATCTATGGTCCCTATAAAGAGGAAACACACATGCCATGACAGTGGATTGTCTATGGTTCCTATAGACAGGAAACATGCTATGACATGAATATATCTATGGTTCCTATAGACAGGTAACATGCCATGACATGGATTGTCTATGCTCCCGATACACAGGAAACATGCTATGACATTGGATGTCTATGATAAACATTCCATGACAGTGAATTGTCTATGGTTCCTGCTAGAAACATTTGAGGTATTTGGTGGAGTTCTGTCAGTTGCCGTTAGTTTTAGCAGTGGTCTTCACGCTGAACGTTTCAGTGACAGGCAAAGGGTAACCCAGGGTGAATGCTATAGAGGCACTGAGTGGAGTCATGGTGGACTTGTGTGTCTTGTGTCTCAGTCCAACCTCAACTGCTGGTGGCGGAAAGCACGCTGGAAGAAGACGTGACGTCAGCGTTCAAGGCGTGCAGCGACCTCTACACTCATTTACTCATGGCCACCACCATGTGTCGCCTTCCTGCCCTCCTCTTTTCGGCCATCTTGGCACTAAGGTGAGTATCTTCTTTTTATTTACGTTTTTCTTTTCTTTTGTGAATTTCAGTCTGTCTATGGTTGGTTGTGTCTTTTGCTATTTTTTTTTTTGTCCTGGTGTTTTGTTTTTAATTTTCATGTCTGGATGGGCTTCATGGCCAGGTGGGCTGTTCAGAACAGGAAGAGAACGGAATTCTTTCATGTGCCCGCTCTCCTTCCGTTCAGAACTGGAAAAGAACGGAATTCTTCAGGTGCCCGCTCTCCTTCCGTTCAGAACAGGAATTCAACGGGGGGGAATTCTTCAGGTGGGGCCCGCTTTCCCTGTATGTATGTGTTCAGAACAGGAATTAAAAAAAATATTCATGTGCACGCTCTCTTTCCGTTCAGAACAGGAACATAACGGAATTCTTCATGTGCCCGCTGTCTGTCCTTCCGTTCAGAACAGAATATAACGGAACGGAAGTCTTCATGTGCCCGCTCTCTTTTAGTTCTGAACAGGAATATAACGGAATTCTTCATGTGCCCGCTCTCCTTCCGTTCAGAACAGGAATATAACGGAATTCTTCATGTGCCCGCTCTCCTTCCGTTCAGAACAGGAATATAACGGAATTCTTCATGTGGCCGCTCTCTTTTAGTTCAGAACAGGAATTTCATGGAATTCTTCACGTGGTCGCTCTCTCTCTCCGTGTTCAGAACAAGAATTTCATGGAAATGTTTTTTGTGCCCGCTCTCTCTCTCTCCCCCCCTCTCTCTCTCTCTCTCTTCCTCCCTCCCTCTCTCTCTCTCTCTCTCTCTCTCTCTCTCTCTCTCTCTCACACTCTATCTTTCTCTCTCTCCCTCCCTCCCCTCCCTCCCTCCCTCCTCCCTCTCTCTCTCTCCTCTCCTCTCTCTCTCTCTCTCTCTCTCTCTCTCTCTCTCTCTCTCATCAGAGCAAGAATTTAATGGAATTCTTCATGTGCCTTCTCTCTCTGTGTTCAGAACAGGAATTCCATGGATTCTTCATGTGCCCGCTCTTTGTGTGTTCAGAACAGGAATTCCAATGAATTGTTCATGTGCCCGCTCTCTCTCTGTGTGTTCAGAACAGGAATTCCATGGAATTCTTCATGTTTCCCACCCCCTCTCTCTGTTCAGAACAGGAATTCAATGGAATTGTCCATGTGCCCCCTCTCTCTCTGTGTTCAGAACAGGAATTCCATGGAATTCTTCATGTGCCCCGCTCTTTGTGTGTTCAGAACAGGAATTCCATGGAATTGTTCATGTGCCCGCTCTCTCTCTGTGTTCAGAACAGCAATTCTATGGAATTGTTCGTGTGGCCGCTCTCTGTGTGTTCAAAACAGGAATTCCGTGGAATTCATCATGTGGCTGCTCTGTGTGTTCAGAACAGGAATTCCATGGAATTCGACTTGTGCCCGCTCTCTCTCTCTCTGTGTTCAGAACAGGAATTCCATGGAATTGTTCATGTGCCCGCTCTCTGTGTGTGTGTGTGTGATCGCTTTTCCTCTCCTCGTTGGGAGTCACTAGGTACTGTAATTGTTCGTTGTGCTACTGACACGTGGTGGCTGCGACATCTGTGTGGGGAGACATTGGAGTTAGTGTTCTCCGCCTGTCCCTGCCCCGCTGTGCTCCTGACAGAGAAACACGCTAGGCAGAAACAGGGTCAGACTAGTGCTTTAGCAAGACAGAGCTGCCACACAGACCAGTGAAACATTACAGAAATCCGCTGGACACACAGACCAGCGAAATATTACAGACACACGCTGGGTACACAGACCAGTGAAACACTACAGACGCACGCTAGATGAAAAAATAAATCAGAACGAGGGCTTTAGCAAGACAGAGCTGGGCACACAGCCAGTGAAACATTACAGAAATCCGCTGGACACACAGACCAGCGAAATATTACAGACACACGCTGGGCACACAGACCAGTAAACACACTACAGACGCACGCTAGATGGAAATAAATCAGAACGAGGGCTTTAGCAAGACAGAGCTGGGCACACAGACCAGTGAAACATTACAGAAATCCGCTGGACACACAGACCAGCGAAATATTACAGACACACACTGGACACACAGACCAGTGAAACATTACAGACGCACGCTAGATGGAAATAAATCAGAACGAGGGCTTTAGCAAGACAGAGCTGGGCACACAGACCAGTGAAATATTACGGCACAAAACACAAGCACTATGATGTCAAGGAATTCAGTTACTGGAAAGGAAGGCATGAACATAAATGCCAGTGACAGATGACTGCGCAAGACACAAGCGCTTAATTAGTCAAGAGATTCGGTTGATGAAAAGGAAGACATAATTTGCCCCAGAGCAACTAGAGTGGAAAGGGCTATAACCAAACCCAAAGCACGACAATCAACTTACATTTATTGTAAAAAAGCAACAGCCCAAACAACGACATTCAACTTAACAGTCATTGTAGAACAGCAACAACAAACAACGACATCAACTTACATTTATTGTAAAACGGCAACAACCAAACAACGACATTCAACTTACATTTATTGTAAAACAGCAACAACCAAACAACGACATTCAACTTACACTTATTGTAAAACAGCAACAACCAAACAACAACATTCAACATTCATTTATTGTAAAACAGCAACAACCAAAACAACGACATTCAACTTACATTTATTGTAAAACGGCAACAACCCAAACCCACATCACGACATTCAACTTACATTATTGTAAAACGGCAACAACCCAAACCTAAAGAAGCCATTCAACTTATAGTTATTGTAAAACAACAGCAACCCAAACCCACACCACGACATTCAACTTATAGTTATTGTAAAACAACAGCAACCCAAACCCACACCACGACATTCAACTAACAGTTATTGTGAGACACAGCAAAGGTCGCCATGTAGTCGATTGCAGTGAAACGAATGGAAGATTTGACCCTAAATCGTTCTCATGCAGATGATCAATACAATGATAGAAACTGACACCCATACAAACACTTGTACGCACGCACGCACTCGCACACAAGTACACACACGCGGGCGCGCACACATTCATGCACATAGGCATAGGCATACAGATTCACAGACACACACACACACACACAGACACACACACACACACACACACACACACACACACACACACACACACACACACACACCACACACACACACACACACACACACACACACACACACACACACACACACACACACACACGCACGCACGCACGCACGCACGCACGCACGCACGCGCATTTGCACACAAGTACACACACGCGGGCGCTCACACACTCATACTTGCACACAGGCACACAGACTCATGCACGCATGTGTTTCATACCGCGGCTTTAGTTA
>JADBJO010000232.1:352500-355000 GCA_016801955.1 Conus betulinus | reverse complement strand
ATGAGAGTTTTGAGTTCTTGAAAGAGAGCAATATTTTTCATATGATTTAAGCTTTTACAGAAGAAATATTTCAAAACAATATTTGAGCGTTTTTAGAAAATGTGTTTCAAAGAGTTGTGTGTACGTGAGTATTTCTGTCTGTTGTTGACCGTTTACGTAAGGAGTGAACATGACGAGATGAAAGCCCTGATATGGTCCTGGCGATCTGCTGGGCGTTGAACAAGAATAGGAATGTAAAGTCGTTTGGGGGATTTTTTTTTTTGGTCAATAGAAGTGCATTTCTCAAGAATGACTCTATTGAAAGACCTTGCGCCTAAACACTGTCTAAAAATGTACTATATTTACCCCCCCCCCCCCCCTCCCCACCCCCCTGCTACTGGAGCTCTGAAACAATTGTCCCAGGCTTCAAAGAATCAATGAATAGAATGACTTCCGGACCAGCCGCCGTGGCGAAGTGGTTAGCGTCGCGGACTTACGGCTGGGAGGTCGCGGGTTTGATTCCCATCAGAGTCATGTGGGTGTTACTGACCCAACCGGCTCCCACCCAGAGTTGAGTTTGCTACGAGCTCAGTTGGGAAGACTGGGACCACACAGTTGAGTTTCCTGACAAACGCTGCAGATGTCTGCATCTCTCGAGCCTGGTTGAAGCCGGGATATATTATGATAGAAAGCGTAGAAGAAAAAAAGTCTCAAATTCTGTGGCACTTCATGCCCTACTCTCATGGTGACCTCAGTATCGATGTTCTGTCCACGTCTGTGGCCTTGGTTTGGTTCCGTCGGGTCACCCGGTATCGGCGAGTCCATGAGGGCTGTCGTTGGACGGACGTGGTGGCGCCCTCTGGAGGGAGAACTCACTCACGCCGGCTCCGCGACTATTGTCGTCAGTAGGGGGCTTAGTAGGTGATGTACTGCATATGTAGGATTAGAACAGGCGCCACTGAACACCACCGAAGTGACTCGGCAGCAGTGCAGTGTCTCCTCTGGTGGTTGCCTTTTGACGACTTGACATTAGCTCCCTGTGGACTGCCGGTGCCGGAGCTGCAGCGGGACTGACCGGGCTGTGGCTGTGGACGGAGTGTCGGAATGAGCGGCGTGGCTGTGGCTGTGGACGGAGTGTCGGAATGAGCGGCGTGGATGCACTGCCACTGAGGTGGCACAGAGGATGGGACAACAACAACAACAACAACAACAAAAAAAAAAAAAAAAAAAGGAAAAAAATGACTCCGGTGGTCAATACATTATCTACAAGTTCAGCTATTCTAGGTACTGGCCAACTTCTTCATGAAAGACACGTGACGAATGCCCAAGACAGCACCGGCAATAAAATTTCATGCTGTTCAGTACCGGAAAGGTCAAGATCACTGTCGTTGCAGGGTGAGGGTGTGTGTGTGTGTGTGTGGGGGGGGGGGGGGGGGGGGGGGGGGGGGGGGGGGGGGGGGGGGTGGTGGTATTAGGACTAACCAATTCTTGTCGATGGTCAGGGACTTGGTAGGTGTAGTCCTGCCTATGTTGGATCAGAACGGGCACCACTGAATACCGCCGAAATACGGCAGTACAGTGTCTCCTCTGGTGGGTTGCTTTATGATGATCTGATATTGATTTGCCCCTGTGCACTGCCGGTGCTGGGTCTGCGACAGGACAGTGCTGGGTGTGGCTGCCTGCAGGGAACTGGACTGAACGGCTGGGGAGTCATGCCAGTGGAAGACAGAACAAACAAAAAACACAAAAACAATCAACACAACCACAACAACAACTCAGTTGAGTGAGGTCGCAGTGTCGCAGACCCCTCCCCCCTCTCCCTTTGACCAGTTTGTAATGGAGTTCATGAGGGACATGATATTTGATGACATGTGCCATGACCAGATGTCGTCTGTGGCACGTGATACATGTGCTGTCCATTTTCTGTAGCTACGGGACCGCCTGTGGCAGCTGAAGTACCGCCTGGACGAGTTCCGCCGGGGAGCAGCGGACGGACAGCCCCCCGACTCCTTCCTCTTTGAGGCGCTGGGCCAAGAGGACAGGTGAGTGAACCGGTCTGTCAGTAGGTCCCACAGTCCATCAATCCACCCATCGTCCTTCAGTCCCAATCAGTCCACCCATCGTTCATTCCATCAATCAGTCCACCAGGCGGTCCTTCAGTCCATAAATCAGTTCATCCATCGGTCCCTCAGTCCATCAACCAATTCATCCATCGGTCAGTCCATCAATCAGTGCACCAATCGGTCCATTAGTCCATCAATCAGTCCACCCATCGGCCAGTCCATCAATCAGTCCATCCATCGGTCAGTCCATCAATCAGTCCACCAGGCGGTCCTTCAGTCCATCAATCAGTCCACCCATCGGTCCTTCAGTCCATCAACCAGTCCACCCATCGGTCAGTCCATCAATCAGTCCATCCATCGGTTCTTCACTCCATCAATGAGTCCACCCATCGGTCAGTCCATCAATCAGTCCATCCATCGGTCCTCCAGACCATCAATCAGTCCATCTATCGGTCCCT
>JADBJO010000232.1:345000-347500 GCA_016801955.1 Conus betulinus | reverse complement strand
AAGAAAAGACGCTGCAGACAAACGACAGGTTCGGACCGGGAAAATAAGCACCGAATCGTGCCTGTTTAGATAGTCTCCCATATTACTAACGGCCTTGGCGTGTCCATTAGTGGTGTGTTACCTGCAGCTGTCCACAGCCAATATCAGTCAGACCTTTCTTCCCCACGTACAGCTAAAAATGGTAGGGAAGGGGGTGGGGAGGGGGGGGGGGGGGGGGGGGCGTTGATGTGACTGTTTTAGTCGTATGGTCGCAGCGTTTACTGTTTTCAAGCGTTCTGTCTCTCATTCTCTCTCTCTCTCTCTCTCTCTCTCTCTCTCTCTCTTCTCTCTCTCTCTCTCTCTCTCTCTCTCTCTCTCTCTCTGTGCCTCTCTCTCTCCCTCTAGCTCTTCTCTCTCTCTCTCTCTCTCTCTCTCTCTCTCTCTCATCTCTCTATCTTCTCTCTCTCTCTGTCTCTCTTCTCTCTCTCTCCTCTCCGTCTCTACGTTCCCTTCTCTCTTCTCTCTTCTCTTCTCTCTCTCTCTCTCTGTCTCTCTCCTCCCCACACACACCACACTCTCTCCTCCCCTCCCCCCCACAAACACACACTCTCTCCTCTCTCTCCTCTCCCCCCACACACACTCTCTCTCTTTCCCCCCCCACACACTCTCACTCTCCGTCTCTCCCTCCCCCACACACACACTCTCTCTGTCACCCCTCCCCCCCCACACACATTGTCTCTGTCTCCCCTCCACACAAACACACACACTCTCTGTCTCCCCCCTCCCCACAAACTGGCACTCTCTGTTTTCCCCCCTCTCTGTCTCCCCCACCCCCACAAACACACTCTCTCTCTCTCTCCCCCTCCCCACAAACACACTCTCTCTGTCTCTCCCCTCCCCACAAACACACACTCTCTCTCTGTCTCTCCCCCTCCCCACAAAACACACACTCTCTCTCTCCCCTCCCCAAACAACACCCACTCCCCCCCCCCCCCCCCACCACCCACCCTCACCCCCCCCCCACAAACCTCTCTGTCTCCCTCCTCCCCCCACAAACAACACACTCTCTGTCCTCCCCCTCCCCACAAAACACACACTCTCTCTGTCTCCCCCTCCCCACAAACACACACTATCTCTGTCTCCCCGCCCCCCACAACACACACTCTCTCCCTCCCCCCCACCCCCCACACACACACTCTGTCTCCCCCCCTCCACAAAACACTATCTCTGTCTCCCCCCTCTCCACACACAAACACACACACTCTGTGTCTCCCCCTCCCCACAAACACACACTCTCTCTGTCTCTCCCTCCCCGCAAACGCACTATCTCTGTCTCCCCCTACCCCCCCCCCCCCCACACACACACACACACTCGCTTTCCCCAAACCCCCCCCCCCCCTCTCTGTCTCCCCCCCCCCCACAAACACACACACTCTGTCTCCTCCTTTCCACACACACTCTCTCTCTGTCTCCCCCTCCCCACAAACACACACTCTCTCTGTCTCCCCCCTCCTCACAAACACACACTCTCCCTGTCTCCCCCCCCCCCACACACAAAACACACACTCTCTCTATCACCCCTCCGCACAAACACACACTATCTGTCTTCCCCTCCCCAAAACACACACTCTCTCTGTCTCCCCCTCCCCCCCACACACCTCTGTCTCTCCCGCCCCCCACACTCTCTGTCCCCAAAACACCACAAACACTCACACTCTCTCTGTCTCCCCCTCCCCACAAACACACACTCTCTGTCTCCCACCCCCCAAACACACACACTCTGTCTCCCCCCTCCCCACAAACACACACTATCTCTGCCTCCCCCTCCCCACACACACACACTCTGTCTCTCCCCCCCCACACACACACTCTCTGTCTCCCCCCCCTCCCCCACACAACACACACACTCTCTCTGTCTCCCCCTTCCCACAAACACATACTCTCCCTATCACCCCCCCCCCCCACACACACACATACAAACACACTCTCTCTCTGTCTCCCCCCCCCCCCACAAACACACACTCTCTCTGTCTCCCCCTCCCCACAAACGCACACTCTCTCTGTCTCCCCCTCCCACAACACACACACTATCTGTCTCCCCATCCCCACAAACGCACACTATCTCTGTCTCCCCCCTCCCCCCCACACACTCTCTCTCTCTCCCCCTCCCCATAAACACACAGTATCTCTGTCTCCCCCTCCCCACAATCACACACTCTCTCTTTCTCCTCCCCCCCCCACACACACTCTCTCTGTCTCCCCCTCCCACAAACACACACTCTCTCTGTCTCCACCTCCCCCCCACACTCTCTGTCTCCCCCCTCCCCACAAACACACACTCTCTGTGACTCCCCCCTTCCCACACATACACACACACTCTCTCTGTCTCCCCCCCCCCCCCACACACACACACACTCGGTCTCCCCCCTCTCCACAAACACACTCTCTGTCACCCCCCCCCTCCCCTCACACACACACACTCTCTGTCTCCCCCCTCCCCACAAACACACACACTCTCTGA
>JADBJO010000232.1:332500-340000 GCA_016801955.1 Conus betulinus | reverse complement strand
TCTCCTCAGGCTGTTTGCCAGATCAGCATACTTTTCAGTCTTGTAGATTTGAGCTGCCTCCATTCTGTTCTCATATGGCACCGTGAGCTCGATCATGATCAGCTGCTTGGTTGACTGAGAGTGGACTACTATGTCTCTGGTCTCATGCCACTCTTGCTGATGATCTCTGGGTGACTCTTCATTCTGGGAGGTCTGCAGTGCACTCTCCAGTCTCTGCCCCGTCCAGCAGACTCTGCCTGCATGTTCCGAGTGGCACTGTTGTTCTTGGCCATGATTCGCTGCCTCCTGCCGTGAAGAATGTTGCGGGTGCTTTTGGAGTCCTGATTTTCCCTTTTGTGGTGTTGGTACTAGCCCAGACTACTTGTACAATCTCTTTGAGCACTTGGTTGTGCCTCCATGTGTACCTTCCTTGAGCCAGGGCTACTTTACATGAGCTTTAGGACATGCTCCACTGTTTGTTTTTCATGGCAGAGGGGGGCATGAAGGATCGTCTGTTTTTTTCCCCACTTCACCAGGTTTGCATTTGAGGGCAGAAGGTCATATGCAGATCTGAGAATGAAGCTGATCCTGAGAGGGGCCATGTGCCAAATGTCATTCCAAGTGAGACTTCTTTGGAGTGCATTCTCCCACGTTGTCCATTGCCCTTGCTGGCTCTGCTGGACTGCTTTTTGGAGTCTTTTTGTCTCTTCTTCTTTTCTCATCTCTCCTGAATCATCATGTCTCTTTTGGCTTTTCCTTTGGCCTTTGACCACCATTCAGTTTGGTCACCCCCAGTCCTTGTCTGTTGGTCTGTGTGTGTCCTGTTATTTCTCTGATCTTGAGACTTTCTTTTGCAGAATCAATCCATCGCCTCTTGAAACTTTCCATTTTTGCCTGTCTTCAGCTGGGGCTTGATTGCTTCTACCACCTTGTCTCCTGAGTCCTCCAGCATGCTTTGAAGTCTGATCTTCCCTGCTTTGTATTCTTCCAGGATGATTTCAGTGGTAGTTTCAGCTTTGCTTGGCGACAGTACAGCGCTATGTCAGTCAGACAGGGTGGGGACACCAAGCCATTCTTGTGAACTTGTTGATTTTGGATTCCATTGCCTCCACTATGCTGGTGCAGATGTCGTATATCATCAGAGGCCATAGGAGCTTTGGTATCAGCATGAACTGCAGACACCAGACCTTGTATTTGCCAGGGGAGCCCACACTGGTCATGGTCTCCAAGCCTTCTTCTGACATCTGTTTGGTTTCTTTTGCTCTTTGTGTGTCTTTCAGCGTATCATCATACCATCTTCCAAGGCTCTTGACTGGCTCTTCTGTAACTGTTGGAATGGCCTGGTTGGCAACACTGAAGACCACAGATTCGGCCACTTTTCCTTTCCTCAGTGAGAGAGACTCCGTGATTTCTTTGGCTTGAACTTCATTCTGGATGAGGCAACTATGTCATCCAGCCTCTCCAGCACATGACCCGTCTCGTCTTCTCTCTGGATGAAATCACTGCAGTGTCATCCATGAAGACTTTGAGAGGGGGCATCTTGTATCCATCGCTAAGGTCTGTCTTCTTGCGTTGCTTGTTGCTGCTTTCAAGATGACTTCCATTGCCAACACGAACAGTATTGGGGAAATTGCACAGCCCATTGCAATGCCCACTTCCAGTTGATCCAATCTGTTGTGTACTCCTTGGTAGAGAAGCGCATTGAGAAGCCATTGATGTACTTCTTGAGCATGTCGCGGATGTTCTTTGGCACATTGTACATCTCAAGTGCCAACTGTATCATCTCATGGGGGTACAGATCCATATGCGTTTGCCAGATCAAGCCACACTACGTCCAGGTCTCTCTTTTCTGTTTTTGCTCTTTGGATTGCGTCCCAGATCATTGTGGCGTGTTCTACACAGCCAGCCACGCCTGGGATGCCACCTTTCTGGACTGACACATCCCAAGTACTTGTTTTCCATGAGGTACTTGGTCAGCCTTGCAGCCATGACAGAGAAGAAGATTTTCCCTTCGACGTTCAGTAGTGATATTGGCCCTGAACTGGCTGATGTCACTTGAGTTTTGCTCTTTGGGGATGTACACGCCATCTGCCGTCATCCACTGGCCGCTGATCTACTGGTTTCTCCAAGCTGATCGCAGCAGCCTGTGGAGCCACCCCAGCACTTTGGGGCATTTCTTGTACAGCTGGTAAGGTATTCCGTTTTGGCCCTGGTGATGATTTGGCTCTGGCTTTGTCGACCACCTCTTGATTTCCGCCAACGTTGGAGGCTTGTCATTGAACTGTTCCTCAGGGTTGGTTGGCCACACCAGACCTTGAATGTCGAGTGGTGCTTTTGCTCTGTGAGTCAGAGTATGTTTTCCTCAGGTGCTGCTCAAGAACTCCTTTGTCCACACTTAGGGTCCCAGATTTTGGCTGCTCAAACAGAGTTCTTCTGGCAAACTGGAAGGGGTCTCTGAAGAAGCGCTCTTGTGTCTTCTTCTTTTTGCTCTTCCTCTTCCTCGCAGATTCCGCTTTGCTGAGGGCGCTGTGTTTTGCTTTCAGGTCTTCCCAGAGTTTTTCCAAGCCTTGTTTTTCAGCTGGCAGTGCGGTCTTCATTTGCTTCTTGAGGTTTTTCTTTTGGACCCTGATCTTGTCCATCTCTTCTTGGCGTCTGGATTTCTTTGGAGGTGTTTTCTCTTTGGGTAGTTTTGCTCCATAGGCGTCTCTACATGTGGGTATACACAATGTCCCCATATGTGGCTAGTTTGTGTTCCAGGGTGCTTTTCCCTATCAGTGCATCGAGTCTTTGGGACGATTTTTGCATCCAGTTTCTCCCAATCTTCAGTCTCGTTTGCTCGTGGCAGGTTGAGTTTCAGGCGCCCTGGCATCGAGGGCCTGTGCAAATTCCTCATCTGAACCAACAGCGTGGATGTCCTTGGCACTGTGGTTTAAATCCTGGCCTTGGTCTTCCGACGTCTTAGCTGCTGATGCAGTGCGCTGCTGCTCATTCAGATGAGTCTTCACACATCCCATCTTTGTTCTGTGGATCTTCATGCCACGGGGTAGCGAAACGCTTTCCACAGACATAGGATATTCCATTTGGTCCATGAAAATAGTCCGTTTTGGATTTGCAGTCGTAATTGGTTGAGCACCGATGGATTCATCATTCTCTCCCCCTGTCGGTGAATCCTCGGAACATCTTTTCCTTTGGTTTCTAGTAGCCACAAGTTGAAGGCAAAGTGGGGAGCCAGCCCACAGAGCCTTGGTTCTGGTCTTTCCCAGTGTCCTCCGGTCTTTCCCGGACGTCCTCCGGCCTATTCCCGGAAGTCAATGGTTTACCCATGCATCAGTAGAAAGAAACTCGTGGAGAGCGTGGCAGCAGAGAGTCCTCAGAAGAGAAGCCCCCCTTCAAGCAAGTGTTTCTCGCGCAGTCTAAATGACTCGCGCACTAACCACTGAGCCACTAGGACACCTGATATATATATATATATATATATATATATATATATATATATATATATATATATATATATGTGTGTGTGTAGTATATATAAATGAATGATGACGGTAACAATGATTATGATAATATATATAGAATGATTGACAACGGTAACAATAATAATAGTAATATATATAGAATGAATGATAACGGTAACAATAATAATGATAATATATATAGAATGAATGGTGACAGTAACAATGACAGTAGCCACACAGACTTTTTTTAAAAAAAAACTCTCCTTTATTTGTTTAAAAGAAAAAGCAGCTTGGTGGTGCATCGCATGTGATGTACCATTGGCTGTGAATCCTGTGCATAGAGAGTGTCAGGATTTACATTGTCAGACGTCAGCCTTGAGACTCCGTCAACATCTGATTCACATAGGTCGTAGAGTGTCGTGATTTACATTGTCAGACGTCAGCCTTGACACTCCGTTAACATCTGATTCACATAGGTCCCAGAGTGTCGTGATTTACATTGTCAGACGTCAGCTTTGACAGAACACTCCGTCAACATCTGATTCACATAGGTCCCAGAGTGTGGGGATTACATTGTCAGACGTCAGCCTTGACACTCCGTCAACATCTGATTCACATAGGTCCCACTGGACGTAATTTTTTAAATTTCTTGTAAGAGGTCAAATTTTTCATGTGATCAAATATTTTATCGACGAAAGATTTTAAGGCAGTTTAGCATGTTTAGGAAAATTTGTTTCTAAAGCTGTGCATTTTTTTTTTAATAACTGAGCAGAGAATTGACTTGGATGGATTGACAGTCTGGTCTTTTGCGCTCGGCCAGACTATAAACCATAGGTACTGAAATGAATCACACAGTTTAGCTGGAGGGGAGGGGTTGGGTGTGGGTGTGGTGTGAGGAATTCTTGTACTGTTTTAGGGATGTGGTTGTACAGGCCTGTAAACATGTCCAGCTATGCAATTCTACGACGACTTCAGACTTTCTGGCGACAATGACGGCTTTTGTTAGTTGATGTCCCATGGGATTTGTGCCATGCGCGTGCTGTGTGTGTCCCTTCCAGGAACTCGCTCAACACGCTGTGTCTGCAGAGCACCAGGACCATGAAGGCGTTGTGTGTGCCAACAGAGACACTGTGCTGGAGCGCTACAGAGCCCTCATCAGGTGTGTGTGTGTGTGTGTGTGTGTGTGTGTGTGTGTGTGTGTGTGTGTGTGTGTGTGTGTGTGTGTGTGCGTGCGTGCGTGCGTGCGTGCGTGCGTGCATGTGTTTGTCCATGTGCGTGTGTGCGCGCGTGTGTGTATGTTAGAGAGAGCGGTGGGGCGGGCTTCATGTGTGAGGGCTGTGTGAGGGCTGTGTGACAGCTGTGTGAGGGCTGTGTGACGGCTGTGTGAGGGCTGTGTGATGCTGTGGAGGGCTGTGTGACGGCTGTGTGTGAGGGCTGTGTGATAGCTGTGCGAGGGCTGTGTGAGGGCTGTGTGAGGGCTGTGTAAGGGCTGTGTGAGGGCTTAGTGTGAAGGGTGTGTGACAGCTGTGCGAGGGCTGTGTAAGGGCTGTGTGAGGAGTGTGTGTGAGGACTGTGTTACAGCTGTGCGAGGGCTGTGTGAGGGCTGTGTAAGGGCTGTGTGAGGGCTGTGTGATGCTGTCTGAGGGCTGTTTGACAGCTGTGTGAGGGCTGTGTGATGGCTGTGTGTGTGATGGCTGTGTGACAGCTGTGTGAGGGCTGTGTGATGCTGTGTGAGGGCTGTGTGATGCTGTGTGAGGGCTGTGTGACGGCTGTATGAGGGCTGTGTGATAACTGTGTGAGGGTTGTGTGACGGCTGTATGGGGGCTGGGTGATAACTGTGTGATAACTGTGTGAGGGCTGTGTGATGCTGTGTGAGGGCTGTGTGATAACTGTGTGAGGGCCGTGTGACAGCTGTGTGAGGGCTGTGTGAAGGTTCTGTGATGCTGTGTGAGGGCTGTGTGAAGGTTCTGTGATGACTGTGTGAGGGCTGTGTGACAGCTGTGTGAGCGCTGTGTGAAGCTGTGTGACAGCTGTGTGAGGGCTGTGTGATGGCTGTGTGACAGTTGTGTGAGGACTGTGTGATAGCTGTGTAAGGACTGTGTGAGGGCTGTGTGAGGGCTGTGTGACAGCTGTGTGAGGACTGTGTGATAGCTGTGTAAGGACTGTGTGAGGGCGGTGTGAGGGCTGTGTGATGACTGTGTGAGGGCTGTATGACGGCTGCGTGACGGTGTGCAGACAGCTGCACCAAAGACTGGACGCTGCCCAAGACATAGATGACCAGCTGCAGAAGTTGAAGGAAGACAGTGAGCAGTTCTCCGCACTTCTGGATCAGGTAGGTGAACTATGGCTTCACACACACACACACACACACACACACACACACACACACACACACACACACACACACACACACACACACACAGAGTGACTCTTAACTTCAGCTGCAACACACACTCAGTGACCCTTAGGTTCAGCTGCACAACACACACACACACACACACACACACACACACACACACACACACACACACACACACACACGCACACACGCACGCACGCACGCACGCACACATACAAACAAACTGCGCCCCTCCCCACCCTTCTCAAGCAGGTCAGTAAGGAGGAAGCCAAACCAAGTGCTTCCTTCACCACTTCATAACGTCTCGGACAGGGCACGTCTTGGACAGAACACATATTGGACAGAACACGTCTTGGACTGAGCACGTCTTGGACAGAACACGTCTTGGACTGAGCACGTCTTGGACAGAACACATCTTGGACAGAGCACGTCTTGGACAGAACACGTCTTGGACAGAGCAGAACACGTCTTGGACAGAGCACGTCTTGGACAGAGCAGAACACGTCTTGGACAAAGCACGTCTTGGACAGAACACATCTTGGACAGAACACGTCTTGGACAGAGCAGAACACGTCTTGGACAGAGCACACTTCACGCTTAGACAGAGCAGAACACGTCTTGGACAGAACACGTCTTGGACAGAGCAGAACACGTCTTGGACAGAGCACGTCTTGGACTGAGCACGTCTTGGACAGAACACATCTTGGACAGAGCACGTCTTGGACAGAACACGTCTTGGACAGAGCAGAACACGTCTTGGACAGAACACGTCTTGGACAGAGCAGAACACGTCTTGGACAGAACACGTCTTGCACAGGGCACGTCTTGGACACAACACGTCTTGAACAGAGCAGAACACGTCTTGGACAGAACACGTCTTGGACAGAGCACGTCTTGGACAGAACACGCCTGGGACAGAACACGTCTTGGACAGAACACTTCTTGGACAGAACACGTCTTGGACAGAGCACTTCAGAGCAGACACGTCTTGACAGAACACGTCAGACAGAACACGTCTTGGACAGAATACGTCATGGACAGAACACGTCTTGGACAGAACACGTCTTGGACAGAGCATGTCTTGGACAGAACATGTCTTGGACAGAACACGTCTCGGATAGAACACGTCTTGGACAGAACACGTTTTGGACAGGACAGAACACGTCTTGGACAGAACATCTCTTGGATAGAGCACGTCTTGGATAGAACACGTCTTGGACAGAGCAGAACACGTCTTGGGCAGAGCACGTCTCTTGACAGAGCAGAACACGTCTTGGACAGAGCAGATCACGTCTTGGACAGAACACGTCTTGGACAGAACACGTCTTGGACAGAGCAGAACACGTCTTGGACAGATCAGAACACGTCTTGGACAGAGCACATCTTGGACAAAACACGTATTGGACAGGACACTCTTGGACAGAACAGAACACGTCTTGGACAGAACAGAACATACCTTGGGACAGAACAGAACACGTCTTGGACAGAACAGAACATATCTTGGACAGAACAGAACACGCCTTGGACAGAACAGAACACGTCTCGGACAGAACACACGTCTTGGACAGAACAGAACACGTCTTGGACAGAACACTTCTTGGGCAGGACACGTCTTGGACAGAACAGAACACGTCTTGGACAGAACAGAACATATCTTGGACAGAACATGTCTTGGACAGAACAGAACACGTCTTTGACAGAACA
>JADBJO010000232.1:322500-327500 GCA_016801955.1 Conus betulinus | reverse complement strand
AGAGGGCAGCAGTCTGACACAGGAGGGTAATATCGAGAAACAGATAGCAGTGTTGCACAGGGAGGTTATATTGGGAAACAGAGAGACAGCAGTCTGACACAGGGAGGTAACATATGGGGAAACAGATAGCAGTCTGACACAGGGATATAATATGGGGAAACAGGGAGACAGCAGTGTGACACAGGGAGGTAATATGGGGGGAAACAGGGAGACAGCAGTGTGACACAGGGAGGTAATATGGGGAAACAGAGAGACAGCAGTGTGACACAGGGAGGTAACATGGGGAAACAGAGACAGCAGTGTGACACAGTGAGGGACACAGTGAGGTAATATGGGGAAACAGAGAGACAGCAGTGTGACACAGGGAGGTAATATGGGGAAAACAGAGAGACGACAGCAGTCTGACACAGGAGGTAATATGGGGGAAAGAGCAGTGAGAGACAGCAGTGTGACACAGGGAGGTAATATGGGGAAACAGCAGTGTGACACAGAGAGACAGCAGTCTGACACAGGGAGGTAATATGGGGAAACAGAGAGAGACAGCAGTGTGACACAGGGAGACACAGGTAACATGGGGAAACAGACAGCAGTGTGACACAGAGAGGTAATATGGGGAAACAGAGAGAGACAGCAGTGTGACACAGGGAGGTAATATGGGGACACAGGAGAGACAGCAGTGTGACACAGGGAGGTAACATGGGGAAACAGAGAGACAGCAGTGTGACACAGGGAGGTAATATGGGGAAACAGACAGCAGTGGACACAGGGAGTAATATGGTGAAACAGACAGCAGTGTGACACAGGGAGGTAACATGGGGAAAACAGAGAGACAGCAGTGTGACACAGGGAGGGTAATATGGGGGGAAACAGAGAGACAGCAGTGTGACACAGGGAGGTAATATGGGGAACACAGAGAGCAGTCTGACACACAGGGAGGTAACATGGGGAAACAGAGAGACAGCAGTGTGACACAGGGAGGTAACATGGGAAAACAGACAGCAGTGTGACACAGGGAGGTAATATGGGGAAACAGACAGCAGTGTGACACAGGGAGGTAATATGGGGAAACAGGGAGACAGCAGTGTGACACAGGGAGGTAATATGGGGAAACAGAGAGCAGTGTGACACAGGGAGGTAATATGGGGAAACAGAGAGACAGCAGTGTGACACAGGGAGGTAACATGGGGAAACAGAGAGACAGCAGTGTGACACAGGGAGGTAATATGGGGAAACAGAGAGACAGCAGTGTGACACAGGGAGGTAATATGGGAAACAGACAGCAGTCTGACACAGGGAGGTAACATGGGGAAACAGACAGCAGTCTGACACAGGGAGGTAATATGGGGAAACAGACAGCAGTGTGTGACACAGGGAGGTAATATGGGGAAACAGACAGCAGTGTGACACAGGGAGGTAATATGGGGAAACAGACAGCAGTCTGACACAGGGAGGTAACATGGGGAAACAGACAGCAGTCTGACACAGGGAGGT
Source organism: Conus betulinus (assembly GCA_016801955.1). Taxonomy (NCBI): domain Eukaryota; kingdom Metazoa; phylum Mollusca; class Gastropoda; order Neogastropoda; family Conidae; genus Conus; species Conus betulinus. Next base: position 326,009 of record JADBJO010000232.1, on the reverse strand, counting down.
AATATATGGGGAAAAACAGACAGCAGTGTGACACAGGGAGGTAATATGGGGAAACAGAGAGACAGCAGTGTGACACAGGGAGGTAACATGGGGAAACAGAGAGACAGCAGTGTGACACAGGGAGGTAATATGGGGAAACAGAGAGACAGCAGTGTGACACAGGGAGGTAATATGGGGAAACAGACAGCAGTGTGACACAGGGAGGTAACATGGGGAAACAGAGAGACAGCAGTGTGACACAGGGAGGTAATATGGGGAAACAGACAGCAGTGTGACACAGGGAGGTAATATGGGGAAACAGAGAGACAGCAGTGTGACACAGGGAGGTAATATGGGGGAACAGAGAGAGCATTCTGACACAGGGAGGTAATATGGGGAAACAGAGAAACAGCAGTTTGACACAGGGAGGTAATATGGGGAAACAGGGAGATAGCAGTCTGACACAGGGAGGTAATATGGGGAAACAGACAGCAGTGTGACACAGGGAGGTAATATGGGGAAACAGACAGCAGTGTGACACAGGGAGGTAATATGGGGAAAGAGAGAGACAGCAGTGTGACACAGGGAGGTAATATGGGAAAACAGAGAGACAGCAGCAGTGTGACACAGGGAGGTAATATGGGGAAACATAGAGACAGCAGTGTGACACAGGGAGGTAATATGGGGAAACAGACAGCAGTGTGACACAGTGAGGTAATATGGGGAAACATAGAGACAGCAGTGTGACACAGGGAGGTAATATGGGGAAACAGAGAGACAGCAGTGTGACACAGGGAGGTAATATGGGGAAACAGAGAGACAGCAGTGTGACACAGGGAGGTAATATATGGGGAAACAGAGAGCATTCTGACACAGGGAGGTAATATGGGGAAACAGAGAGCAGTGTGACACAGGGAGGTAATATGGGGAAACAGAGACAGCAGTCTGACACAGGGAGGTAACATCGGGAAACAGGGAGACAGCAGTGTGACACAGGGAGGTAATATGGGAAACAGAGAGACAGCAGTGTGACACAGGGAGGTAATATGGGGAAACAGAGAGCAGTCTGACACAGGGAGGTAATATCGGGTCACGTCGAATGGTCACGTGACCAGAGATTTGCCCCTCTGGTGGGTAGAAAATCCATCCATAACCATTATTTGCAGAGGTGTGTGTGTGTGTGTGTGTGTGTGTGTGTGTGTGTGTGTGTGTGTGTGTGTGTGTGGGAAACAGGGGGGGGGGGGGGACAGGGGGGGGGGGGGAGGGGCAAGAATCTTTTAGTCGAATGATGGACGTATTGAACGTGGTTGTTTATTACAGTCAAGGGCTAGTGATCAGACTGAACAACAACAACAGGTGAATGCCGACACCTGCTCTTCTTATCAATCGCCAGTGAAGTTTACAGACTTGGTTGAACCATCTGGCCTGCACAGTGACATGGATCAGTTACAGACAGACAGATATACAGCAGTGAGGAATAGCCCTGCACACAACACACACACACACACACACACACACACACACACACACACACACACACACACACACTGTGACATGGGATCAGTTACAGACAGACAGATGCACAGATGACGAAGAAGTGTTAACTGTGTAGTTCCTGGTTTAGCTTCTCTCCAATTCCATTACAAAGAAAACAAAACAAACAAACAAACAAGCAACTAACAAACAAAAGAAAAAACAAAACAAAGCGAAACAAAACAACAACAAAACAAAAACAAAAACAAAAATAAAAAAAAAACCCAACCACACACACACACACACAAAAAGAAAAAAATCCGTTGCCTTAAAGGTTAAAGATGAAAAAGGAAATCTTTTCTGATCGTGTTCAGTCGATATACGCCCCCCCCCCCCCCCCCCACACACACACACACACCTACCATCCCCTCTGCATCAAAAATAGAAAAGTCTTCTCTCGTTGGTAGAAAGAGCATCGGCATTATTATCAGCGAAGGACGACGTGGAATGTGGATGGCTGATGTGGCGATGTGAGATGACACTGCAGGCAGCACGGCACAAGGCTGTCCGTGTTGAACTGGGATACAGAGAGAGAAGCATCGGATGAGGACACTTTTGGCCGTGAACTAGGGATACAGAGAGAGGTGTAAGATGACACAGCTGGCAGTGAACTAGGGATACAGAGAGAGGTGTAAGATGACACAGCTGGCAGTGAACTAGGGATACACAGAGAGGTGTGAGATGACACTGCTGGCAGTGAACTAGGGATACAGAGAGGTGTAAGATGACACAGCTGGCAGTGAACTAGGGATACACAGAGAGGTGTAAGATGACACTTCTGGCAGTGAACTAGGGATACAGAGAGAGGTGTGAGATGACACTGCTGGCAGTGAACTAGGGATACAGAGAGAGGCGTGAGATGACACTGCTGGCAGTGAACTAGGGATACAGAGAGAGGTGTGAGATGACACTGCTGGCAGTGAACTAGGGATACAGGGAGAGAGGTGTGAGATGACACTGCTGGCAGTGAACTAGGGATACAGAGAGAGGTGTAAGATGACACAGCTGGCAGTGAACTAGGGATACACAGAGAGGTGTAAGATGACACAGCTGGCAGTGAACTAGGGATACACAGAGAGGGTGTGAGATGACACTGCTGGCAGTGAACTAGGGATACAGAGAGGCGTAAGATGACACAGCTGGCAGTGAACTAGGGATACACAGAGAGGTGTGAGATGACACTGCTGGCAGTGAACTAGGGATACAGAGAGAGGTGTGAGATGACACTGCTGGCAGTGAACTAGAGATACAGAGAGAGGTGTGAGATGACACTGCTGGCAGTGAACTAGGGATACAGGGAGAGAGGTGTGAGATGACACTGCTGGCAGTGAACTAGGGATACAGGGAGAGAGGTGTGAGATGACACTGCTGGCAGTGAACTAGGGATACAGAGAGAGAGGTGTGAGATGACACTGCTGGCAGTGAACTAGGGATACAGAGAGAGGTGTAAGATGACACTGCTGGCAGTGAACTAGGGATACAGAGAGAGGTGTGAGATGACACTGCTGGCAGTGAACTAGGGATACAGAGAGAGGTGTGAGACGACACTGCTGGCAGTGAACTAGGGATACAGAGAGAGGTGTGAGATGACACTGCTGGCAGTGAACTTGGGATACAGAGAGAGGTGTGAGATGACACTTCTGGCAGTGAACTAGGGATACATAGAGAGAGATGTGAGACGACACTTCTGGCAGTGAACTAGGGATACAGGGAGATAGGTGTGAGATGACACTGCTGGCAGTGAACTAGGGATACAGGGAGAGAGGTGTGAGATGACACTGCTGGCAGTGAACTAGGGATACAGAGCGAGAGGTGTGAGATGACACTTCTGGCAGTGAACTAGGGATACAGAGAGAGAGGTGTGAGATGCCACTGCTGGCAGTGAACTAGGGATACAGAGAGAGGTGTGAGATGCCACTGCTGGCAGTGAACTAAGAATACAGAGCGAGAGGTGTGAGATGACAGTGCTGGCAGTGAACTAGGGATACAGAAAGAGG
>JADBJO010000232.1:292500-320000 GCA_016801955.1 Conus betulinus | reverse complement strand
GAGAGCAGAGAGAGACCCTCCAGAGACTCAATGACCTGGGTGCGCCATGGCAGTGTCAGTGCACTCGTACCTACTCTGTGTCTCGTGTGTCAACCTTTTCGTCAACCCCCACCCACCCCTATACTCCCTTGTCTTTGCACCCCATATCTTTTTGTTCGTGTCTGCCGTGTGTCCTCCCTCCTCCCCCCAACACACTCACGCACACACACGACCCATTTCCTCGCAACCTTTATATACTTTTGGTAATCAAATACTTCCCTATCCTGCCACCCCCCGGACCCCAGGTCTTCTTTCCTCGCTCGGGCAGAATGTGAGAGGAGAGGAGTCGAGAAGAGAGATAAGAGAACCTTAGAGAGAGAGCCGATCTGTTGAGTGCTTCTTCCAGCGTGTACTCTCCCTCTTCTCTCTCTCCTCCTCCCAAAACCCACCCACCTCCTCATACCCCTGTGTCTTTGTCACCCATGTGGTTTGTTAGTGTGCTGCGTGTGTCAGATGAGAGACCCTCCCCCCATAGAGAGAAGCCTTTGTTACCCAATTTTTTCTCAACTTTTCCACTTTTGTAATCCCGGTACCCTCTCGCGACCCCGGCCCTTAAAGTGCATTACTGTGACAAGTCCTCCTCCCTTTCTCCTTCTGTTGTGATCCGTTCCAGTTTTGTCTCTCTTTTCTGTATATATCTCTTCTTTCTCTGGTGTGTGGTGTGTGTGTGTGGGTGTGTTGTGGTGTGTGTGTGTGTTTTGTGAGAGAGAGAGAGAGAGTAGAGAAGAGAGAGAGAGAGAGAGAGAGAGTAGTTTTCTGCTTTTGTTTTTTTTGTTTTGTTTAAGGTAACCTTTCTCGATCAGCCCTTAAGTGAATATACTGTGAAAATCTTTTCCCTTGTGAGTGCGTCCTTTCTGTTTTCTGTTTTGGTGGTGTTGTTGTTTTGTTAACTGAATGTGAAGTTGTGGTCTTTTTGTTTTCTGTTTTTGTGTTGCTGTTTTTTATGAATGTAAGTTGTGTCCTTTTGTTTTTCTGTTTTGGTGTTGTTGTTTTGTTTAACTGAATGTGAAGTTGTGTCCTTTTTGTTTTCTGTTTTTCGTGTTGTTGTGTTGTTTTACGACAGTAAAGTTGTTGTCCTTTTTGTTTTCTGTTTTTTGTGTGGTGTTGGTTCTGTTTACTGAATGTGAAGTTGTGTGTTTTTTTGTTTTCCTGTCTTTGTGTTGTTGTTTTTGTGTAGTGAATGTGAAGTGTTGGACAGGCCCCTCACTGACGTGGTGACGGGGGTGACCGAAAAGAAGGGGAGGAGCGCGAAAGAGGGAGAGGGTGGCTGGGGGGGCTGCAGAGTGCCATGTGTGTGTGTTGTGTGTTGCCGTGTGTGGTATGTGCCGGCGGCGCGTGGTGGTGTGTGTCGGGTGTTGTGTGTGTGTGTGTGTGGGTGTGTGTGTGTGTGGTGTTGTGTTTCCTTTTGTCAGTGTATTTTCCATTTCCATAATGTGCAGGAGGCTACGGAGGCGGCTACGGGAGGGGGAGGGTGGGGGGAGGGGGGGGGACTCAATACGAAGAGACAAAAAAGAAGCTGGTGGACTGACTTTCTTTTTCCCTTTAAGGAAAACGTGACTTTGAATGAAACAGTCGCACCCAAACACTTCACCTACCAATCAGAAGGCCGTTAACAAGGGGAGAACTAGATACCCCCCAGACCGAACGTAATGAAACGAATTAATGGTCCTGTTTGACCCTTGAAGCAACCTGTATCTTGCTTGTATCCCTGAATGAAGTGCTTTTGTAAACGGAAAGAAGTGGAATTGGAACTACTCCATCTTAGTCCCTAATCGCATTTGATCACTTGGTTTAAACTTTTGCCCTTCGTCCCTGTATCATTTGATATTGGAGACAACATCATGTTTGGGCCCGATTCTGCACACTGGCGCTATTGTAACGAATTTTGCACCACTGGGCTTTCTATTGGTACCACTTCTGCACCTAGCTTTGCTATTGGTAGGAGAAGCGGCTCGGCGTTCACGAAATGGAATTAACAGCGCGTGTTGTCTGTTCATTGACCAAAGGAAAACACACCACAAAACCCAGGACAGCGCTCAGGCAAGCGTCGCGCTGCTGCCGTACCGTAATTGTTTGTAGACTGCCTTTAGACTGCTGTTAGACTGTCACGACAAGCTGCCAAGCTGCCCGCCTCTTCTGCTTGGGCTGTCTTACCGACGGCGGTAGACTCCTGAAGCTGCCTTGGACCTGCTGTAGAACTGCTGAAGACTGCCTTGGATGTTGTAAACTGCGGACTGCGTGGACGCGAGACTGTCTGCCGTTGGCTGTTTGTGACTGTTCTAAACGCTGTAGACTGTTGAGACTGCCTGGACCTCTGTAGTGCCGTAGACTGCGTTGAGACCCTGCGGACCCTTTTGACTTTCAGGACGCTGTTGTAGACCTGTTGGTAGACTGCTGTAGACTGTTGTAGACTTCTGTATAATGCCGTAGACTGCCGGTAGACTGACTGCTTCAGACCTGCTGTAGACCCTGTTGTAGACTTTACCGCAAACTGTGTCAGACTGCTGTTAGACTGCTGTGTACTGACCGTCTGCAGCCTGCCCCCTAGACTGTCGTAGACTCGAACCTGCCCCGTAAACTGTTGTACTGCTGCAGACTGCCTGAATGCTCCGCTCAGACAATTAACCCCACTGCCTGAATTGAAAGGGCCGATCCACTTTTAGTAGATATGGGGTCCACAGTTAGTTTGTGACCCTAACAATTAAGTTTCAAGCAGTCCCCTTTTCCTAACTAAAATCATTGCGAAGTGATTCACGGAATGAGGAACATGAAACACGGTAACGGTACAGGAAAGAACACACCCAAAACAACAAAACATTGCGAGTGAAAGGTCATGAACAAACATAAACAGATACGACGGTGATCTCCTTTCAACGCGAGAGTAGTTCGTGTGTTTTTGAGTCAACACCTCAGTGTGTTTATGGTGATGATAACACTAACGACGGACGGAAAAGCTTATTTTTGTAAATCTCTGTGCATTGAGGATCGAATCATCTATCACGTCCCCGTGGGCAAAGGCTCACTTTTTTTAATGGAAATGTCTTTAGAAAAAAAAGCACGAATTGTGGAAGTCGCGCTGAGAGGAGAGAGAGAAGGAGAGAAGAGAAAAGAGAGAGATGAGAGAAGAGAGAGGAGAGAGAGAGAGAGAGTAATTGAATAAATGGAAGTGAAAAAAAGGGGGTGGGGTGGGGGGGAGGTTTTCGGCGGTTGGTGGGTTTCCCGTCCTTCTTAATTCTTTTTCTTCCTCTTCTCCCTTCTCGTCTCATCCGCTGTGACTACTCTTTGTCCCATCTTCTTCTTTCCAGCTGCCGTTTTTTTTTCATTTACTTCTTATTTAAGCTTCGTTTTATTTGTTCTTTTTTTTCAACCTCTTTGGTCGTGTTGTTCCCCTACTCATAGTATTCGGGTGTTTTCTCTCTCTTTCTTCTTCTTCTTAATTCATCTTTTCTTCTTCTTCTTCTTCTTCTTCCTCATACACCACACACACACACACACACACCACACACACACACACCACACCCACACACACACACACACACACACACACACACACGCACGCACGCACGCACGCACGCACGCACGCACGTACACGCACGTACACACACACACACACACACCACACACACACACACACACACACACACACACACACACCACACACACACACACATCTGATCAACTGGCATCGTTTATCTGCAGTGCATTTTTTGTCTCTGGTAAGTATGTACGGTCAGGCTAATGTCTACGCATAGGTCAGTCATGAGTATCAAAAAGAAGTAACTTTACTTCAATTATCAGCTTCTTACCAGAGACAAAAAAGTGCACTGCAGATAAACGATGCAGTTGATAAGATGTGTGTGTGTGTGTGTGTGTGTGGTGGTGTGTGTGTGTGTGTGTGTGTGTGTGTGTGTGTACGTGCGTGTACGTGCGTGCGTGCGTGCGTGCGCGCGCGCGCGCGCGTTGTGTGTGTGGTGTGTGTGTGTGTGTGTGTGTGTGTGTGTGTGTTGTGTGTGTGAGGTCTCTAGGAAATTACACCCACGCGTGTGTAAAGTAGCCTCTCTCGACTAGATTGTGAGAGAGGGGGGGGGAGGAGAGAGAGAGAGAGAGAGAGAGAGAGAGAGAGAGAGAGAGAGAGAGAGAGAGAGAGATATTTTAAGCATGAAATCGTTATATTGATGTTATTTTGTAAGTTAATGTTACCTTACTTTTTTTTTTTTTAATTTGTAGGTTTTATTTATTTATTTATTTATTTTTCTTTCAATTTGTAGTTGTTGTTGGGCAGAATTGTAAAAGGCCTTCAATGAGCCTACTTCTCAACCCATTAAAGATTCATTCATTCATTCATTCTTCTTCTTCTTCTCCTCCTCCTCTCCTCCTCCTCCTCCTTTTCTTCTTCTTCTTCTTCTTCGTCTCCTTCCTCCTCCTCTTCTCTCCTCCTCTTCTCCTCTCCTCCTCCTCTTCTTCTTCTTCTCCTCCTCCTCCTTCTCATCCTCCTCCTCCTCCCTCTCCTTTTTCTTTCTCCTCCTTCTTCTTCTTCTTCTTCTTCTTCTTCTTCTTCTTCTTCTTCTTCTTCTTCTTCTCGTCGTCGTCGTCGTCCTCCTCCTTCTTCTCGTCCTCCTTCTCCTCCTCCTCCTTCTTCTCTCCTTTTCTTCCTCTGCCGTCTTCTATTCTCCTCCTGAACTGCCTCACGCCACCATACCTTCCCGTCACAAAACTATCTATAAATAGACTTATACTGTCTATAAATAGGCCCAGGATACTATCTATAAATAGGCCGTGGTACTGTCTATAAATAGGCCATGATACTGTATAAACAGGCCGTGATACTGTCCATAAATAGACCGTGATACTGTCCATAAATAGATTGTGACACTGTCCATAAAAAGACTGTGATACCGTCCATAAATAGACTGTGATACTATCTATAAATAGACTGTTATACTGTCTATAAATCGACTATTATACTATCTATAAATTGACTGTTATACTGTCTATAGATAGAATGTAATACTGTCCATAAATTGACGATTATACTAACTATAAATAGACGAGTATATCGTCTATAAATTGACTGTTATACTATCTATAATTAGATTATTATACTACCTATAAATAGACCATTATACTACCTATAGGTAGACTGTTATACTGTCTATGAATTGACCGTTATAATATCTATAAAAAGACTATAAATACTATCTATAGATTGACTACTGTGCTATCTATAAACTATTATACTATCTATAAACTGACCACTATACTATCCATAACTAGACTATTAAACTATCTATGTATTGACTATTATACTATCTGTAAATGGACTATTATACTATCTATAAATTGACTATTAAACTGGTTTATATTTCGTTCTTTCTTAAGTCTGTCCCTGCCCTCTTCATCCCCCACCCCCACCCCCTCTCCCCTCAAACGTATATGTTAGTAGGTGGTTGGAGGGATGGTTGACGTCAACACAGTGAATGTGGGCGGTCTGTTTAATGGCGCGCTCAGCGACTGCACACCACAGCAGAGAATGACGGCTATTTGCAGAGTCCCTGGCTGCCCCTCTGTAGATTTGGCTTCACATTATCCAGCCATGCTTTTATATCTTTTTCTTAATCAGTCTTGTTTTGTTTCTCACTTCATTTCATTTTGTTGTATTTTTGTGTCGTGTCTTGTGTTTCCTTTTTTTCACGTTTTCTCCTAGTATGTATTTCTGCCTCAGTCATCGTGCTTCTGCTAAATACAGTAACACACACACACACACACACACACACACACACCACACACACACACACACACACACACACACACACACACACACTCACAGACGGACTGACAGACAGACAGACAGACAGACAGACAGACAGACAGACAGACAGACAGACAGACACATACACCCATCACCACTCCCCCACCCCCGCACAAATTCACACACACACACACACACACACACACACACACACACACACACACAACACACACACACACACACACACACACACACACACACACATACACAAGAGCTCATGGAAGACCCAGTTAGTTCATTTTTTACGGTTCATTTAAAAAAACAGTGTTCACTGATTGTGAGGTGTATTTGATCAGTTTGATAACCACAGTTTAACAACCGTCGTTTGATCAAAGCAAAGAATGATTATGCGGGCCTGTCGGATTTTCTTTCCTTGTGTCTTCAATTGCCCCCCCCCCTCTCCGCCACCTTCCCTTTCTTCCCCCTGCTTTCCTCCCTCATTTCTGTTCATTTGCCTTACCCTTCACCTGTAGTTGTTCGTTCATCTTCCTTCACCTACCCTTCATCTGGAGTTGTTCGTTCATCTGCCTTACCCTTCATCTACAGTTGTTCGTTCATCTCCCTTAACCTTCACCTGTAGTTGTCCATTCATCTCCCTTACCCTTCATCTGGAGTTGTCCGTTCATCTCCCTTACCCTTCATTCATCTCCCTTACCCTTCATCTGGAGTTGTTCGTTCATCTCCCTTACCCTTCATCTGGAGTTGTCCGTTCATCTCCCTTACCCTTCATCTGGAGCTGTTCGTTCATCTCCCTTACCCTTCATCTGGAGTTGTCCGTTCATCTCCCTTACCCTTCATCTGGAGTTGTCCGTTCATCTCCCTTACCCTTCATCTGGAGTTGTCCGTTCATCTCCCTTACCCTTCATCTGGAGCTGTTCGTTCATCTCCCTTACCCTTCATCTGGAGTTGTCCGTTCATCTCCCTTACCCTTCATCTGGAGTTGTCCGTTCATCTCCCTTACCCTTCATCTGGAGTTGTCCGTTCATCTCCCTTACCCTTCATCTGGAGTTGTCGTTCATCTCCCTTACCCTTCATCTGGAGTTGTCCGTTCATCTCCCTTACCCTTCATCTGGAGTTGTCCGTTCATCTCCCTTACCCTTCATCTGGAGTTGTCCGTTCATCTCCCTTACCTTCATCTGGAGTTGTTCGTTCATCTCCTCCCTTACCCTTCATCTGGAGGTGTTCGTTCATCTCCCTTACCCTTCATCTGTTCATCTCCCTTACCCTTCATTCATTCTCCTCCCTTACCCTCATCTGTAGTTGTCGTTCATCTCCCTTTACCCTTCATCTGGAGTTGTCCGTTCCGTCTTCTTCGTTTCTTCCTTTATTCATTTCTCTGGTTGTTTTTCTTTTCTCTTCCGTCAGTGTTCTTTATCACTCCTTCTTTGCTTATTTGTTGGCATTTTTTCCCTTTTCTTTTATTCTTTCTTTCTGTCTGTGGTCCGTCTGTTTGTGCCCCGTTTTTCTCTATGTGTGCTTTTTGTTCATTTCAGTTTATATGGTTATGTTTTTCTGATTTGTCTATTCTCTATATTCATTCCTCTATGTATATAATCTTTCCTTTCTCTCCCGTAATTGTCTTTTTTGTTAATTTTTTTCCCAATCTGCTTTTGATTGTTAATTTTCTTTTGTTTTTGTTTTGTTTTGTTTTTTTTTTCTCTTTTTTTTTCTATCCTCTCTCTCTCTCTCTCTCTCTCTCTCTCTCTCTCTCTCTCTCTCTCTCTCTCTCTCTCTCTCTCTCTCTCTCTCTCTCTCTCTCTCTTTATTGTCCTCACTTTTGTTTCTTCATCTCGTTTCCTTGTACTCTCTCGTCTCCGCCGCACACTCTTCCTCTTGTTTCTTTTCTTTCCTTCTCTCTCTCTCTCTCTCTCTCTCTCTCTCTCTCTCTCTCTTTTCTCTCTCTGGTTTTATTGGTTTTATTGTTATTTCTCTCAGACCAACATAGACGGTCGTTGAACGTGTTCAGTGTATGTGTTGTATCGGAACACATCTGAGTGATGTGTTGTATTAGAACACACCAGGGTGAGGGAAGTGTACAGGCTGTATCGGGACATATCTGGGTGATGTATTAGAACACGCCTGGGTGAGGGAAGTGTATGCGTAGTAGTGGAACACATCTTGGTGATGTGTTGTGTCAGAGAACACACCTGGACGATGTGTCAGAACACACCTGGATATGTGTTGTGTCAGAACACACCTGGGTGATGTGTTGTGTCAGAACACACCGGATGATGCGTCAGATTACACCTGGGTGATGTGTTGTGTCAGAACACACCTGGGTGATGTGTTATATCACAGAATACACCTGGATGATGTGTTGTATCACAGAACACACCTGGATGATGTGTTGTATCACAGAACACACCTGGATGATGTGTTATATCACAGAACACACCTGGGTGATGTGTTGTATCACAGTAAACACCTCGGTGATGTGTCAGAACACACACCTGTGTGATGTGTTATATCACAGAACACACCTGGGTGATGTGTTGTCTCACAGAAACACCGCGGGTGATGTGTCAGAACATACCTGTGTGATGTGTTATATCACAGAACACACCTGGGTGAGGAAAGTGGCCAAAGGTCAGTTAGGTTTTTTACACCAAGGGCAGAGAATCATTAACCTGGATTCGCACACAAGAGATGTAATGCATTCTCACAGACGCTTGTCTTGTAGGGGTGGCATTATCATTGTTGTTCTTCTGTCGTTGTTGCTGTTGTTGTCTTGTGGGAGTAACATTATCATTTTTGTTCTTCTGTTGTTGTTGTCTTGTGGGGGTGACATTATCATTGTTTTTCTTCTGTTGTTTGTTGTTGTCGGTGTCTTGTGGGAGTAACATCATTTTTGTTCTGTTGTTGTTGTTGTTGTTGTCTTGTGGGGGTGACATTATCATTTTTGTTCTGTTGTTGTTGTGTCTTGTGGGGGGTGACATTGTTGTCTTGTGGGGGTGACATTATCATTTTTTCTTCTTCTCTGTTGTTGTTGTCTTGTGAGGGTGACATTATTTTGTTCTGTTGTTGTTGCTGTCTTGTGGGAGTAACGTTATCATTTTTGTTCTTCTGTTGTTGTTGTTGTTGCTGTTGTCTTTTTCGCCGTGATAAACGGCACCTGTTACGAGTTTTCCTGTCAACACTTTTCAGACTTTGTGGTCTGTGACACCCTAAGTTGATTTCTTTCCACTTTAAACTTTTCAACTTGCCATCGTGAACTGTACCGTCATGCTTTTTTTTTTTTTTTTTTTTTTTAAGTTCATCGTGACAAAGGACAAAGGCTCTCAGACGACAGTGTGTGTGTGTGTGTGTGTGTGTGTGTGTGTGTGCGTGCGTGCGTGCGTGCGTGCGTGCGTGCGTGCGTGCGTGCGTGCGTGTGTGTGTGTGTGTGTGTGTGTGTGTGTGTGTGTGTGTGTGTGAGAGAGAGAGAGAGAGAGAGAGAGAGAGAGAGAGAGAGAGAGAGAGAGAGAGAGTGAGTGTATTGTATGTGTGTGCGCGCGCGTGTATCGTGTCTCTCTCTATCTCTCTACTCTCTCTCTCTCTCTCTCTCTCTCTCTCTCTCTACATATATATATATATATATATATATATATATATATATGTGTGTGTGTGTGTGTGTGTGTGTGTGTGTGTGTGTGTGTGTGTGTGTGTGTGTGTTTGCGTATGTATGTGCGTGCGTGCGTGCGTGCGTGTGGGTGGGTGGGTGGGTGGTATGTTGCAGTACATTTAAAGAAATACGTGTATACGTGGAATTCCAGAATGAAAGCAAAGACCGATTTGAAATGAAAATACGACTCCATGTTCGGCGACAAAACCTCTTTCAGTGACGAACACGCAGCAGACGGTTGCTGACTTTTTCAGTCTCCAGTCCTTCATCCCTAAGTCGATAACGAGCAAAAATCATGGTGGTGTTTCACATGCAGTCTACAGTCCTTCATCCCAAAGTCCACAACGGGCAAAAGTCAGGGTGGCGTTTCACATGCAGTCTACAGTCCTTTTCTCGTAAGTTCAGGACGATTTTAAGATGCCGTATTTTCCCAGCTCATTGAGACGAGCAGCCGACGAGTGATCATATTACAATGCCATGTTTCCCAGCCCATTGAGACGAGCAGCCGACGAGTGATCATATTACAGTGCCATGTTTCCCAGCTCATTGAGACGAGCAACCGACGAGTGATCATATTACAATGCCATGTTTCCCAGCCCATTGAGACGAGCAACCGACGAGTGATCATATTACAATGCCATGTTTCCCAGCCCATTGAGACGAGCAACCGACGAGTGATCATATTACAATGCCATGTTTCCCAGCCCATTTTCAGACGAGCAACCGACGAGTGATCATATTACAATGCCATGTTTCCCAGTCATTGAGACGAGCAACCGACGAGTGATCATATTACAATGCCATGCTTCCCAGCTCATTGAGACGAGCAACCGACGACGTGATCATATTACAATGCCATGTTTCCCAGCTCATTTTCAGACGGCAATGGCTGCCACACTGTGTCACACGGGGTACATCACCTTTTGCCGCGGACTGTGACACCTGATGTGTCCTGTCCGAGTTCACAGTAGAACAGTATGGCGGACTGTAGAACAATATGGCGGACTGTAGAACAGTATGGCGGACTGTAGAACAGTATGGCGGACTGTTGTTGCTTCTACTTTACTGGTGCCAGTCAGGTACAAAGCACTACAAAGGCTGATGTATTGTTAGGTACAAAGCACTACAAAGGCTGATGTATTGTTAGGTACAAAGCACTACAAAGGCTGGATTTTTTGTTAGGTACAAAGCACAATAAAGGATAGATTTATTGTTAGGTTCAATGCACTATTAAGGGTAGAGATTTATTGTTGGGTACAAAGCACTACAAAGGGTAGATTTATTCGTTAGGTTCATAGCACTACAAAAGGTAGAGTTATTCATTAGTCACGTAAGACTTCGTTGCGAAGGCTTGGCCGTGTCTGAAGTTGTACTGTCATCACCTGTCAATGGAACAGCAACGAGCGAGCAGTACTTCTCTGGGTCCTACTTCCACTCTAGGGTCTATCTTTTTCTTTTCTTTAGGTAGATTTTATTCGTTTAGTGCAAAGCTTTACAAAGGGTAGATTTATTCGTTAGGGGTAAATTTTATTTGGTAGATACAAAGTACTACACAGGATAGGTTTAGTCTCTTCCACCCAAGGCTGTAAGTCGATATGACCTGCTACACCCCTCCGCCAATGTACCATTGTCCCCTCCTACCTACCCTTCCTCTCTTCTTCCTCCTCCAACCCTTCCTCCCTTCTCCTCCTCCCCTTGTCTGTGGAGGGCCCAGCCCTCCAGACACAATCACTGTGCACCGTGTCTGTAGGTATGTGAATGCGTCAGATCATTAGCTCTGTTAGGTGCTTGCTATGCAAACATACAGTCCTTAACCCCCCCCCCCCCCCCCCCCCCCCGGGCTCCGCGTCCGTGACCGAGGCTCCCCTCTCCGCCCCCCCCCCCCACCACTACCAGATCTCCCTGCCCCCCCCCCCCCCCTCTCCCCCCTCCCTGCCAGATCTCCAGTTGCCCCCATCCACCCATTACCCCCCCCCCCTTCCCTCTCCGATCCTCCCTTTTCACAATTCATGCAGTGTGTATTCATTCACACATGGGCACAAGAGGCAAATGGATTGTCTTGTTTTGATTGTTTGATATTACTGTTAGGTTTATTATTTGATTGTCTTGTTCTGATTGTTTGAAAGTACTGTTATGTTTATTATTTGATTGTCTTGTTGTTCTGATTGTGTGTCATTACTGTTATATTTATGATTTGATTGTCTTGCTCTGATTGTTTGACATTACTGTTATGTTTATTATTTGATTGTCGTGTTCCCATTGCTTGATAGTACTGTTATGTTTGTTGTTTGATTGCTTTCTACATATTGTACCAGGTGTGGCGCACAGAATGTCAACACCTCACCTTCCTGCCCCCTCCCCCCCCCCCCCCCCTCTCTCATTGCTTTCTGTCTGTTGTTCCAGGCGTGGCGCACAGACTGTCAACAGTTCACCTCCCTATCCCTCTCTCTGTCACTGTTTTTCTGTCTGTTGTTCCAGGCGTGGCGCACAGACTGTCAACAGTTTACCTGCCTGTCCCCCTCTCTCATTGCTTTCTGTCTGTTGTTCCAGGTGTGGCGCACAGACTGTCAACAGCTCACCTCCCTATCCCTCTCTCATTGCTTTCTGTCTGTTGTTCCAGGTGTGGCGCACAGAATGTCAACAGTTCACCTCCCTATCCCTCTCTCATTGCTTTCTGTCTGTTGTTCCAGGTGTGGCGCACAGAATGTCAACAGTTCACCTCCCTATCCCTCTCTCATTGCTTTCTATCTGTTGTTCCAGGTGTGGCGCACAGACTGTCAACAGTTCACCTCCCTATCCCTCTCTCATTGCTTTCTGTCTGTTGTTCCAGGTGTGGCGCACAGACTGTCAACAGCTCACCTCCCTATCCCTCTCTCATTGCTTTCTGTCTGTTGCTCCAGGCGTGGCGCACAGACTGTCAACAGCTCACTCTCCCTATCCCTCTCTCATTGCTTTCTGTCTGTTGTTCCAGGTGTGGCGCACAGACTGTCAACAGCTGACAAAGATGGCGGACAGTCGACGTAGCAGCCCTGGGCCCAGGTCCTCTCCTCGCTCAGCAGCCAGTAAGGGACGCTACTCTTGATGTGGTGATCTGCTCTTACACTGCTTCCCCGGAAACGACATTCTTATACCGATCTACAGACTCTCTCTCTCTCCCTCTGTGTCTCTGTCTCCGTCTCTCTATATTTCTCTCTTTCTCTCTTGTTTCACACTATCTCTTGTTTTTTCTGTCTTTCTCTTTGTCTCTGTCTGTCTGTCTGTCTCTTCATGTGAGCTGTCATGTGAGCGGGTGATGTATAATCGAAAGGTGAGTTTTCCTTCTCTTTTTCTCTCTTTTTTACCGTTTTGGAATGGTAGGTGACTCGCTGAAGGACTAAAGCAGCAGCAGCAGCAGTAGTAGTAGTAGTATGCGTAGTATATTTTAGATACTGATCTGTAAAACTTGTGAAGCGCCCTGTAGCCTATATTGTTAGAATGGGCACTATAGAGATTTTCCTTATTGTTACTGATATTTTATATCATTATTATTACTATTATTATTATTGTTATTACTATCATTGTTTATTATTATTATTATTATTATGTAGTATTAGAAGTAGGTAGTAAAGAGGTGAGCAGCAGTAGTAGTAGTAGTAGTAGTAATTTTTGTAGTGGAAGTAGGAAAAAGAGGTGAAGAAAAAAGTAACAGCTGTAGTCGGAGAAGGAAGAGGAAAATGTAAAAGAACTAGTTAAAGAAGTCGTAACTAAAAAAATGAGACCAATAGAGGGAAGGAGAAGCAGAAGAGGAAGTAGCAGGGAGTAGAAGTACTAGTGGGTAACAGCAGCAGCAGCAGCAGCAGAAGCAGTAGGAGCAGTAGTATATAGTAGTAGTCGAAGAAGAAAGAGATTATCGTTAATAAAGAAACGATGACGGTAATGGGTACAAGGAAAAAGGAGAATAAATCATATAGGGGCAAGAAGCAGAAAAGGAAATATTCGTGGTGGTGGTAGAAGTAGTAGTAGTAGTTGTTGTTGTAGTGGTAGTAGTAGTAGTTGTTGTTGTAGTGGTAATAGTAATAGTAGTAGCAGCAGCAGCAGTAGTAGTAGTAATAGTAGTAGTAGTAGCCGGAGAAGAAAGAGATCACGAAGATTATTATTAATAATGATGACGATAATTGATACAAGGAAAAAGGAGAAGAAATCATGTAGGGGGAAGACGCAGAGAAGGAAGTAGAAGTAGTAGTAGTAGTAGTAGCAGCAGCAGCAGCAGCAGCAGCAGCAGCAGCAGTAGTAGTAGTAGTAGTAGTAGTAGTAGTAGTAGTAGTAGTAGTAGCAGTGGTGCTGGTGGTGGTAGTAGTAGTAGTAGTAGTAGTAGTAGTAGTAGTAGTAGTAGTAGTAGCGAAGCAGAAAGAGAGATCATGAAGATTATCATTGATAATGATGGCGGTAATGGAAAGGGGGGAAAGGAGAAACTGATTGATGAAAGGGAATGGGGAGGTTGTGGGGGGTGACGACCATAGAAAGGTATGGTCTCTTCGATCATAAAAAAAAGGCTTTGCTGAAAGTGGCTCACGTTTCTTTTTTTTCTTTTTTCTTTTCTTCATCATAACTTTTTTTTGCACCTCATTCATTATATCAAAACAATGATTCTTCAATTTTCCAATTTACATGCGTTGACCACCGTCTCCATCTGCCCCAACTCCCACCCACATCGTTTCCCCTCTCATCTCCTCCACACACACCCTAAATTGCTCCCCCCCCCCTCCACATCAACCCCCCGACCCTGCACCCTTCTATCCCTCCCTCCCTCCCTCCCTCACTGTGGGCAGACTGCATCATTCTACCCCTCCCTCCCTCCCTCACTCACTGATGGCAGACTGCAACATTCAACCCCTCCCTCCCTCCCTCACTGTGGGCAGACTGCATCATTCTACCCCTCCCTCCCTCCCTCACTGTGGACAGACTGCATCATTCTACCCCTCCCTCCCTCCCTCACTGTGGGCAGACTGCATCTTCTACCCCTCCCCTCCCTCCGTCACTGTGGGCAGACTGCATCCTTCTATCCCCCTCATCTTTCTATCCCTCCCTCCCTCCCTCACTGTGGGCAGACTGCATCATTCTATCACTCCCTCCCTCACTGTGGGCAGACTGCATCATTCTACCCCCCCTCCCTCCTCACTGTGGGCAGACTGCATCCTTCTACCCCTCCCTCCCTCCCTCACTGTGGGCAGACTGCATCCTTCTATCCCTCCCTCCCTCCCTCACTGTGGGCAGACTGCATCCTTCTACCCCCCTCCCTCCCTCACTGTGGGCAGACTGCATCCTTCTACCCCTCCCTCCCTCACTGTGGGCAGACTGCATCATTCTATCCCTCCCCCTCCCTCACTGTGGGCAGACTGCATCCTTCTACCCCTCCCTCCTCCCTCACTGTGGGCAGACTGCAATTTCTACCCCCCCTCCCTCCCTCACTGTGTGGGCAGACTGCATCCTTCTACCCCTCCCTCCCTCCCTCACTGTGGACAGACTGCACCATTCTACCCCTCCCTCCCTCCCTCACTGTGGGCAGACTGCATCCTTCTACCCCTCCCTCCCTCACTGTGGGGGCAGACTGCATCCTTCTACCCCTCCCTCCCCTCACTGTGGACAGACTGTATCATTCTACCCCTCCCTCCCTCACTGTGGACAGACTGTATCATTCTACCCCCTCCCTCCCTCACTGTGGACAGACTGTATCATTCTACCCCTCCCTCCCTCCCTCACTGTGGGCAGACTGCATCATTCTACCCCTCCCTCCCCCTCCCTCACTGTGGGCAGACTGTACAACATTCTACCCCTCCCTCCCTCCCTCACTGTGGACAGACTGTATCATTCTACCCCCCCCCCCTCCCTCACTGTGGGCAGACTGCATCATTCTACCCCTCCCTCCCTCACTGTGGACATACTGTATCATTCTACCCCTCCCCCCCTCACTGTGGACAGACTGCATCATTCTACCCCTCCCTCCCTCCCTCACTGTGGACAGACTGTATCATTCTATCATTCCCCCCTCCCTCCCTCACTGTGGACAGACTGTATCATTCTACCCCTCCCTCCCTCACTGTGGGCAGACTGCACCATTCTACCCCTCCCTCCCTCACTGTGGACAGACTGCACCATTCTACCCCTCCCTCCCTCACTGTGGACAGACTGCACCATTCTACCCCTCCCTCCCTCACTGTGGGCAGACTGAACCAGCTGATGGCCGAGGGACTCCCAGTTCTGGAGACCTTCACCCTCACCCAGGCCGAAACCAGACGGAACTGACGTCAGCCTGACGCATGCGCTGTCTTCGTCCTCCATCCCCTTGCCGTCGTCTCCACACTGAAAGCGAAGGACGGACAGTCTGGACCGAATGCTGCATGAACAGTGCTTCCGCCGGCATTCCGACGGGACGGAGATTCCGGACATTCCCAGGGACCGGGAATTCCGGACATTCCCAACGGGCTGGACATCCTAGACAGGGCGGGGAGAGCGGTGGATTGTGACTGTTGGGGACTGTCAGAGAGGGAAGGCCGTGCTCACGTTCATGACTCAAAGACCAAGTTCATAGAGAAATGCGTGGAGGAGAAAGAAGGACATGAGGATAGTGAGATAATTATATAAAGAGAGAGAGAGAGAGAGAGAGAGAGAGAGAGAGAGAGAGAGAGAGAGAGAGAGAGAGAGAGAGAGCGGTGCATTGTAGAAGCCCTGAGTGAAGAAAGGGATAATCAATCAATCAATCAATCAATCAATCATTCAAGACACTTTATTTTCCTTCGTAAGAACTTTGTGTTGTAGTGGGGACACATAAAACACATGACATATGAGTACACAACAATGAATAATGTGAAATGTGCAAATGCACCCACACCTACACATGCCCACAAATTTAAAAACATATCAATAAAGTAAGGCTTATTTTTCAAATAAAACTAATCAATAACTCTACCCAACATACACTCCATTTTATATCCAGTCAATTGAATAAAATCAGCTGTACGCTAAAAAAATCGTTAAAAAAGGGGCACACACACACACACACACACACACACACACACACACACACACACACACACACACACACACACACACACACACACACACACACACACACACACACACACACACACACACACACACACACAAACACACTGACTGACTGACTGACTGAAACCATTTACTGTCAGATAACATAGTGTTGTACTGACATTTTAAAAGGATAAACCTAAATAAATGAATGAGAAAACGAAAATAATACAAATACCATCTGACATAAAAATCATACAGGAAAAAATAACAGGGAAAACATTTAACATTTGTAAGTAGAATATATAAATCAGAAATTGTAACAATAAACCAAATTACATCTTAACTGTACTGAGAATCAAAAATCTCTCTCTCTCTCTCTCTCTCTCTCTCTCTCTCTCTCTCTCTCTCTCTCTCTCTCTCTCTCTCTCTCTCTCTCTCTAAGAACACCATAAAAAAAAAGAAAAGACCCCCCCCCCCCCAAACACACACACACACACACACACACACACACACACACACACACACACACACACACACACACACACACAGTCACACACTCACAGACACGCACCCACCCACACACACACACACAAAAAACACGCTTCCCATTCACCCTACTCACAAGTATGCGGGCACGCACATATATTCACTCACTGACAAACAAATAAAACCAATACTCTCTATCTCCTCTCTCTCTCTCTCTCTCTCTCTCTCTCTCACACGTACACTCACACACACACACACACACACACACACACACACACACACACACACACACACACACACACACACACACACACACACACACACACACACACACACACACACACAGACACACACACACACACACACACATTAATACTTGATTAACATCCCCTACGCACACTCAAAAAAACATCCACACAAAAAAAACGTGCAGGCATACGCAGAACATGCATTCACCTATAAACAAAAAATTCACCCCTCTCTCTCTCTCTCTCTCAGTCTCTCTCTCTCTCTCTCTCTCTCTCTCTCTAACGACAGCATCTCTCTCTACTCTCTCTCTCTAGCGCGCGCACAACCTATACAACAGATTTCGTAAATGGAATAATGCGACCTAGTACACGTGAGTTGTCGGCACAACTATGTCATGGAATCGTCTCTTTGCTCGACGGCATCTTTTCACTAAACCAAAAAAAGAAACAAACAAAACACACACACACACACACACACACACACACACACACACACACACACACACACACCACCACACACACGAACGCACGCACGCACGCACGCACACTACAATGGGTGAGAACTGAGATAATTTTAAAATCATTAATACTTGATTAACATCTCCCCTCCCACAAACGTCCACACTCTCATTCTCTTCCCACCACCCTCCCCCACCCCTCTCCCTCTGTCCCAGTCTCCCCTTACCCTCCCCTCTATCTTTAAAACGACAGCATTAAACATTTACTCAGGATGGTCAGGTCAGTGATTGTTCAATGAACGGATTGAAAGACACAAAAAAAACTACGGTTCAGTCTGTTGGTTTCGCATTTCAGTTGCCGGAATCGTCTATCTGAAGGCATCTTTTCATAAAAGGGGAGCAGAGCATGGGTTTCATCACATACAATCTTCTGAGCTTTCTTAGGCACTCTTTTTTCAAACATTTCTCCTAAACTTTGTTGCGTAACACCAATAATCTTACCACACACCGTTTCACAATGTTTTCCAGCAAGCATTTGTTCTTCACATTCAATCCACCATACCACACTAAACAAAAAAGTGATCACAGATTCAATATTGCTTCTGTAGAATGCTTTAAAAACGCCACAGTTCACTCACAGTGGGTGATTACCCTCTGAAATCCACACCTGCCACGGATAGAGACAGACACTGAGGTAAAGCCACGGATAGACATTGAGGTAGAGCCACGGATAGTCACTGAGGTATAGCCCTGGACAGATAGACACTGAGGTAGGGCCACGGATAGACAGACACTGAGGTAGAGCCACGGATAGACACTGAGATAGAGCCACGGATAGACTCTGAAGTAGAGCTACGGATAGACAGACACTGAGGTAGAGCCACGAATAGACACTGAGGTAGAGTCACGAACAGATAGACACTGAGGTAGAGCCACGGATAGACACTGAGATAGAGCCACGGATAGACTCTGAGGTAGAGCCACGGATAGATAGACACTGAGGTAGAGCTACGGATAGATAGACACTGAGGTAGAGCCACGAATAGACACTGAGGTAGAGCCACGGATAGACACACTGAGGTAGAGCCACGGATAGAGATAGACACTGAGGTAGAGCCATTTATAGACAGACAGTGAGGTAGAGCCACGGATAGATTGACACTGAGGTAGAGCCACGGATAGACAGACACTGAGGCAGAGCCACGGATAGATACTGAGGTAGAGGCACGTATAGACACTGAGGTAGAGGCACGTATAGACACTGAGGTAGAGCCACGGATATAGACACTGAGGTAGAGCCACGGATAGAAACTGAGGTGAGCCACTGACAGTAGACACTGAGGTAGAGACACGGATAGACAGACACTGAGCAGCAGAGCCACGGATAGATACTGAGTAGAGGCACGTATAGACACTGAGGTAGAGGCACGTATAGACACTGAGGTAGAGGCACGTATAGACACTGAGGTATATAGCCACAGATAGAAACTGAGGTGGAGCCACTGACAGGTAGACACTGAGGTAGAGCAACGGAGAGACACTGAGCCAGAGCCACAGATAGACACTGAGGTAGAGCCACGGATAGACAGACACTGAGGTAGAGCCACGGATAGAGCCTGGGGTAGAGTCACAGATAGCCACTGAGGTAGAGCCACGAATAGACACTGAGGTAGAGCCACGGATATATAGACACCGAGATAGAACCACGGATAGACGGACACTGAGGTAGAGCCACGGATAGACACTGACGTAGAGGCACGTATAGACACTGAGGTAGAGCCACGGATGGATAGACACTGAGGTAGAACCACGGATAGACACTGAGGTAGACGGGAGTGAAGTAAGAAAGGAAGATAAAAACACGATGCAGTGATAGGTTGAGGGAGACTGTAATATCGATACAGGAGACGGGGGCCAGTAAAGTAGGTCATACTACTGGCCTCTCTCTCTCTCTCTCTCTCTCTCTCTCTCTCTCTCTCTCTCTCTCTCTCTCTCTCACACACACACACATACACACACACGCACGCGCGCGCACGCGCCCGCACACTTACGCCTCAAGGGGAAAAAGGCGAAACACGACGTAACAAACCTACCGCCACTTTGCACAGGCACTCGCGTCTTCTTCAATCCCACACGAGAGAGAGAGAGAGAGAGAGAGAGAGAGAGAGAGAGAGAGAGAGAGAGAGAGAGGAATGGGGGGAGTAATGGGCGGGTGGGTGGGCTGGATGGTGGCGGTAATGTTGTCAGCTTTTAGCGATCATGCCGGGCTAAAAAAGAGACGTGACAGGTGGCTGGCAGGGCACTTGTCTTCAATGGGCGCTGCACTCTGTCACAACAATTAGTTCTGTCGCTCCGCTCCGGCCCTCCCCCCCCCCCCCCCTGCAGCCCCGAATGCCCAGTTCCTCCAATCATCTCCCTCCATTTCTTAGACACCACCCTCGCCGGTGTCACAGCCAGAGTTGCCCCTCCCCCCCCCCCCTTCCTTCCCATGTCACTTCGTGAAGTAGGGCATGCCCATGCGTGCTCACCCGCAGACAACACTAAAAAAAAAAAAAAAAAAAAAACGCTTCATTCGTTTTTAACAGTTTGTTTCTTGCAAAAGGCCAGAGTAAAGAAAAGAAAGCACACACACACACACACACACACACACACACACACACACACACACACACACACACACACACACACACACACACACACACACACACACACACACGCACAAACCCACCAAACACACACACACACACACACACACACACACACACACACACACACACACACACACACACACACACACACACACACACTCACACACACACACACATACACACACACTCACGCGCGCGCACACATACACACACAAAAAAACACCGCCACCACCAAAGTACCAGCAACAAAACCACGGATGTAATCTCACCATAGCACTGTAGATAAAGCAACCGACAGGTTACATGGTGATACACATGGCATATTTCGGTACATGGCGGCATGTAAAGCATAGAAGAATAGTAGAAAACCATGCTCCCATATCACACTTGTAGCAAGTATTTTTGATAGTGCTGTATAGGGTTTTCTTGTTTACGGGGAGAGAGAACGAAACGAACGAAACGAACGAAATTTGTTTAATGAGGGAAAGAAATAAGCACATGGCAGGCTTGTTTGCCTCTTGCCCTCAAAAATAAAAAAGAAGCATTTCAAACACGAAAACCACCCTCCACACCCCAACCATGAACAAACACCCACCTGTCACACAATCCATTCCAAGCACTCTACACACCCAGTGATAATGATGACAAATACCCAATAATAATACAATAACAATAGTAACGAATGATAATGATTGAAATAATAACATTACAATTCAAATATAACACCATGCGTACATACACACATTTACATTATCAAACAATACATCTATCGAATAGCATGATCTGAAAAAGATAGAAATACAGAACACATAATAATCACACATAGAAATCAACATGATAGTAAATCAATATTAAAACCAAGCATCTGTTCCGGAAGGGGGCGTACAGCACACATTTTTTTTCTTTTTTTTTTTTTTGCTGTCCCAACTCTGCGCCACCTCAGAGGCAGTGCACCCACGCCGCTCATTCCGACACCCCGTCCACAGCCACAGCCCGGCCCGGCCGGTCCCGCCGCAGCCCCGGCACCGGCAATCCACAGGGAGCAGTCAATGTCAAGTCGTCGAGAGGCAACCCACCGGAGGAGACACTGCACTGCTGCCGAGTCACTTCGGTGGTGTTCAGTGGCGCCTGTTCTGATCTAACATACGCAGAACGCCACCTACTAAGCCTCCTACTGACGACAATAATTGCTTAGTCGCGGAGCCGGCGTGAGTGAGCTCTCCCTCCGGAGGGCGCCACCACGTCCGTCCAACGACAGCCCCCATGGACTCGCCGATACCGGTGACCCCGACGGAACCAAACCAAGACCACAGACGTGGAGAAGACGTCGAAACTGAGGTCACCATGAGAGCAGGGCATGAAGGGCCACAGAATTTGAGACATTTTTTTTTAATGCTGATCGATAAGAATGAGGATGATGAAGATGATGCTACGGATTTCCATTTCGGTCTGAGACTACATGACAGGGCTGTACTATACGCTTCCTTTCATAATATATCCGGCGTCAACCAGGCCCGAGAGATACAGGCACCTGCAGTGTTGGTCAGGAAATTTGAGCAACACTCTCAGAGACGCATCCATTAAGTGGATGAAACTCGACTGTGTGGTCCCAGTGTTCCCAACTGAGTCCGCAGCAAACTCAACTCTGGGTAGGAGCCGGTCGGGGCAGAAAAAAACCCACATGACTCTGATGGGATTCGAACCCACGACCTCCCAGCCGGGAGTCCGCGACGCTGACCACTTCGCCACGGCGCAGCGAACAAGACATGTTGGGAAGAGGTTGACTGACACAGCTAGATAAGAGATCAGAGGCTCACAGGCCATTAGGTATTGGAATCCACGTGGTTCAGGATTTTCTACCACGGATATTTGTCAATTTCATATCTGTGGTTCAACATTTTCAGGAGAACTGGTACTTGTGGAAGGCTGCTTTATAACTTACATCAATACAGACGATGGTTTGATAAAAGTCTGTTGACGTAAAAAAAAATCATTAAGCGTGACAAGTAAAAACCTTAATTAAAATATGAGAGATTCTGTCAAACGTGTATCTTATGCGTTGGTACATTTATCTTTGACTAAATCGTGAACATATTTCAGAAGCATTGAACACAAGTATATTTCCAAACCATGTGGTCAATACTGTCTTTATGCAGGCCATAACTGTCTTATCAATCGCTTTGATTTCCCTGAAAGTAGCAGTTTCTTTTTGCCCAGATGTCTATGCATTATTCTCCATTCAAACCATTTATGCTTCAGTCTCTTATGTGCATATGAACGTTCTCCTCTGTCATGAGCTGATAGACACGTATTGTATTTGTCATACACAGAAAGCTGTTTATTATCGATCAACATACTGTGAAACATTTCTGAGCCTTCGTAAGTAGAAAGCTACGTCCTATAACCGAGAGGCACCACACTCATCGTTTTTGATAGAGATATTAGATTTCTGTATGAAATCAATTGTCGCCAATAATACTTAGCAAAAGTAAAAAAATGGACTTAGACATCGTATTTTTCTTGGAAATGTCTTCAAGAAAGAAACTCGCCTTTCTCATTAAAAATGTTCAAGACAGCATAATGATGTCAAGCGTTTTGGACACAGTTTATTTCTCCAGTTTGAACGCGTTTTTTGTAGCCTGAGGGCAGGACGAGCAGGTCCGCAGAATGTTTGGGAGGCAGTTGTAGGCGATGTTCTGAGCCTGGAGAATGTCTGCAGTCGGTTTCTCACTTCATGCTGTCTCCGCGTCATTCCTGGAGAAGGTCTGCAGGCTGGTGTCTCACTTCATGCTGTCTCCGCGTCATTCCTGGAGAAGGTCTGCAGGCTCGTGTCTTTCTCACTTCATGCTGTCTCCGCGTCATTCCTGGAGAAGGTCTGCAGGCTGGTGTCTCACTTCATGCTGTCTCCGCGTCATTCCTGGAGAAGGTCTGCAGGCTGGTGTCTCACTTCATGCTGTCTCCGCGTCATTCCTGGAGAAGGTCTGCAGGCTGGTGTCTCACTTCATGCTGTCTCCGCGTCATTCCTGGAGAAGGTCTGCAGGCTGGTGTCTCACTTCATGCTGTCTCCGCGTCATTCCTGGAGAAGGTCTGCAGGCTGGTGTCTCACTTCATGCTGTCTCCGCGTCATTCCTGGAGAAGGTCTGCAGGCTGGTGTCTCACTTCATGCTGTCTCCACGTCATTCCTCGAGAGGGAGACGGGGACTAGGGAGGCTGTGAGGAAGATAGGGAGGCGCATGGGGGCGGGAGAAGGGGGAGTGGGGAAGATAGGGAGGCGCACGGGGGGTGGGGGAGGGGGGAGTGGGGAAGATAGGGAGGCGCACCGGGGGTGGGAGGAGGGGGAGTGGGAGAGATAGGGAGGCGCACGGGGGTGGGAGGAGGGAGAGTGGGGAAGATAGGGAGGCGCACGGGGGTGGGAGGAGGGGAGTGGGGAAGATAGGGAGGCGCACCGGGGGGGGGGAGGAGGGGGAGACGGGGTGTGGGTCAGCAGGGTCGGCTGTCGGCAGACCAGACTGTCTGATATTGGCCCGATGAGGAGGGGGGGGGGGGGGGGAGATCTGGGGGTCAGGAGTGTGATAGAAAGGGTGGAGGGGGAGGAGGGAGCGCCAGGAGATGGAGTGTGTGGGTCAGGAGGGGTGGAGGGGGAGGAGGGGGGCGCCAGGAGAGATGAGTGTGTGGGTCAGGTGTGTGATAGAAAGGGTGGAGGGGGAGGGGGGGGGGCGCCAGGAGAAGGAGTGTGTGGGTCAGGTGTGTGATAAGGAGGGGTGGAGGGGGAGGGAGGGGGGCGCCAGGAGATGGAGTGTGTGGGGTGTGTGTGTGATAGGGAGGGGTGGAGGGGGAGGATAGGGAGTGTGTGGGTCAGGTGTGATAGGGAGGGGGGGAGGAGAGGATAGGGAGTGTGTGGGTCAGGTGTGTGATAGGGAGGGGTGGAGGGGGAGTGGAGTGTGTGGGTCAGGTGTGTGATAGGGAGGGGTGGAGGGAGAGGATAGGGAGTGTGTGGGTCAGGTGTGTGATAGGGAGGGGTGGAGGGGGAGTGTGTGGGTCAGGTGTGTGATAGGGAGGGGTGGAGGGAGAGGATAGGGAGTGTGTGGGTCAGGTGTGTGATAGGGAGGGGTGGAGGGGGAGTGTGTGGGTCAGGTGTGTGATAGGGAGGGGTGGAGGGAGAGGATAGGGAGTGTGTGTGGGTCAGGTGTGTGATAGGGAGGGGTGGAGGGGGGAGTGAGTGTGTGGGTCAGGTGTGTGATAGGGAGGGGTGGAGGGAGAGGATAGGGAGTGTGTGGGTCAGGTGTGTGATAGGGAGGGGTGGAGGGGGAGTGTGTGGGTCAGGTGTGTGATAGGGAGGGGTGGAGGGAGAGGATAGGGAGTGTGTGGGTCAGGTGTGTGATAGGGAGGGGTGGAGGGAGAGGATAGGGAGTGTGTGGGTCAGGTGTGTGATAGGGAGGGGTGGAGGGAGAGGATAGGGAGTGTGTGGGTCAGGTGTGTGATGGGGAGGGGTGGAGGGGGAGGGGTTTAGGAGAGGGAGTGTGTGGGTGAGGTGTGTGATAAGGAGGGGTGTGTTTGAGGGAGGAGAGGGAGTGTGTGGGGTCAGGTGAGTGATAGCGAGGAGGAGGAGGGGTGGGGAAGATGATATGGACGGAAGAAAAAAATTGTACTGACCCTGGACAGTTAGTGTTCGTCAGCAGTGACTGGGGGCACAGCCTGAACAGAAGACACTTTGGTTTGAGACACCGACTAGACCTCGTATATACATTAAAGCGTGTGTGTGTGTGTGTGTGTGTGTGTGTGTGTGTGTGTGTGTGCCCGCCGGATCTTTCAAACTCTGGTTCTTCTGAGCCAGCAGCACAGAATTTTCTGCCAGTGCCATAATTGAACAGAAAAGGAAACAGTCCGCACCATGGAAGGCCAGATGGAACAAAGGGGTTAGATGGTTCAAGCCCAGGGTATGCTCATATTTTCAGCCTGGGCCTTTGTGAACGGCCCACCGGAATGCATCACACACAACACAGGAGCTGTATTCTGGTTCAATGTTAGTCCAGCCGAAATGTTTCTGTTTGCCTTTTCCCAAATATTCTCTTTGAGTAGTCGCACGTTTTGCATGTTTATATGTCCCGCTTCTTCTGTCAACGAATAGCCGTCCGAAATTCGATTTTTTTTTGTTTAACCATGGAGGACAACCATAATCAATGACTCTTTCAAGGGCAGAGCAACGATAATCAATGACTCTTTCAAGGGCAGAGCAACGATAATCAATGACTCTTTCAAGGCAGAGCAACGATAATCAATGACTCTTTCAAGGGCAGAGCTGTGTGAACTTGGCGACCAAGGCACGGCTTGAGACGAGGGGATAAGGAATGGTAAGGAGCGAGACGATGGGACTACGAGGAATGGTAAGGAGTGAGACGATGGGACTACGAGGAATGGTAAGGAGCGAGACGATGGGACTACGAGGAATGGTAAGGAGCGAGACGAGGGACTGACAGGAATGGTAAGGAGCGAGACGAGGGACTGACAGGATGGGTAAGGAGCGAGACGAGGGACTGACAGGAATGGTAAGGAGCGAGACGAGGGACTGACAGGAATGGTAAGGAGCGAGACGATGGGACTACGAGGAATGGTAAGGAGCGAGACGAGGGACTGACAGGAATGGTAAGGAGCGAGACGAGGGACTGACAGGAATGGTAAGGTAAGGGGCGAGACGAGGGGACAGACATGAATAGTATGAAGCGAGAGCACGGGAGGTTGTGGCTACTTTGCACAGTCAATTCGTTGCTTACTATGAGTTCTTTGCACAGTCAATTTTGTGGATCCTGTGGGTGTTTTGCGCAGTCAATTTGGTGGATCCTGTGGGTGTTTTGCACAGTCAATTAGGTAGGTAAGTGGGTGCTTTGCACAGTCAATTCCGTGGATCCTATGGGTGCTTTGAACTGTCAGTTTTTAGTGGATCTTGTGGGTGATTTGCACATTAAATTTGGTGGATTCTGTGGATGACTTGCACTTCTACTAGGATGGGTCCCATGGGTCCTTTGCACAGTCAGGAGTAGTACTCCTGGCTCCTCAAACAGCCATGAGGCTGGTCCTGTTGGTTCTTTGCATTGCCATTTGGATGGGTTCTGTGGGTCATTTGTAAAGCCATTTGGATGGGTTCTGTGGTCAATTGCACAGCCATTTGGATGGATTCTGTGGGTCATTTGCCCAGCAATTTGGATGGGTTTTGTGGGTCATTTGCCCAGCAATTTGGATGGGTTCTGTGGGTCAGTTGCAAAGCCATTTGGATGGGTTCTGTGGGTCATTTACAAAGCAATTTGCATGGATTCTGTGGGTCATTTGCACAGCCATTTGGATGGGTTCTGTGGGTCATTTGCACAGCAATTTGGATGGGTTCTGTGGGTCTTTTGCCCAGCAATTTGGATGGGTTCTGTGGGTCAGTTGCCCAGTAATATGAATGGGTTCTGTGGGTCATTTGTAAAGCCATTTGGATGGGTTCTGTGGGTCACTTGCAAAGCCATTTGGATGGGTTCTATGGGGTCATTTGCACAGCAATTTGGATGGGTTCTGTGGGTCATTGCACAGCAATTTGGATGGGTTCTGTGGGTCATTTGCACAGCAATTTGGATGGGCTCTGTGGGTCATTTGCACAGCAGTTTGGATGGGTTCTGTGGGTCATTTGCACAGTCATATGGATGATTCTGTGGGCCATTTGCACAACCATTTGGATG
Organism: Conus betulinus; assembly: GCA_016801955.1. Lineage (NCBI taxonomy): Eukaryota > Metazoa > Mollusca > Gastropoda > Neogastropoda > Conidae > Conus > Conus betulinus. The sequence continues at coordinate 292,972 of JADBJO010000232.1, read as the reverse complement.
GATTCTATGGGTCATTTGCACAGCCGTTTGGATGGATCCTATGGGTAATTTGTGCAGCCATGTAGATGTGCGCTGTGGGTCATTTGTACAGCCACGTGGATGAGCCCTATGGGTAATTCGTTCACCACTTAAGTGGGTCCTATGAATCATTTGTGCCGCCACTTCAATGGGTCCAATGGTTCCTTTGTGCAGCCACGTAGATGGGTCTTATCGGTCATTTGCACAGCCATTTGAGTGGGTGCTATCGGTCATCTGTACAGCCATTTGAGTGGGTCCTATGGGTCATCTGTACAACCACTTGAGTGAGTCCTATGGGTCATTTGTACAGCCACTTGCTTGAGTCCTGTGGGTCATCTGTACAACCACTTGAGTGAGTCGTATGGGTCATCTGTACAGCCACTTGAGTGGGTCGAATGGGTCATCTGTGCAACCATTTGAGTGAGTCCTATGGGTCATCTGTACAGCCACTTGA
>JADBJO010000232.1:272500-287500 GCA_016801955.1 Conus betulinus | reverse complement strand
TTCGGCGATATTCTGTGAACTGTGTGCCAATGTCTCGGGTCCATTGCACCTATCTCAGCATAGATTTCATGTTCTTATGATTATACCTGGCGTAGAATGAAAGGTGTGCCACGCCGCTCGTAATGATGTCTGACTCCTCTGCTCAGCCAGGCATCTCATAGCCATTGGAACATGTCAACAGTGCCTTGGATCTCATGCCATGAGCATCTATGCCAATAACATATGTATCTGACATAATCTAGAAATACATGACGCCATTATTTTAATGTAAGATACTACAAGAATATGCGCGCGCGCGCGCGCGCACACACACACACACACACACACACACACACACACACACACACACACACACACACACACACACACACACACACACACACACAGACTCTCTCTCTATCTACACACACACACACACACACACACACACACACACACACAGAGACAGAGAGAGAGAGAGAGAGAGAGAGAGAGAGAGAGAGAGAGAGAGAGAGAGAGAGAGAGAGAGAGCGATTGTTAGCTATGTAGTGTGTTATCTTTATACTTGTATGACTGTTGCTTTTAAAGACTGTACATTACCCATGTACGTAATCTTCAGTACCTGTGTAATGGCGCAATACGTCATCAACCAACGCACTCCTTGTAGCATGCAAGTGTTGCTTGTTAAAGGCAACATGTTACTCATAGTAATACGTCATAATAATAATCATAACAATAATGATAATGGTGTTACATAATGCATGTTACTCGCTTACGTAATACACTGACAATGTGATTGTTGAAGAGATTATATGTGTGATTGTTGTTAGTGAAGTGGCAATACGTATCCAGCTGTGGCAATCATTATAATGCGTGATTGGATATGTTTTAGTGTACGTCAACAAAGTGTCGCCTTGATATATACAAACTGCTAGAAGCTTCCAAGTGGGAAAATTATGTTGAAATCCCAAATACAGTGGCGACGATCACCTGTGTTTACATTAGAATTGAAAAGAAAAAGGAACATTGTTGAAGATACTTAATTCATATTCTTCATTCCCAGTAAACATTTGTGTAAAATTACACAGATAGAGTTAAAATATAATGAAAGTGACCAAAAGATGAACGCTGATTCCAAGATAGAACCGTATCATGTGTATACAACTACAAAAAGGTAAATTCCAAACTGACACTCTTTCTACATTAGTTTGTAGCAACAGTAGGTAAATCCAAACTAAGACTGTTGCATTAGTCCAATATACACTCTTGAAATTAGTTTTGTAACAACAAAGGGTAGATTCTAGCTAATACTGAACTGCATTATTCATAAATAGCGCAAGCTAAGTTCCAAAGTACGCTGCAGTGCGTTTGTTTACAACTGCAAAAGGATCTCCATCCCATCACCACTGGTTGCAGCCTCAAAAGGGATCCTTTCCAATTTACACTTAGGTGTGACAGTGTACAACTGAAAAAGCTAAGTCCCAAACTGCAGTCCATAGTAGATCTGTTTGTTCACGTCTACAAAAGGTAGATCCCCAAACTGCAGTCCATAGTAGATCTGTTTGTTCACGTCTACAAAAGGTAGCTCCCCAAACTGCAGTCCATAGTAGATCTGTTTGTTCATGTCTACAAAAGGTAGATATCAAGTCATTCACCACTGCCACAGGCTGTCGTGATAGCTTTTTGGCGGCAAAAGGCAAATATCAAAGTGTACTCGCTTGCCTTAGTTTCCATCTACAACATGTCCACTCTGTTGTTATATCCTGCTGCAGTTTAAAGCTGAACAGTAAGGCCACAAATGCGCCATTAGCAGTTGCTACTTATCTGTTGTGTTTGTCAGTGTGTTACCAAGTTTGGTGATGGTCAGTCAAATGTTGACAGAAAGACATGATCCCTGTTTACAGACGGAGGTAAGACTCAAAACCCGTGTCACTGACGCCATCTTCAGAATCACGAGTGTTGCTGGTGACAGGCAACAGTTGTTGTAACTGACCAAGACACTTTTTCACGGCGCACATGATCTGTGAAATGATGCAATGGAAGGTCATGCATGTGTTGTGCTCCAAAGATGTGAGTTTAAACGGATTGCTCTACATGTCCATTTCAACGGCAGTTTGGATCAATAAAAGAACATCACTTGTGTGAGTTTAAAGAAGTGGTCTGGTGTGGCTGAAATGTTTCTCTTGGCTGTGATTGGTGTACTGTGATTGATGTACTGTGATTGGTGTGCTGTGATTGGTTATTATTGTGATTGGTTTGCTGTGATTGGTGTACTGTGATTGGTGTGCTGTGATTAGTGTACTGTGATTGGTGTGCTGTGATTGGTGTATTGTGATTGGTGTGCTGTGATTAGTGTACTGTGATTGGTGTATTGTGATTGGTGTACTGTGATTGGTGTATTGTGTGATTGGTGTGCTGTGATTGGTGTACTGTGATTGGTGTATTGTGATTGGTGCATTGTGATCAGTGTATTGTGATTGGTGTGTGCTGTGATTGGTTATTGTGATTGGTGTGCTGTGCTTGGTGTGTACTGTGATTGGTGTGGTGATTGGTGTGGTGATTGGTGTACTGTGATTGGTGTACTGTGATTGGTGTATTGTGATTGGTGTACTGTGATTGGTGTACTGTGATTGGTGTGGTGATTGGTGTGGTGATTGTTGTATTGTGATTGGTGCACTGTGATCGGTGTATTGTGATTGGTGTACCGTGATTGGTGTACTGTGATTGGTGTATTGTGATTGGTGTGCTGTGATTGGTGCATTGTGATTGGTGTACTGTGATTGGTGTACTGTGATTGGTGCACTGTGATTGGTATGGTGATTGGTGTATTGCGATTGGTGTACCGTGATTGATCTATTGTGATTGGTCTGGTGATTGGTGTATTGTGATTGGTGTACTGTGATTGGAATACTGTGATTGGTGCATTGTGATTGGTGTGGTGATTGGTGTATTGTGATTGGTGTTGTCATTGGTGTATTGTGATTGGTGTACTGTGATTGGAATACTGTGATTGGTGCATTGTGATTGGTGTGGTGATTGGTGTATTGTGATTGGTGTTGTCATTGGCGTATTGTGATTGGTGTATTGTGATTGTATGCTGTGATTGGTGAGCTGATTGGTGTGGTGATTGGTGTATTGTGACTGGTGTGGTGTGATTGGTGCATTGTGATTGATGTATTGTGATAGGTGTACTTTATTAGTGTATTGTGATTGGTGTGTGTTGATTGGTGTGTACTGTGACTGGTGTATTGGTGATTGGTGTGCTGTGATTGGTGCATTGTGATTGGTGTATTGTGATTGGTGTATTGTGATTGGTGTATAGCGAATGGTGTATTGTGATTGGTGTGCTGTGATTGGTGTGCTGTGATTGGTGTATTGTGATTGGTGCATTGTGATCAGTGTATTGTGATTGGTGTGCTGTGATTGGTTATTGTGATTGGTGTGCTGTGTGCTTGGTGTACTGTGATTGTGTGGTGATTGGTGTACTGTGATTGGGGTACTGTGATTGGGGTACTGTGATTGGTGTGGTGATTGGTGTATGTTGAATGGGGTACTGTGATTGGTGTGGTGATTGGTGTATGTTGATTGGTGTACTGTGATTGGTGTGGTGATTGGTGTACTGTGATTGATGTACTGCGATTGGTGTACTGTGATTGGTGTGGTGATTAATGTACTGTGATTGGTGTGGTGATGGTGTACTGTTGTGATTCGTGTGTGGTGTATTGGTGTATGTTGATTGGGGTACTGTGATTGGTGTGGTGATTGGTGCATGTTGATTGGTATACTGTGATTGGTGTGGTGATTGGTGTACTGTGATTGGTGTACTGTGATTGTTGTATGTTAATTGGTGTACTGTGATTGGTGTACTGTGATTGGTGTGGTGATTGGTGTATGTTGATTGGGGTAATGTGATTGGTGTGGTGATTGGTGTATGTTGATTGGTGTACTGTGATTGGTGTGGTGATTGGTGTACTGTGATTGGTGTACTGTGATTGGTGTATGCTGATTGGTGTACTGTGATTGGTGTACTGTGATTAGTGTTGTGATTGGTGTATGTTGATTGGGTTACTGTGATTGGTGTACTGTGTTGATTGGTGTGGTGATTGGTGTTTTGTGATTGGTGTATTGTGATTGGTGTGTTGTGATTGGTGTATTGTGATTATGTGCTGTGATTGGTGTGGTGATTGGTGTATTGTGACTGGTGTGTGATTGGTGTATTGTGATTGGAGTGCTGTGATTGGTGTGTTGTGATTGGTGTGTTGTGATTGGTGTATTGTGATTGGTGTGTACTGTAATTAGTGTATTGTGATTGGTGTGGTGATTGGTGTATTGTGACTGGTGTATTGTGATTGGTATGCTGGGATTGGTGCATTGTGATTGGTGTATTGTGATTGGTGTGGTGATTGGTGTATTGTGATTGGTGTATTGTGATTGGTGCATTGTGATTGGCGTATCGTGATTGGTGTCTTGTGACTGGTGTGCTGATTGGTGTACTGTGATTGGTGTGCTGTGATTGGTGTGCTGTGAATGGTGTATTGTGATTGGTGCATTGAGATCGGTGTATTGTGATCGGTGTTTTGTGATTAGTGTATTGTGTTTGGTGTATTGTGATTGGTGTGCTGTGATTGGTGTATTGTGATTGGTGTGCTGTGATTGGTGTACTGTGATTGGTGTATTGTGATTGGTGTGTGTGATTGGTCTATTGTGATTGGTGTGATGTGATTGGTGTGCTGTGATTGGTGTACTGTGATTGGTGTGCTGATTGGAGTGCTGTGATTGGTGTACTATGATTGGTGTATTGTGATGGTGTATTGTGATTGGTGTGCTGTGATTGGTGTGTTGTGAATGGTGTGGTGATTGATGTATTGTGATTGGTGTATTGTAATTGGTGTGCTGTGACTGGTGTGCTGTGATTGGTGTGCTATGATTGGTGTACTGTGATTGGTGGATTGTGATAGGTGTATTGTGATCGGATCGGTGTACTGTGATTGGTGTATTGTGATTGGTGTACTGTGATCTGTGTATTGTGATTGGTGTACTGTGATTGGTGTATTGTGATTGGTGTGCTGTGATTGTTGTATTGTGATTTGTGTGTTTTGATTGGTGAATTGTGATTGATGTGGTGATTGGTGTACTGTGATTGGTGTGGTGATTGTGTGGTGTGATTGTGTGTGATTGGTGTGGTGTGATTGGTGTATTGTGATTGTGTGTGTTGTGATTGGTGTATTGTGATGGGTGTATTGTGATTGGTGTGCTGTGATTGATGTGCTGTGATTTGTGTATTGTGTTTGGTACATTGTAATTGGTGTACTTTGATTGGTGTACTGTAATTGGTGTATTGTGATTGGTGTATTGTGGTTAGTGTATTGTGATTGGTGTGCTGTGATTAGTGGACTGTGATTGGTGTGTGATTGTGATTGATGTGCTGTGATTGGTGTATTGTGGTTGGTGTATTATGATTGGTGTGCTGTGATTGGTGGACTGTGATTGGTGTATTGTGATTGGTGTGCTGTGATTGGTGTATTGTGGTTGGTGGATTGTCCTTGGTGTATTGTGATTGGTGTGCTGATTGGTGTGTAGTGTGATTGGTGTAGTGTGATTGGTGTGTAGTGTGATTGGTGTGCTGTGCTTGGTATATTGTGATTGGTGTGCTGATTGGTGTACTGGGATTGGTGTACTGGGATTGGTGTAGTGTGATTGGTGTGCTGTGATTGGTGTATTGTGTTTGGTGTGCTGTGATTGGTTTACTGATTGGTGTGCTGTTTATTGGTGTATTGTGATTGGTGTATTGTGATTGGTGTGTTGTAATTGGGGTGTTGTAATTGATGTGCTGTGATTGGTGTATTGTGATTGGTGTATTGTTATTGGTGTACTGTGATTGGTGTATTGTGATTAGTGTACTGTGATTGGTGTACTGTGAGTGGTGTGTTGTGACTTGTGTACTGTGCTGGGTGTACTGTGCTTGGTGTATTGTGATTGGTGTATTTGATTAGTGGACTGTGATTGGTGTATTGTGATTGGTGGACTGATTGGTATGCTGTGATTGGTTTACTGTGATGGTGTGTATGTGTAATTGGTGTGCTGTGATTGGTTGATTGTGATGGTGTAATGTGATTGTTGTTTTTTTTGATTGGTGTATTGTGATTGGTGTACTGTGATTGGTGTACTGAGATTGGCGTATTGTGATTGGTGTGCTGTGCTTGGTGCTGTGATTGGTGTATTGTGATTGGGTGTACTGTGGTTGTTGTATTATTGTGATAAGTGTGCTGATTGGTGTATCGTGATTGGTGTACGGCGATTGTTGTATTGTGAATGGTGTGCTGTGATTGGTGCATTGTGATTGGTGTGCTGTGATTGGTGTATTGTGATTGGTGTACTGTGGTTGGTGTATTGTGATAAGTGTGCTGATTGGTGTATTGTGATTGGTGTACGGCGATTGTTGTATTGTGAATGGTGTGCTGTGATTGGTGCATTGTGATTGGTGTGCTGTGATTGGTGCATTGTGATTGGTGTGTTGTGATTGGTGCATTGTGATTGGTGTGTTGTGATTGGTGTCCTGATCGGTGTACTGTGATTGGCGTATTGTGATTGGTGTGCTGTGATTGGTGTGCTGTGATTAGTGTACTCTGATTGGTGTACTATGTTTGGTGTATTGTGATTAGTGTATTGTGATCCGTGTACTGTGATTGGTGTGCTGTGATTGGTGAATCGTATGTGGTGTATTGTGATTGGTGTACTGTTATTGGTGTATTGTGATTGTGTGCCGTGATGGTGTATTGTATTGTGATTGTTGTATTGTGATTTGTGTGCTGAGATTGGTGTGCTGTGATTGGTGTATGTGTGATTAGTGTACTCTGACTGGTGTACCGTGCTTGGTGTATTGTGATTGGTGTGCTGTGATTGTAGCATTGTGACTAAAGTATTGTGATTGGTGTATTGTGATTGGTGTGCTGATTGTTGTACTGTGATTTGTGTATTGTGATTGGCGTACTGCTTGGTGTATTACGATGGGTTTTGTGATCGGTGTACTGTGATTGATGTATTGTGATTGGTGTATATTGTAATTGGTGAGCTGTGATTTATGTGCTATGATGATGTACTGTGATTGGTGTGCTTTGACTGTGTATTATGATTGGTGTATTGTGTTTGGTGTATTGTGATTGGTGTGTTGTGGGTTGGTGGACTGTGATTGGTATATTGTGATTGGTGTGCTGTGATGGTTGGTGCTGTGATTTGTGTGCTTTGATTAGTGTATTGTGATTGGTGTACTGTGTTTGGTGTATTGTGATCAGTGAGCTGTGATTGTGTGCTGTGATTGGTGTATTGTGATTGGTGCATTGTGATCAGTGAGCTGTGACTGGTGTGCTGTGATTGTTGTATTGTGATTGGTGTGCTTTGATTGGTGTATTGTGATTGGTGTGCTGGTATTGTTTGCGCTGTGATTGGTGTACTGTGATTGGTGTACTGTGATTGGTGTATTGTGATTGGTGTTCTGTGATGATGGTGTAATTGTGATTGGTGTACTGTAATTAGTGTATTGTGTTTGGTGTACTGTGATTGGTGTACTGCGATTCTTGTGCTATGACTGGTGTGCTGTGATTGGTGTATTGGTATTGATGTACTGTGGATGGTGTGCTGTGATTGGTGTATTGTGGTTGGTGTACTTTGATTGGTGTACTGTGATTGGTGTATAGTGGTTGGTGTGCTGTGATTGGTGTACTGTGATTTTGTATTGTGATTGGTTTGCTATGATTTGGTGTACTGTGATTGGTGTTTTGTGATTTGTGTACTGCGATTGGTGCATTCTGATTGGTGTATTGTGATTGGTGTACTGTCATTGGTGTATTGTGATTGGCGTGCTGTGATTGGTGTACTGTGATAAGTCTATTGTGATGGGTGTGCTGTGATTGGTGTACTGTGATAGGTGTATTGTGATTGGTGTGCTTTGATTGGTGTACTGTGATTGGTGTATTGTGATTGGTGTATTGTGATTGGTGCATTCTGATTGTTGTGATTGGCGTGTTGTAATTGTTGTATTGTGTTTGGTGTATTGTGCAACCTGGTCGTCTCCAAGGATTTCTCTGTGTGGACTTTCAGGCTCTGCTCATTGGGGGAAAGCACAATGCCAAGGTATACTGGAGAGAAAGCACAATGCCAAGGTATACTGGGAGAAAGCACAATGCCAAGGTATACTGGGAGAAAGCACAATGCCAAGGTACATTGGGGGAAAGCACAATGCCAAGGTACATTGGGGGAAAGCACAATGCCAAGGTACATTGAGGGAAAGCACAATGCCAAGGTACATTGGGGGAAAGCAACAATGCCAAGGTACATTGAGGGAAAGCACAATGCCAAGGTACATTGAGGGAAAGCACAATGCCAAGGTACATTGAGGGAAAGCACAATGCCAAGGTACATTGAGGGAAAGCACAACGCCAAGGTACATTGGAGAAAGCACAACTGCCAAGGTACATTGAGGGAAAGCACAATGCCAAGGTACATTGAGGGAAAGCACAATGCCAAGGTACATTGAGGGAAAGCACAATGCCAAGGTACATTGGGAAAGTACAATGCCAAGGTACATCGGGGGAAAGCACAATGCCAAGGTACATTGGGAAAGTACAATGCCAAGGTACATTGGGGGAAAGCACAATGCCAAGGTACATTGGGGGAAAGCACAATGCCAAGGTACACTGGGGAAAGCACAATGCCAAGGTACACTGGGGAAAGCACAATGCCAAGGTACAGCGACACTTACACTTTTGTTGTCGTTGTTTTACTACTTCTGTCTGCAGGCATACTTGTTTATCATTATCATTATTATTATTATTATTATTATGCCAAGGTTATTTATTATTATTATTATTATTATTGTTGTTGTTGTTGTTATCATCATCATCATCATCATCATCATCATCATCATCATTATTATTATTACTTACTATTTACTGCCTATGGAAAAGATCCTTTTCTCTCTCTCTATTTTTTTTTAAAAACCACATGAACAACATCTTCCACATAGATAGATAACAAAACAGTTAGAGTAATTCTTCCTTCCACGATCGTTGTATCATCATAGATAACAAACAGTTAGAGTAACTCTTCCTTTCATGATCATCATATCATTCATCGATAACAAACAGTTAGAGTAACTCTTCCTTCCACGATCATTATATCATAGATAACAAACAGTTAGAGTAAATCTTTCTTCCAATGATCACGGTATTATATCATCATAGGTAACAAACAGAGTAACTCTTCCTTCCATGATCATATATCATCATAGGTGGAGGAGTTACCCTACTTGTTCGTTTACCCGGCACTGTTCACTGTTCCCTGTCACTGTTACTATTCCCTGTCACTGTTCACTGATCCCTGCCTCTGTTCACTGTTCCCTGTCACTGTTCACTGTTCCCTGCCTCTGTTCACTGTTCCCTGCCTCTGTTCCACCATTCCCTGTCACTGTTAACTATTCCCTGTCACTGTTCACTGTTCCCTGCCTCTGTTCACTGTTCCCTGTTCTGTTCACATTCCCTGCCTCTGTTCACATTTCCCTGTCTCTGTTCACTGTTCCCTGTCTCTGTTCACCATTCCCTGTCATGTCACTTTAACTATTCCCTGTCACTGTTCACTGTTCCCTGTCACTGTTAACTATTCCCTGTCACTGTTCACTGTTCCCTGTCACTGTTCACTGTTCCCTGTCACTGTTCACTGATCCCTGCCTGTTCTGTTCTGTTCACCATTCCCTGTCACTGTTCACTGTTCCCTGTCACTTTAACTGTTCCCTGTCACTGTTCACTGTTCCTGCCTCTGTTCACTGTTCCCTGCCTCTGTTTCACCATTCCTGTCACTGTTCACTTTCCCTGTCACTGTTCACTGTTCCCTGCCTCTGTTCACTGTTCCCCTGCCTCTGTTCACTGTTCCCTGTCACTGTTCACTGTTCCCTGTCACTGTTCACTGTTCACTGTCACTGTTCACTGATCCCTGCCTCTGTTCACTATTCCCTGTCTCTGTTCACTGTTCCCTGTCTCTGTCACTATTCCCTCTGTTCACTGTTCCCTGTCACTGTTCACTGTTCCCTGTCTGTTCACTGTTCCCTGTCTCTGTTCACTTCCCTGTCACTGTTCACACTATTCCCTGTCACTGTTCACTGTTCCCTGCCTCTGTTCACTGTTCCCTGTCACTGTTCACTGTTCCCTGCCTCTGTTCACTATTCCCTGTCTGTTCACTGTTCACTGCCTCTGTTCACTGTCACTGTTCACTGTTCCCTGCCTCTGTTCACTGTTCCCTGTCTCTGTTCACTGTCCCTGTCTCTGTTCACACTGTTCCCACTGTTCCCTGTCTGTTCACTATTCCCTGCCTCTGTTGTTCACTGTCCCCTGCCTCTGTTCACTGTTCCCTGTGTTCTGTTCACTGTTCCCTGCCTCTGTTCACTGTTCCCTGTCTCTGTTCACTGTTCCCTGCCTCTGTTCACTGTGCACTGTTCACTATTCCCTGTCTCTGTTCACTATTCCCTGTCTCTGTTCACTATTCCCTGTCCTCTCACTGTTCACTGTTGTTCACTGTGTCCCTGTCTGTTCACTGTTCCCTGCCTCTGTTCACTATTCCCTGTCACTGTTCACTGATCCCTGCCTCTGTTCACTATTCCTGTCACTGTTCACTGTTCCCTGCCTCTGTTCACTATTCCCTGTCTCTGTTCACTGTTCCCTGCCTCTGTTCACTATTCCCTGTCACTGTTCACTGTTCCCTGTCTGTTCACTGTTCCCTGTCTCTGTTCACTGTTCCCTGTCCTCTGTTCACTGTTCCCTGTCACTGTGTCACTGTTCCCTGTCTCTGTTCACTGTTCCCTGTCACTGTTCACTATCCCCTGTCTGTTCACTGTTCCCTGTCTGTTCACTGTTCCTGTCACTGTTCACTATTCCCTGTCACTGTTCACTATTCCCTGTCACTGTTCACTGTTCCCTGCCTCTGTTCACCTGTTCCCTGTCACTGTTCACTGTTCCCTGTCTCTGTTCACTGTTCCCTGCCTCTGTTCACTGTTCCCTGTCTCTGTTCACTGTCCCTGTCTCTGTCACTGTTCCCTGTCACTGTTCACTGTTCCCTGTCCCTGCTCTGTTCACTATTCCCTGTCACTGTTCACTATTCCCTGTCACTGTTCACTATTCCCTGTCACTGTTCACTGTTCCCTGTCTCTGTTCACTGTTCCCTGTCTCTGTTCACTGTTCCCTGTCACTGTTCACTGTTCCCTGTCACTGTTCACTTTCCCTGTCACTGTTCACTGTTCCCTGTCACTGTTCACTATTCCCTGTCACTGTTCACTGTCCCTGTCACTGTTCACTATTCCCTGTCACTGTTCACTATTCCCTGTCACTGTTCACTGTTCCCTGCCTCTGTTCACTGTGTTTCACTGTTCACTGTCCCTGTCTCTGTTCACTATTCCCTGCCTCTGTTCACTGTTCCCTGTCACTGTTCACTATTCCCTGTCACTGTTCACTGTTCCCTGCCTCTGTTCACTGTTCCCTGCCACTGTTCACTGTTCCCTGTCCTGTTCACTGTTCCCTGCCTCTGTTCACTGTTCCCTGCCTTGTTCCCTGCCCTGTCTGTTCACTATTCCCTGTCACTGTTCACTGTTCCCTGTCACTGTCACTGTTCCCTGTCACTGTTCACCGTTCCCTGCCTCTGTTCACTATTCCCTGTCACTGTTCACTGTTCCCTGCCTCTGTTCACTGTTCCCTGTCTCTGTTCACTATTCCCTGTCTCTGTTCACTGTTCCCTGTCTCTGTTCACTGTTCCTGCCTCTGTTCACTATTCCCTGTCACTGTAACTATTCCCTGTCACTGTTCACTGTTCCCTGTCACTGTTCACTATTCCCTGTCACTGTTCACTGTTCCCTGTCACTGTTCACTGTTCCCTGTCACTGTTCACTATTCCCTGTCACTGTTCACTGTTCCGCCTCTGTTCACTGTTCCCTGTCACTGTTCACCGTTCCCTGTCACTGTGTTCAACTATTCCCTGTCACTGTTCACCGTTCCCTGTCACTGTTAACTATTCCCTTTCACTGTTCCCTGTCACTGTTCACTGTTCCCTGTCACTGTTAACTATTCCCTGTCACTGTTAACCCTGTCTATTCCACTGTCACTGTTCACTGTTCCCTGTCACTGTTAACTATTCCCTGTCACTGTTAACTATTCCTGTCTGTCACTGTTCACTGTTCCCTGTCACTGTGTCACTGTTCCCTGTCCCTGTTCACTGTTCCCTGTCACTGTTCACTGTTCCCTGTCACTGTTCACTATTCCTGTCACTGTTCACTGTTCCCTGCCTCTGTTCACTGTTCCCTGTCACTGTTCACTGTTCCCTGTCACTGTTCACTGTTCCCTGTCACTGTTCATTATTCCCTGTCACTGTTCACTGTTCCCTGTCACTGTTCACTGTTCCCTGCCTCTGTTCACCATTCCCTGTCACTGTTCACTGTTCCCTGTCACTGTTCACTGTTCCCTGTCACTGTTCACTGTTCCCTGTCACTGTTCACTGTTCCCTGCCTCTGTTTCACTGTTCCCTGTTTCTGTTCACTGTTCCCTGTCACTGTTCACTGTTCCCTGCCTCTGTTCACTATTCCCTGTCACTGTTCACTGTTCCCTGCCTCTGTTCACTGTTCCCTGCCACTGTTTCTGTTCCCTGCCTCTGTTCACTGTTCCCTGCCTCTGTTCACTGTTCCCTGTCACTGTTCACTGTTCCCTGCCTCTGTTCACTGTTCCCTGTCTCTGTTCACTGTTCCCTGTCACTGTTCACTGTTCCCTGTCACTGTTCACTGTTCCCTGTCACTGTTCACTGTTCCTGTCACTGTGTAACTACTTCCCTGTCACTGTTCACGTTCCCTGTCACTGTTAACTATTCCCTGTCACTGTTCACTGTTCCCTGTCACTGTTACTATTCCCTGTCACTGTCTAACTACTATTCCCTGTCACTGTTCACTATTCCCTGTCACTGTTCACTGTTCCCTGTCACTGTTAACTATTCCCTGTCACTGTTCACTATTCCCTGTCACTGTTAACTGTTCCCTGTCACTGTTAACTATTCCTGTCACTGTTCACTGTTCCCTGTCACTGTTCACTGTTCCTTGTCACTGTTCACTATTCCCTGTCACTGTTCACTGTTCCCTGCATCTGTTCACTGTTCCCTGTCACTGTTCACTGTTCCCTGTCTCTGTTCACTATTCCCTGTCACTGTTCACTGTTCCCTGTCACTGTTAACTATTCCCTGTCACTGTTCACTGTTCCCTGTCTCTGTTCACTATTCCCTGTCACTGTTCACTGTGCACTGTTCACTGTCCCTGTCTCTGTTCACTGTTCACCTGTCTCTGTTCCCTGCCTCTGTTCACCATTCCCTGTCACTGTTAACTATTCCCTGTCACTGTTCACTGTTCCCTGTCACTGTTCACCATTCCCTGTCACTGTTCACTGTTCCCTGTCTCTGTTCACTGTTCCCTGTCACTGTTCACTGTTCCCTGTCACTGTTCACTATTCCCTGTCACTGTTCACTGTTCCTGTCACTGTTCACTATTCCCTGTCACTGTTAACTATTCCCTGTCCCTGTCACTGTCCACTGTTCCCTGTCACTGTTACTATTCCCTGTCACTGTTAACTATTCCCTGTCACTGTTCACTGTTCCCTGTCACTGTGCTCACTGTTCCCTGTCACTGTTCACTGTTCCCTGTCACTGTTCACTGATCCCTGCCTCTGTTCACTATTCCCTGTCACTGTTCACTGATCCCTGCCTCTGTTCACTATTCCCTGTCACTGTTCACTGTTCCCTCCCTGTTCACTGTTCACCCTGTCACTGTTCTACTGTTGTCCCTGTTCACTGTTCACTGTCCCTGTTGTTCACTGTTCCCTGCCTCTGTTCACTGTTCCCTGTCACTGTTCACTGTTCCCTGTCACTGTTCACTGTGCCCTCTGTTCCCTGTCTGTTTCACTATTTCCCTGTCACTGTTCACTGTTCCCACTGTTCACTGTTCCCTGTCCATTCCCTGTCACTGTTCACTGTTCCCTGTCACTGTTCACTGTTCCCTGTCACTGTTCACCATTTCCTGTCACTGTTCACTGTTCCCTGTCACTGTTCACTGTTCCCTGTCACTGTTTCACTGTTCCCTGTCACTGTTCACTGTTCCCTGTCACTGTTCACTGTTCCCTGTCACTGTTCACTGTTCCCTGTCACTGTTCACTGTTCCCTGTCTCTGTTCACTGTTCCCTGTCACTGTTCACTGTTCCCTGTCACTGTGTTCACCATTCCCTGTCACTGTTCACTGTTCCCTGTCACTGTTCACTGTTCCCTGTCACTGTTCACCATTCCCTGTCACTGTTCACTGTTCCTGTCACTGTTCACTGTTCCCTGTGTTCACTGTTCCCTGTCACTGTTCACTGTTCCCTGTCCTCTGTTCACTGTTCCCTGTCACTGTTCACTATTCCCTGTTGTTCCCTGTCACTGTTCACTGTTCCCTGTCACTGTTCACTGTTCCCTGTCTCTGTTCACTGTTCACTGTTCCCTGTTCACTGTTCCCTGTCCCCTGTTCACTTGTTGTCACTGTTCCCTGTTCACTGTCACACTGTTCCCTGTCTCTGTCACTATTCCCTGTCTCTGTTCACTGTCCTGTCACTGTTCACTGTTCCCTGTCACTGTTCACTGTTCCCTGTTCCCTGTCCTGTTGTTCACTGTTCCCTGTCACTGTTCACCATTCCCTGTCCCTGTTCACTGTTCCCTGCCTCTGTTCCACTATTCCCTGTGCCTCTGTTCACTGTTCCCTGTCTCTGTTCACTGTTCCCTGTCTCTGTTCACTGTTCCCTGTCTCTGTTCACTGTTTCACGTGTTCTGTCACTGTTCACTGTTCCCTGTCTCTGTTCACTGTTCCCTGTCTCTGTTCACTGTTCCCTGTCACTGTTCACTGTTCCCTGCCTCTGTTCACTGTTCCCTGTCACTGTTCACTGTTCCCTGTCACTGTTCACTGTTCCCTGTCTCTGTTCACTG
>JADBJO010000232.1:260000-262500 GCA_016801955.1 Conus betulinus | reverse complement strand
GCCAGCAGTCAGACAGACAGTCTGGGACTAATCCAGTACACATGTGGCTCTACACTGTTGGCAATTAACAGATCTCTTTTCACAGCGGGGTGGGGTGGGGGTGGGGGAAGTTTCTTTATGGGTGATGGCCACCTATCTCCCGTCACCAAGCTGGAGTTTGGAAATGCGTGGGATTTATAGCGCGTGAAGATAGAGCCTCTCTTTCTGCCTGTCTGCCAGGAAGAAGGGGGAAGGGGGGGGGGGGGGGGGGGGGGGGGGGGGGGGGGGGGGGGAGGGCAGGGGAGAGGAGGAGGGGGGGGGGGGGGGAGGGGGTAGAGGAAAGGACTGTTTTCTTAGCACGTATTAACGATGGTTCCAAAGAACATAAACTTAAGTCCTCATCTGTTGTCGTCTGCCTTCTGTCGAGGACACTACTCTCCATAACAATGGTGACTTTAACACTACTCTCCATAACAATGGTGACTTTAACACTACTCTCCATAACAATGGTGACTTTAACACTACTCTCCACAACAATGGTGACTTTAACACTATTCTCCATAACAATGATGACGTGAATACTTTTGTCGATAACAATGGTGACGTGAACACTACTCTCCATAATTATGGTGGCTTGAAGACTACTGTTCACAACAATGGTCACTTGTACACTACTCTCCATAACAATTGTTACGTGAATACTTTTCTCTATAACATTGATGACGTGAATACTTCTCTCGATAAGAATGGTGACTTGAACACTACTCTTCATAAAAATGGTGACGTGAACACTACTCTCTATAACAATGGTGACTTGAACATTACTCCCCCTAACAATGATGACGTGAATACTTCTCTCGATAACAATGGTGACTTGAACACTACTCTCATAAAATGGTGACGTGAACACTACTCCCCATAACAATGGTGACGTGAACACTACTCTCCATAGCAAGGGTGACGTGAACACTGCTATTCATAACAATGGTGACTTGTACACTCCTCTCCATAACAATGGTGACTTGTACACCACTCCCCATAACAATGGTGATTTGCACACTATTCTCCATAACAATGGTGACACTTGAACACTGCTCTCTCCATAACAATGGTAACTTGTACACTACTCCCCATAACAATGGTGACATGAACACTGCTCTTCATAACAATGGTGACTTGTAAACTACTCCCCATAACAATGGTGACTTGAACACTGCTCTCCATAACAATGGTGACTTGTACACTACTCCCCATACTAATGGTGACTTGAACACTACTCTCCATAACAATGGTGACTTGTACACTACTCCCCATACTAATGGTGACTTGAACACTACTCTCCGTAACAATGGTGACTTGAACACTGCTCTGCATAACAATGGTGACTTGAACACTGCTCTTCATAACAGTGGTGACTTGTACACTACTCTCCATAACAATGGTGTCTTGTACACTACTCTCCATAACAATGGTGACTTGTACACTACTCTCCATAACAATGGTGACGTGAAGGGCAGTCAGTAGACAGCAGACCTTCACATGGCCGAAGGATTCAGGACTGTTCTTTGGTAACATCAAACGTCAATGTTTTCCTTCTTGGGCATACTCAGTGTTTTCACCCAAGGTTGTCAATGTCGCTGTGGTCTCCTTTGCGTCGTGTGGCTGAACGGATCCTGGATTCGCCCAGATCCCCAGGAAAATATGGTAAGCTCGTTACTGGGCTCTAGCCCCTTTTTTCACCACGTGTTTGTAGACAGACGTTTGAACGTAATAAAACTGACCTCGTATTGTAGACAGTCGTTTGAACGTCATCAGACTGACTTTGTATCGCAGACAGACGTTTGAACGTCATCAGACTCACCACTTGACGTAGCTGACATCATCGTCTGTATGGAGGTCAACAACATGTCACTGAAGCAAACACCGCATCATAAAATGCATTCATAGACTTGTTAAACATGTCTGTGATTTCTAAAGTTGTTAACCCTGTCAGTGATTTTTAAACTCGTTAACCATGTCAGTGATGTCTAAACTTGTTAACCATGACAGTGATTTCTACATTTGTTAACCATGTCAGTGATTTCTACATTTGTTAACCATGTCAGTGATTTCTACATTTGTTAACCATGTCAGTGATTTCTACATTTGTTAACCATGTCAGTGATTTCTAAACTTGTAAACCATGTCAGTGATCTAAACTTGTTAAGCATATCGGTGATTTATAAACTTGCTAACCGTGTAAGTGATAAACTGAACTTGTTAAGAAACATGTCAGTGATCTCTAAATTTGTTAACCATGTCAGCAATTTCTGAACTTGTTGACCAAGTCAGTGTTTTTTAAATTTGCTAACCATGTCAGTGATTTCTAAACTTGTCAACCAAGTCAGTGATTTCTAAACTTGTTAAACATGTCTGTGATTTCTAAAGTTCTTAACCATGTCAGTGATTTCTAAACTTGTTAAACATGTCGGTGATTTCTAAACTTGTTAACCATGTCAGTGATTTCTAAACCTTTTACCTA
>JADBJO010000232.1:222500-255000 GCA_016801955.1 Conus betulinus | reverse complement strand
GTGGAATGGCGTGTTAGTTAGTGCCTGTGGAATGGCGTGTGTTAGTGCCTGTGGAATGGCGTGCTAGTAGGAATGGCGTGCTGTGTGACTGTTAGTGCCTGTGGAATGGCGTGCTGTCTGTTGACTGTTAATGCCTGTGTTATGGCTGTGGAATGGCTGTACTCTGTAGTGCCTGTGGAATGGTGTGTTGACTGTTAGTGCCTGTGGAATGGCGTGCTGTGTTAGTGACTGTTAGTGCCTGTGTGGCGTGCTCTGTTGAGTTAGTGCCTGTGGAATGGCGTGCTGTGTTGACTGTTAGTGCCTGTGGAATGGCGTGCTGTGTTGACTGTTAGTGCCTGTGAAATGGCGTGCTGTGTTGACGGTTAATGCCTGTGGAATGGCGTGCTGTGTTGACTGTTAGTGCCTGTAGAATGGCGTACTCTGTTGACTGTTAGTGCCTGTAGAATGGCGTGCTCTGTTGACTGTTAGTGCCTGTGGAATGGCGTGCTGTGTTGACTGTTAGTGCCTGTGGAATGGTGTGACTGTTAGTGCCTGTGGAATGGCGTACTCTGTTGACTGTTAGTGCCTGTAGAATGGCATGCTGTGTTGACTGTTAGTGCCTGTGGAATGGCGTACTCTGTTGACTGTTAATGCCTGTGGAATGGCGTGCTGTGTTGACTGTTAGTGCCTGTAGAATGGCGTACTCTGTGACTGTTAATGCCTGTAGAATGGCGTACTCTGTTGACTGTTAGTGCCTGTGGAATGGCGTCTCTGTTACTGTTAGTGCCTGTGGAATGGCGTGTTACTGTGCCTGTGGAATGTTGTGTTAGTGCCTGTGGAATGGCGCTGTCTTGTTAGTGCCTGTGGAATGTCGTGTTTTCATCTGCCTTCATCTGCTTCGACTGTGGAATGTCATGTTAGTGCCTGTGGAATGAACTACCTGTCCTGTGCGTGTCTGTGCTCCATCTGTCTTGTTAGTGCCTTGGAATGTCCTTCATCTGTCTCCATCTCATCTGCCTTCTTGCCTTCATCTGTCTCCATCTGCCCGCACTTGCCTTCATCTGTCTCCATCTGCCTTCACTTGCCTTCATCTGTCTCCATCTGCCCTCTATCTTTCATCTGTTCCATCTGCCATTACTTGCCTTCATCTGTCTCAATCTGCCTTCACTTGCCTTCATCTGTCTCCATCTGCCATTACTTACCTTCATCTGTCTCCATTTGCCTTCACTATCCTTCATCTGTCTCCATCTGCTCTCACTTGCCATCATCTGTCCCCATCTGACACTAGCATCGTACATGACATATCTCATTACATTACATATCTTAAGCTCACAAAAAGAAGTTACATAGATCACCTGATCATTTCTACGTAATCCAAGTTATTAACTGGCGTTTATTAACTGGGAAAAAAACGACTGCTTTATTGAGTTACAGTGTATTATCTCTTTATACAATACCCAGACTTCAGCCCCCTACAGACAGACAGACAGACAGACAGACAGACAGACACACACACACACACACACACACACACACACACACACACACACACACACACACACACACACACACACACACACACACGCATTAGGGCGTGAGGGCATTAATTTACATAGCAGCGGATCGTCCTAGGAATTACTTCTGCGCTTGTTCGTCATCATTAGTGATGTTACTTGCTATTCTTTTCTGGTATTTATTGCCTGTGGTTAAAATTTACCGGACATATCATCGTGTTTTCGTTACTGCACAATAATAATTGTATTTACAGTACCGTTCTGCTGTAGAGTATAGTCAAATAACTAAAGGAGTGTACATCTATCCGGGACACCTTTTTGGGCTGTGCTGTAAAATAGAGAACGATTTTCAAATTTGTTGTTTTTCACATGTGTGCACGTGTGCATGTGTGTGTGTGTGTGTGTGTGTGTGTGTGTGTGTGTGTGTGTGTGTGTGTGTGTGTGTGTGTGTGTGTGTGTGTGTGTGTGTAAGAGAGAGAGAGAGACAGACAGACAGAGAGACAGAGAGAGAGAGAGAGAGAGAGAGAGAGAGAGAGAGAGACAGACAGACAGACAGAAAAACGGAGACAGAGACAGTTGAGACAGAGACAGAGAGACAGAAAGAGAGAACGTCTGGCTATCGCATTGGAGATCCCTCGATTAAAACAAAATATCCGCCATAGCTGCAGCACGTTCAGCCAACACGACCTACAGACACACGGAAATGGCGAATGTGCCCCACGCTCTCACTCTGATAACACTGAAGCCCACTGTTTCACGTTCACCTTTTCAAGGAGCCCCCTATCCCTCAACACCTTCATTTCCACTGACTTTTCTCAGACAGACCGAGTGACAGAGAAAGGTTCAAGGAAGCCATCTTGAAATGTAAAAAGAGCGCTGTTTTTCTATTCTGATCGTGAGAACGCCATTTTCCTGACAGGCAACGATAAAAGATAGATCCGACTGACAATACCCTGAAAATACCCGGACAATACTTGATAATACCCGGAAAAATACCGGACAATACCGATTCGGCTAATTCCGTAAAGTAATCCGAGAAGTTCTCCGTCTGCAGTGGGCTGAAATAAGGTCTGTAGTTTGGCAGGCAGTCACTGACAAACAACACAAGGTCTGTAGTTTGACAGGCAGTCACTGACAAAGAAACACAAGGTCTGTAGTTGGCAGGCAGTCAGTGACAAAGAACATGTCTGTAGTTTGGCAGGCAGTCAGTGACAAAGAACATGTCTGTAGTTTGGCAGGCAGTCACTGACAAAGAACATGTCTGTAGTTTGGCAGGCAGTCACTGACAAAGAACATAAAGTATGTAGTTTGGCAGGCAGTCACTGACAAAGAACACAAGGTCTGTAGTTTGGCAGGTAGTCACTGACAAAGAACACAAGGTCTGTAGTTGACAGGCAGTCACTGACAAAAAACATAAGGTCTGTAGTTTGGCACGAAGTCACTGACAAAGAACATGTCTGTAGTTTGGCAGGCAGTCACTGACAAAGAACACAAGGTCTGTAGTTTGGCAGGCAGTCACTGACAAAGAACATAAGGTCTGTAGTTTGGCAGGCAGTCACTGACAAAGAACACAAGGTCTGTAGTTTGGCAGGCAGTCACTGACAAAGAACACAAGGTCTGTGTAGTTGGCAGGTAGTCGTCACTGACAAAGAACATTAGGTCTGTAATTGGAAATGAATGAGGCAGGGAACAGCAAACAATGAACAGTAAACAAGTGGGGTAGTCTTTGCTCCCATAAGGAAACCTAACACAGAGTAACTTTATTCAACTTTTATTATTGTATTTGTCTGACTTTCTTCAAGTTTAAAAGGCTGTGCCAGTCTTGAATAAAAGTTACTCTGTGTTAGGTTTCCTTATGGGAGCAAAGACTACCCCACTTGTTTACTGATTAGGTCTGTAGTTTGGCAGGCAGTCACTGACAAAGAACACAAGGTCTGTAGTTTGGCAGGTAGTCACTGACAAAGAACACAAGGTCTGTAGTTTGGCAGGTAGTCACTGACAAAGAACACAAGGTCTGTAGTTTGGCAGGTAGTCACTGACAAAGAACATTGAGAAAACCCAACATGAGGGTCGCCGAGCATACAGTTTGTCATCAACGTCTTCTGGATCAATGATCCATGCAACATCCGCTCAGGCCAAAGGTCAATGGCAAAGTACGATTAGAACGTCAGGTTACATTTATTGAATCAAAAGGTGAAGATTTCAATGGCAAAGTACAATTAGAACGTCAGATTAGATTAACTGAATAAAAGGTGAAGATTTCAATGATAAAGTACGATTAGAACGTCAGGTTGGATTCATTGAATGAACAGGTTAAAATTTCAATGGCTAAGTACGATTAGAACGTCAGGTTAGATTAATATAATGAACAGGTTAAGATTCCAATGGCAAAGTACGATTAGAACGTCAGGTTAGATTCATTGGATGAACAGGTTAAGATTTCCAATGATAAAGTACGATTTGAACGTCAGGTTAGATTCATTGAATGAACAGGTTAACATTTTAATGGTAAAGTACGATTAGACTGTCAGGTTAGATTCATTGAATGAACAGGTAAAAGTTTAATGATAAAGTACGATTAGAACGTCAGGTTAGATTATTATATAATGAACAGTTTAAGATTCCAATGATAAAGTACGATTAGAACGTCAGGTTAGATTCATTGAATGAACAGGTTAACATTTTAATGGTAAAGTACGATTAGAACATCAGGTTAGATTAATATAATGAACAGGTTAACATTTTAATGGTAAAGTACGATTAGAACATCAGGTTAGATTAATATAATGAACAGGTTAACATTTTAATGGTAAAGTACGATTAGAACATCAGGTTTAGATTAATATAATGACAGGTTAAGATTTAATGGTAAAGTACGATGAGAACGGCAGGTTAGATTAACTGAATAATATTCTTTAAAGGTTCAGGCGCACTTCCCCTGGCATACATACGTT
Source organism: Conus betulinus (assembly GCA_016801955.1). Classification (NCBI taxonomy): domain Eukaryota; kingdom Metazoa; phylum Mollusca; class Gastropoda; order Neogastropoda; family Conidae; genus Conus; species Conus betulinus. The sequence continues at coordinate 250,553 of JADBJO010000232.1, read as the reverse complement.
CAAACATACTCAGAAGTACCACGTGCATCCAGACATACACACTCTCTCTCTCTCACGCACACAGACACAGACACAGACACACACACACACACACACACATACACACACACACACACACGCGCGCGCGCGCACGCACACGCTTACGCACTTAGCACGCACGCATGCACACACGCACGCGCGCGCGCACACACACATTTTTATGGTGAGACAACATTTTGTGTACCACATGCATGCACGTTTCTGGTGGACTATTTCTGTGCACTTTAGCAATGTTAGTGATCTGCTAGTGTATATTGTAACAGAGAGGGCAAATGTTGAAAAGATGTGACTGATTGACAGATTGTCACCACCTTTGGACGATGAAAGCAGAAAGGACCTCAGTTACCTTGTCTTCTTCTGGCTCTGTCGCCATCTCTCTGTTGTTTGCTGAACAGTGACTTGGCGGAGACTCCAAGCTGGCTATCAGACAATGGCTGTTTTGTGCCCCGTGTAATTCATCTCACTTTTGCCCAATCTGTTCACGCGGGAACCGACATTAATTAATCATTTTCTTCTGAAAACAATGTTGACGAGAACATTTTTGCCTTGATGGATTTCCGCTGCAATTTAGAGCTCACTTGTGCGCGGCCGTGGGATCGTGAATCATGTGCGTCAGCAACTATAGAGAGCTAACCTGCTACACTGTAATAATGTCTGTGTGACGTCAGAACAACCAACTACACTGTAATGATGTCTGTATGACGTAAGAATAACCAGACACACTGTAATGATGTCTATATGACGTCAGACTAACCAGCTTCACTGTAATGATGTCTGTGTGACGTCAGAATAACCAGCTACACTGTAATGATATCTGTATGACGTCCGACTAACCATATAGAGTGTAAAGATGTCTGTATGACGTCATAATAACCAGCTACACTGTAATGATGTCTGTGTGACGTCAGAATAACCAGCTACACTGTAAAGATGTGTGTATGACGTCAGAATAACCAGCTACACTGTAATGATGTCTGTGTGACGTCAGAATAACCAGCTACACTGTAATGATGTCTGTGTGACGTCAGAATAACCAGATACACTGTAACGATGTCTGTATGACGTCAGAATCTGATCAAACATGGTAGATTGTTGCCACACTACAATGATCAGACATGGTGGATTGTTTCCACACTACAATGATCAGACATGGTGGATTGTTTCCACACTACAATGATCAGACATGGTGGATTGTTTCCACACTTCAATGATCAGACATGGTGGATTGTTTCCACACTACAATGATCAGACAGACATGGTGGATTGTTTCCACACTACAATGATCAGACATGGTGGATTGTTGCCACACTATAAGAAAGATACTAAGAAGTTGATGATGATCTCCCCTCTCAAGCCTTATCTAATCTAAAACTAAAACGATTAAAGAAAATCTACACTACCCTGGTCAGAAGTGAGAGTTTAGAGTGTGTATAGAGAAAGAATGTCACGTAGTTTCAGGTAGATTAAAATCGAATATGAGAGCACAATTCTGATTCAAAGTCTGTTCAAAGAAAACAAAATTAATGAGGTAAGAATGCACTGAGAATTTTAAAACACAAAATTAAAATGGAAAAAAGAATACAGATCGAACCAAACAATGGACACTAACACCCACACCCACCCACCCACCCACAGAGAGAGAGAGAGAGAGAGAGAGAGAGAGAGAGAGAGAGAGAGAGAGAGATATGTGAAAGGGATAAGTGAGAGAGAATAAGTGAAGTGAAAGAGAGAATAAGTGAAAGGACGTTTGCTTACTTGGCTCTCAAAGCTTGCTAATCACACACACACACACACACACACACACACACACACACACACACACACACACACACACACACACACACACTGAATTAAGAAACTCACAAAGGGATGAAAAACAAGAGGCATGCACACACTGCTCGGTACGCTTCAAACTACCCAAAAGTACTCACACTTCCTTCTGTAGCGTTACAAACGTTATCATCAGCAGATGTAGAGGGAATGTGTGTGCACAAGTGTGGCACTGTGACGATTCGTCACTCCACTCAGTGCAGATGTCTCTATGGCGAGTCGCTTTAAGAGCTGACAGCCATTTGACAGAGAGAGAGAAAAACAGACATGTGATATCACTTTCTTCCATTCTGTCTTTTATTTTCTCTTTCATTTTTTTTCTTCCCTTTTCTTTCTGTCCTCCAAAAAGAAAACAACAATCTAGAACATTAGGGTCACATAATCACAACGGTTGTGCATGTCTGAACCTTTTCGCACGTTGTAAATGCAAATGTTGGCAAATCAAGGAAATAGTGATATTCCTGATTGTCTTGCTGATGTACTGGAAGCGGCTTTCGATGGCTTCCTTGTTGTCGCCATCACTGTCTGCGCAGTGCCTCGTGCATATATGCATGCTTTCAGGAAACGTGTTTGTTTGCTTTATTCTGTGACGATACAATGCTTTTAACTCCACGATCTAATTCAAAGCTTATCACCATTGTGATGACATGTATGGATGCGTTTTTCTTTCAAAGTGAGCAAGCATGTGGATGTGTGCACAGGCATAGGAACTGGTGTGTACACATACATATACACATAAAGCGTGCATGTGTGTGTGTGTGTGTGTGTGTGTGTGTGTGTGTGTGTGTGTGTGTGTGTGTGTGTGTGTGTGTGTGTGTGTGTGTGTGTGTGTGTGTGTGTGTGTGTGTGTGTGTGTGTGTGTGTGTGTGTGTGTGCGTGCGCGCGCGTGTGTGTGTGTGTGTGTGTGTGTGTGTGTGTGTGTGTGTGTGTGTGTGTGTGTGTGTGTGTGTGTGTGTGTGTGTGTGTGTGTGTGTGTTTTTGTGTGTTTGTGCGTGTGTGTGTGCGTGCGTGTGTGTGTGCTTGCGTGCGTGTGTGTGTGTGTGTGTGTGTGTGTGTGTGTGTGTGTGTGTGTGTGTGTGTGTGTGTGTGTGTGTGTGTGTGTGTGTGTGTGCGCGCACACACACACACATACAAACATAAACACACACATACACACACACTCACAAACACACAAGCACGCACTCATGTACATGTGCATGCATGCAATGCACAAAGACACACACACACACACACACACACACACACACACACACACACACACACACACACACGCACGCACGCGCGCGCGCGCGTGCGAACACACACACACACACACACACACACACACACACACACACACACACACACACACACACACACACAAGCACACGCGTTCGAACGCAAGCGCGTAAGAACACACACGCAAGCATGCACGTACACACATACACAGAGAGATAGATAGATAGATAGATAGATAGATAGATAGATAGATAGATAGATAGATAGATAGATAGATAGATAGTTAGATAGTTAGAAAGATATATATATATATATATATATATATATATATATGTAGAGAGAGAGAGAGAGAGAGAGAGAGAGAGAGAGAGAGAGAGAGAGAGAGGCTTGCATGTGTGTACACGTACACACTCGCGCATACACAAACGCACGTGCCTGCTTGCGTGTGTGCAAACGTGTGCGCATACACATAGCGCAGGCCCCCAAGGAGAGAGAGAGAGAGAGAGAGAGAGAGAGAGAGAGAGAGAGAGAGAGAGAGAGAGAGAGAGAGAGAGAGAGAGAGAGAGAGAGAGAATCATCATGTTTCCTTGAATTTTGTTTCAGTTACATATTTTTCACCTAACTTTCCTTCCTCAGACTATAGATTTCTTACATTTCATAGAATCTCCAGCTGTTGGAATAAACATCTGATGACTATGATCATGGCAACTGTCTCTCTCTCTCTCTCTCTCTCTCTCTCTCTCTCTCTCTCTCTCTCTCTCTCTCTCTCTCTCTCTCACTGTCTCTCTCTCTCTCCTCTAGATATCATCCTCTTATCATCCGCCCACTCTCCTCTCTGTGTGGCTCGTCAGTTAACTGTATCCTTGTACATGTTACTGGAGTGTTGCTTGACATTTTCCCCTAGTGACAGATTATCATAATTTTGATATATAAAGACTGGTATGTATGACATTGTTAATTTTCCCTTAGTGACATGTTATCATGATTTTGATGTATAAAGACTGGTATTATGACATTGTTATTACTACTTGGATAAGCATGTCTCATTTTCTCAGCTCTTTCTTCGTCATCGCACGATTTGATTTGATTTTTGATACGATCATTCTTTCATTATAATTATGTTATCGTTTGTGATGCAACAAGTTTGGTATGCTTCTTTCTTCTTCTTCTTCTTCTTTCTTCTTCTTCTTCTTCTTCTTCTTCTTCTTCTTCTTCTTCTCTTCTCTCTTGTCACTGCCTCTCCCGATATATACATACATGCATACATACATACATACACACACACACATCTATCTATCTATCTATCTATCTATCTATCTATCTATCTATCTATCTATCTATCTATCTATCTATCTATCTATCTATCTATCTATCTATATATATGCATGCATGCATGTATGCATGTATGTATGTATGTATGTATGCATGTATGTATTATGTATGTATGTATGTATGTATGTATGTATGTATGTATGTATGTATGTATGTATGCATACATCCATGCATGTATGTATGTATGTGTATGTATGTGTATGTATGTATGTATGTATGTATGTGTGTATGCATGTGTATGAATGCAAGACAGAGACCTTTTAATATGACCCTTTACATACATGTTTTTATGTTCTTCTTTTTTTCTCCTCTTTTTCTTTCTTTTTTCTTTTTCCTTACATATCTTATAGAGATTCTAAAATGTTTTGTGCTATTTCCTTGTTGATCGTTTTGTTGTTGTACTTTGATTTGCTTTTTTTCCTTTGCTTTAATTGTTTTTGTCGTTGAACTTTAAATTGATTTTTTCATTTACTTATTTCATTGATGATTCATGATTGCTTCGTGGTGGTGGTTTTATTGTTTTGTTTGTTTGCTTGTTTGTCTTTATTCTGTTTGTTTCTGTAATCATGTTCTGATGCATACATTGAATCATTTGGTATTAGTTTTTCATAATAACGGCTAGCATGAAAAATGGCTAACTAGGCCAGTTTTTTTTACCGTTTATAAGATAACGAATCATTGTCATTCTCTCTCTCTCTCTCTCTCTCTCTCTCTCTCTCTCTCTCTCTCTCTCTCTCTCTCTCTCTCTCTCTCTGTCTCTTCTCTTCGATTTCTCTTCTCCCCTCTGTCCCTTCATCTCTCTCTCTCTCTCTCTCTCTCTCTCTCTCTCTCTCTCTCTCTCTCTCTCTCTCTCTCTCTCCATCGGTCGTTCTCCATCGCTACCTCCATCAAACCGTCCAACCCTCTCTTCTTCCAACAATATATTGCATTATTCATTCTAATTTATTATGTATGCATTGTTGTATATATATCCTAACACGCAGTTTTGTGCGATGTTTCCTTTCATATATTTAGATATCTTACTTTTGCTTGAGATCTGAATGAAAAAAGGCCATGACTTTGTGCTCATTCCTTTCCCTCAATAAACAACATTTCATTCGTTCGTTCGCTTGTTCGTTCGCTAAATCTCTCATCTCTCTCTCTCTCTCTCTCTCTCTCTCTCTCTCTCTCTCTCTCTCTCTCTCTCCTCTCTCTCTCTCTCTCTCTCTCTCTCTCTCTCTCACACACATCTTCCCCACACGCACGAAGGAAACATCCTACAGAACACCTTAGGATACATTTTTATGCTGTGTCCGTTTATTGGTATAAACTAATGAATGTTATTATTACTGTTGAAACTGTTATCATCATAATTATTATTGTTGCAATTGTAACATTATCATCATCACTATTACAATCACTACGTTGTTGGTTTCTTCTTCACACCTTTCAAGTCGATTACATCTACATAGATGTAATTTCTCCTGTACTGGTTGCACAACCTGCTGTTCACTGACTGGGGGCGGGGGGGGGTGGGGGGGGGGTGGGGGGGGGGGGGTGGGGGTTAGGGATGAGGAGAGTTGAAGGTGTTCCAGAACCCTCCCTCCCCTCTGCCATTACCCTTCCATTCCAGAAATGTTTTAAATAAACTGAATGCGTCTGAACCAATGCACACTGGTATACTGAAAGAAAAACCAAAAAAAACAAAACAAAATTAAAAAAAAGATCATCAGCGATTATCATATACATGTTCTTCGTACATATTGCGTAACTACTCTTCTCGCCCCCCCCCCCCCCCTTCCCCTGCAACCTCCTGCACCCCCTCAACCCCCACATTTTTCTCTTGATACCTTACGTCAACATGTGGAGTGTTCTCGATCTGTGTCTTCTGTCTGTCTGTCTGTCTGTCTGTCTGACTGACTCTCTGTCTCCCCCTCTCCCCACTTCCCTCCACCCGTCCACCACTTTTCATGTGCCGATGTTTTTGTTTTTGGGGTTTTCTTTTGTTAGATCCCTTCCACCTCGCCACACACACACACACACACACACACACACACACACACACACACACACACACACCACACCACACCACACACACACACACACACACACACACACACACACACACACACACACCACACACACACACACACACACACACACACACACACACACACACACACACACACACACACACACACACACACACGTTGAGAACCGATTCTGTAGATAAGGACGTGTGAATTACCTTGACACCCTACCCTCCTCACTCTCAAAACTCCCAGAAAGGAAGATTTTTGCTTGTTTCTTACTTTTTTTTCTTTTCAAAGCACATGGGTTTTGTCTGGGGGCATGGGGTGGATTGTTCTTAGCATGGTAAGGGGTTTCTGGTCACAGTGAGAATGTTTCTTTTCTATCCACCTGCCTAGTTTTTTTCTGTGTGCCAGCCCAATGGGTAATACACGTTCTATCCACCTGCCTAGTTGTCCTCTGTGTGCCAGCCCAATGGGTAATACACGTTCTATCCACCTGCCTAGTTGTCCTCTGTGTGCCAGCCCAATGGGTAATACACGTTCTATCCACCTGCCTAGTTTTCCCTCTGTGTGCCAGCCCAACAGTTAATACTCGTTCTATTAACAGCCTAGTTGTCCTCTGTGTGCCAGCCCAACAGTTAAATACTCGTTCTATTAACAGCCTAGTTGTCCTCTGTGTGCCAGCCCAACAGTTAATACACGGGGCATAGCGTGTGCAGTTTAGTTTGCCGAGACATCTCGTTTCTGTTTCTATGGAGGAAAAAAATGTCACGAAACTGTGGGCTGCCTTGTGACTTTTACATGCTTTAAGCGGAATTGTCGTCATTCCCATTGTGCTGAAGTAGTCTCTAAGCTATTGTGTAACACAAGAATGTCAGGAATGTCAGTTTTTATGGTCAGATCAGGTTCGCTTCCATTGATTACAGCTCTTCCTTTTTGTTGCCTTCCACTGTGTCTTTGTACACTTTGTTGCCTTCCACTGTGTCTCTTTAATCTCGCCATCCACCCCTACTCACAATCCACCCTTTCTTTCTCGCTCTCTGCCACCTGGTCGCTGTCTGAAGGCGAGAGGAAACTGCTCGACGTTTCTCCATGTGTTTGTCTGTCTGACTGTTATCGTAGGTCTATGAGCGAAAACGAACAGGTCTCGTCTTTCTTTCTTTCTTTCCTTTCTTTCTTTCTTTCTTTCTTTCTTTCTTTTCTTTCTTTTTTCTTCTTCCAAAGAAAACAAATGATCTACTGCACTGTCTCCGGCTGTCTCTGTTTTTTCTGTCTTGCATACTCACACACAGGTGCTTATGAGCGCTCGTGCGTGCAAGCGCTGGTATGTGTGTGTGTGTGTGTGTGTGTGTGCGCGCGCGCACACACACACACACACACACACACACACACACACACACACACACACACACACACACACACACACACACACACGTACGTACACAGACGTCTACATGAATGCGCACACAAGCACAGAAACGCGCACATACTCAAGCATATATGGGCACGCATGCATGCAGTGCAGGCATGCACACACAGACACACAGACCCCCCCCCCACACACACACACACACACGCACGCACGCACACACACACACACACACACACACACACACACACACACACACACACACACACACACACGCGCTCTCTCTCTCTCTCCCTCACTAACTCACTCACTCACACACACACACACACACACACACACACACACACACACACACACACACACACACACACACACACACACACATATATGGATTTCATCATCACCCGTTCCACATTAGGCTAATATTTAACCTTCGCTTTAATTTAGTACATAAATATGACAAAAGTGGAGGTGTATGCCAAGTTATACATAAAAGAGGGCAACCAGTTTCTATAACTGAATATCAGTTCGCGGGACAGTCAATTCATGAGCCTTGTCAATAACAGGTCAGGACACAATTCTAAATGTTAACTAGGCTCCATTGAGAATGCAGACAGTGACGATGAGAAAAGAGAAAGACACAATAGCAGCAGGTCAACAAATCCATATATGTACGCCCGATGTGACCAGAGGGGCAGTTGAAAATTGTCTTAGGAATTATGTTGCAAATCAAAACGCTTTGTTAGAGAAATACATTTGTGAACAATTTCAAAAATATGAACATTAGTTTCCATGTTGAAAGAACCATTACCAAATAACAAATTACGAACAGAAATCAGTTCTCTAGGAAGGCTGTGGATGGTGTTTGTTCGATGTATAGAGTACAAAGGGCAGTACAAGAGGAAGTGTTCGGCAGTTTCTAGAGGATAAGTACACGCACATGATGGATCGTTATGAATGTGGCGGTTGTACAGGTCATAATTTAGTTCACTCATTGCAAGCCTGAGTCGACAGTGAATTATTTGTTCCTTTCTATTTCCGTGGTAGTAGTAAGGTGGGACAAAAGTATCTGCAGAGGAAAGGTAGTGTTTGAGGTAGCTGTCTGTAGCTCTGATTGCTCTGTCTGTAGCCCTGATGGTTCTGTCTGTAGGCCTGATTGCTCTGTGTGTAGGCCTGATTATTCTGTCTGTAGTCCTGATTATTCTGTCTGTAGCTCTGATGCTCTGTCTATAGCTTTGATGGTTCTGTCTGTAGCTCTGATTGTTCTGTTTGTAGGCCTGATTGTTCTGTCTGTAGGCCTGATTGTAGGCCCGATTGTTCTGTCTGTAGCCCTAATTGTTCTGTCTGTAGGCCTAATTGTTCTGTCTGTTGCCCTGATTGTTCTGTCTGTAGCCCTGATTGTTCTGTCTGTAGCCGTGCAACAGAAGACGAACACATGTAAAGCTTGAACATATTACCCTCTTTTTCGAAATCTCGTTGTGCCCCGTATTGTCCAATTTCCACAATATCTTTATCATTTTCCGACAATGAAGACAGTTAGAATGATCACCAAATCTCTCTTTGTTGTCTTCCTTTTACCCACAGCATGGAACAGATCATGATGATGATGAAAATGTTGTTGTAGATGAAGATCATCATCATCATCATCATCATCATCATCATCATCATCATCATCATCATGACAACGACCTTCTCCCTCCTAGTTCACTGTATTGTCCTTGGCTTCTTCCTGATTTAGTTGCAAAGTGAGACGACAGCAGGCGGAAATCTAAACAAATCTTAAATAAATGTTAGCAAACCGCCAAAGAAAACGTTGACAAACAGTCACAAGACAAAACACGACGCATTTCGACCTCTCAGGTCTTCTTCAGGCAAGACACAAACAAATAGGACAATGAAAATGAACGTCTTTTAGCTTTGATCTCTTCAGCAGCGACGCCTACCTTGCGATGAAGAGATCAAAGCTAAGTGACAAACTCGTTCATTTCCATTGTCCTATTTGTTTGTGTCTTGCCTGAAGACGACCTGAGAGGTCGAAATGCGTCGTGTTTTGTCTTGTGACTGGTTTGTCCACGTTTCTCTTGGCGGTTCGTTAACATTTATTTAAGATTTGTTTCTGATTGTTCTCTTCGATCCTTGCCCTGTCATGTTAGTACCCCCCCCCCCCCCCCACCTACCTCTCCATCCTTAATCTCCACCCAGCTTTTCCCTGCCCTGCTGTTCTACGTTTTGAGATGTTTCGTTTCTGCTTTGCCTTTCTCTACTTCTCACTTTTTCCGCTCATTTTGCTGTCATTCCTCTTTATTTTCTTCATCACCAATGTTCCCTCTCTCCCTCCCTTTCTTCCCCCACTCCTTTTTGTGGGGAGTGGAAGGGTGGTGGTGGTGATATAGAGCTAAACTATCGTTCCATTCAGTTCCTGCCTCGTCGTTAAGACAAAAAACACACATAAATCGATCCTCATCGTTAAGACAAAAACACACAGAAATCGATTCTCATCGTTAAGACAAAAACACACAGAAATCGATTCTCATCGTTAAGACAAAAACACACAGAAATCGATCCTCATCGTTAAGACAAAAACACACAGAAATCGATCCTCATCGTTAAGACAAAAACACACAGAAATCGATCTTCATCGTTAAGACAAAAACACACAGAAATCGATCCTCATCGTTAAGACAAAAACACACAGAAATCGATCCTCATCGTTAAGACAAAAAACACACAGACATCGATTCTCATCGTTAAGACAAAAACACACAGAAATCGATCCTCATCGTTAAGACAAAAACACACACAGAAATCGATCCAGATTATCCGCTGGACTCCATCTTTGCCATTTTCCTTTCCCCTTCCGTTCCATTCTGATGTCGGCCCATATTTCGTCTGATGGACGTCTGTCTGGGTTGTTGAAGATTTTCTTGCATGCATGTATTACAATTATGCTACCATGCGTGCACGCGCGCGTGTGTTTATGTATAATTTGAGGCACACGCGTGCTATGTGTATGGCCCTGTCTTAAGGCACCTGTGTCGTTAGCCATAGTCCAGTGGTTTGGCTGTAATCAATTAAGGCTAACTGCTGTAATTTGGAGGGTGTTTAAGTTTGGAACGCTTCGAGTCTGACTTTCCCTGCGCAAGGACAATCACATGTACTCAACTGCAGACCCACATGCTGAGCTGTTTCAACATTTTGTGGGGATAACAAGCCCCATTCATACATACAACTAAAATGATCGCATTCATTTGAATCATCATCATCATCATCATCATCATCATGATAATGATAATGATAATGAATACTTATATATAGCGCCTATTCTCGGCTAGACGCCAAGCTCTAAGCGCTTTACAATCAACACTCGTTTACACAACGGGCTGCCTACCTGGGTAGTGCCGATTGAAGAGCTGCCAGCTGGCGCTTCATTCAGTCAGTCGTTTCCCGTGTCATCCAGTCAATATCGTTCAATATCGATCACTCATTTTCCTTACTTCCTCATTCTTCTTTCCATTTCTCACTCAGGGTGCATGCTATGTGTAACGTGTCATCCATACCAACGGCCAAACTGGCCTACTCTTCTGAATGTTGGTGATGGGATTTTACGTGTGTGCTAGATGTTATGCGTGCGTTCACACACGGAACCTCGGTTTATAGTCTCATTCGAAGGACTGTATGGGAAATGGAGTCAGAACCAATGTTAACTCCGAGGGAAAAATCCCCCTGTACCGAAACACCCCGGCGGAGGTTCGAACCCGCAACCCCCAGGATCACCAAGATTGCGAGTCAGGCGCTCTACCAACTGAGCTATTCCGGCTCATCATCATCATCATCATCATCATCATCATCATCATCATCACCACCACTACCACCACCACCACCACCACCCCACCACCACCACCACCACCACACCACCACCACCACCACCACCACCACCACCACCATCATCATCATCATCATCATCATCATCATCCTCATCACCCTCATTATTATCATCATCATCATTTTCATCGTTGTGTTCGTCGTTGTCATTGTTGTTGTTCTTGTCGCGTCGTCGTCAAAAACACAACAACCATTTCAACAGACATTCCTAACATACTTGTCAATGGTTATCGAGTCAGTCATGCTGTCAGAGGTTTGGTGTTCCAATCCCAGCAGGCCTGCAGAAGGAGGTAGCTGGGCTGACTTCCCCAGTGTCCCAGGACGTCAGAGGGGCAGACCTGCTGACGTCAGACCTCCCAGCCCGGCTTTGGTCCTGTACGCTGGGCTGGCCTTGCTGCAATCACTACACTAGAACCACAACCCCACATACCCCAGCCAGCCAGTCTGTCACGGTCGGCTGGGCTTAAACCAATCTATACAGGAAAACGAGAATACCAGAACCTCCCTCTCCCCCCGCCCCTTCCACTTTACTCTGCACATCCCTGTGAACTGGAAGGAAGGTGGTGAATGACGCCACCCTGAAGACCCCTCCCCCCTCCCCCCCCCTGACTTGACAAATGGTTTCCACTCTGTGTACCTGGTGCCATGTTCAGTTCACGTGTGATCTGCTGCACCAGTGACTACAACACGTGTCCTGTGCTGCTGCACCAGTGACTACAACACGTGTCCTTCTGTGCTGCCCCAGTGACTACAACACGTGTCTTTCTGTGCTGCACCAGTGACTACAACACGTGTCCTGTGCTGCCCCAGTGACTACAACACGTGTCCTTCTGTGCTGCACCAGTGACTACAACACGTGTCCTGTGCTGCATCAGCGACTACAACACGTGTCCTGTGCTGCACCAGTGACTACAACACGTGTCCTTATGTGCTGCACCAGTGACTACAACACGTGTCCTGTGCTGCACCAGTGACTGACTACAACACGTGTCCTGTGCTGCACCAGCGACTACAACACGTGTCCTGTGCTGCACCAGTGACTACAACACATGTCTTTCTGTGCTGCACCAGTGACTACAACACGTGTCCTTCTGTGCTGCACCAGTGACTACAACACATGTCCTGTGCTGCACCAGTGACTACAACACGTGTCCTGTGCTGCACCAGTGACTACAACACGTGTCCTGTGCTGCACCAGTGACTACAACACGTGTCCTGTGCTGCACCAGCGACTACAACACGTGTCCTGTGCTGCACCAGCGACTACAACACGTGTCCTGTGCTGCACCAGTGACTACAACACGTGTCCTTATGTGCTGCACCAGTGAATAAAACACGTGTCCTTCTGTGCTGCACAGTGAATACAACACGTGTCCTGTGCTGCACCAGCGACTACAACACACGTGTCTTTCTGTGCTGCACCAGTGAATACAACACGTGTCCTGTGCTGCACCAGTGACTACAACACGTTTCCTTATGTGCTGCACCAGTGACTACAACACGTTTCCTTATGTGCTGCACCAGTGACTACAACACGTGTCCATCTGTGCTGCACCAGTGACTACAACACGTGTCCATCTGTGCTGCACCAGTGACTACAACACATGTCCTGTGCTGCACCAGTGACTACAACACATGTCCTGTGCTGAACCAGTGACTAGAACACGTGTCCTTCTGTGCTGTCCCAACGACTACAACACGTGTCTTTCTGTGCTGCACCAGTGACTACAACACGTGTCCTGTGCTGCACCAGTGACTACAACACATGTCCTGTGCTGCACCAGTGACTACAACCCGTGTCCTTCTGTGCTGCACCAGTGACTACAACACGTGTCCTGTGCTGCACCAGTGACTACAACACATGTCTTTCTGTGCTGCACCAGTGACTACAACACGTGTCCTGTGCTGCACCAGTGACTACAACACGTGTCTTTCTGTGCTGCACCAGTGACTATATCACGTGTCCTGTGCTGCACCAGTGACTACAACAGTGTGTCTTTCTGTGCTCCTCCAGTGACTACAACACGTGTCTTTCTGTGCTCCAACAGTGACTACAACACGTGTCTTTCTGTGCTCCAACAGTGACTACAACACGTGTCTTTCTGTGCCAACAGTGACTACAACACGTGTCTTTCTGTGCTGCACCCCAGTGACTACAACACGTGTCTTTCTGTGCTCCAACAGTGACTACAACACGTGTCCTTCTGTGCTGCACACCAATGACTACAACACGTGTCCATCTACCAGCCGCCGTGGCAAAGTGGTTAGTGTCACGGACTCCCGGCTGGGAGGTCATGGGTTCGAATCCCATCAGTCATGGGTTTTTTCTGCCCCGACCTGCTCCTGCCCAGATATGAGTTTGCGACGGGCTCAGCTGGGAAGACTGGGACCACACAGTCGACTTTCATCCACTTGATGGATGCGTTTCTGAGAGTGTTGCTCAAATTTCCTGACCAACACTGCAGGTGCCTGTATCTCGGGCCTGGTTGACGCTGGATATATATTATGAAAGGAAGCGTAGAGTACAGCCCTGTCATGTAGTCTCAGACCGAAATGAAAATCTGTAGCATCATCTTAATCATCCTCATTCTCATCGATCAGTATTAAAAAAAAGTCTCAAATCTGTGGCCCTTCATGCCCTGCTCTCATGGTGACCTCAGTTTCGATGTCCTCTCCACGCCTGTGGCCTTGGTTTGGTTCCGTCGGGGGTCACTGGTATCGGCGAGTCCATGGGGGCTGTCGTTGGCCGGACGTGGTGGCGTCCTTCAGAGGGAGAGCTCACTCACGCCAGCTCCACGACTAAGCAATTATTGTCGTCAGTAGGGGGCTTAGTAGGTGGTGTCCTGCGTTTGTTAGATCAGAACAGGCGCCACTGAACACCACCGATGTGACTCCGCAGCAGCGCAGCGTCTCCTCCGGTGGGTTGCCTCTTGACGACTTGACATTTACTGTTCCCTGTGGATTGTCAGTGCCGGGGCTGCAGCGGGGCCGACCGGGCTGTGGCTGTGGATGGGGTGTAGGAATGAGCGGCGTGTGTGCACTGCCTCTGAGGTGGCACAGAAGTTGGGACAAAAAAAAAACAAAAACAAAAACAAAACAAAAAAAAAAACAAAACAAAACAAAACAAAACAAATACCCACGTGTCCATCTGTGCTGCACCGGTGACTACTAGACGTGTCCATCTGTGCTGCATCAGTGACTACAACACGTTTCCTTCTGTGCTGCACCAGTGACTACAACACGTGTCATTCTGTGCAGCACCAGTAACTATGTGTCCCGTGCTGCACCAGTGACTACGTGTCCTTGCATGCTGCACCAGTAACTACGTGTCCTTGTATGCTGCATCACTAACTACGTGTCCCGTGTGCCCGTGACTGCGTGTCCTTGTATGCTACCAGTGTGTCCTTGTATGCTGCACCAGTAACTACGTGTCCTTGTATGCTGCACCAGTAACTAGGTTTCATTGTATGCTGCACCAGTGACTACGTGTCCCTGTATGATGCACCAGTAACTACGTGTCCTTGTATGATTCACCATAACTACGTGTCCTTGTATGCTGCATCACTAACTACGTGTCCCGTTCTGCACCAGTGACTACGTGTCCTTGTATGCTGCACCAGTAACTACGTGTCCTTGTATGCTGCACCAGTAACTAGGTGTCCTTGTATGCTGCACCAGTGACTAGTGTCCTTGTATGCTGCACCAGTGACTACGTGTCCTTGTATGCTGCATCAGTGACTACAACACGTGTCCTTCTGTGCTGCTGCACCAGTGACTACGTGTCCTTGTATGCTGCACCAGTGACTACGTGTCCCGTGCTGCACCAGTGACTACGTGTCCTTGTATGCTGCATCAGTGACTACAACACGTGTCCTTCTGTGCTGCACCAGTGACTACGTGTCCTTGTATGCTGCCCCCATAACTACAAGACGTGTCCCGTGCTGCACCAGTGACTACGTGTCCTTGAATGCTGCACCAGTAACTACGAGTCCTTGTATGCTGCACCAGTACTACAACACGTGTCCTTGTATGCTGCACCAGTGACTACAAGACGTGTCCTTTCTGTGCTGCACCAGTGACTACAACACATTCCCTTCTGTGCTGCACCAGTGACTAGCAACACGTGTCCTTCTGTGCTGCACCAGTGACTACAACACGTGTCCTTCTGTGCTGCACCAATGACTACAACACGTGTCCTTCTGTGCTGCACCAGTGACTACAACACGTGTCCTTCTGTGCTGCACCAGTGACTACAACACGTGTCCTTCTGTGCTCCACCAGTGACTACAACACGTGTCCTTCTGTGCCACATCAGTGATTACAAGATGCGTCCTTCCGTGCTGCACCAGTAACTACAACACGTGTCTTTCTGTGCTGCACCAGTATCTACGTGTCTCGTCCTGCGCCAGTAACTAGGTGTCCTTGTATGCTGCACCACTAACTACGTGTCCTTGTATGCTGCACCAGTGACTACGTGTCCTTGTATGCTCCACCAGTGACTATGTGTCCTTGTATGCTGCGCCACTAATTACGTGTCCTTGTATACTGCACCAGTGACTACATGTCCTTATATGCTGCACCAGTAACTACGTTTCCTTCTCTGCTCCACCAGTGACTACAACACGTGTCCTTCTGTGCTCTACCCGTGACCACAGCAAGTGTCCTTTCATGCTGCACCAGTGACTACAAACGTGTCCTTCTGTGCTGCACCAGTGACTACAACACGTGTCTTTCTGTGCTCTCCACCAGTAACTACAACACCTGTCTTTCTGTGCTCCACCAGTAACTACAACGCGTGTCCTTCTGTGCTGCACCAGTGACTACAACACGTGTCTTTCTGTGCTGCACCAGTAACTACGAGGCCCGTCTTGCACCAGTGACTACGTGTCCTTGAATGCTCCACCAGTGACTACGTGTCCTTGTATTCTGCACCAGTAACTACGTGTCCTTGTATGCTCCACCAGTGACTACAAGACGTGTCCTTCTGTGCTCCAACGTGACTACAACACGTGTCCTTCTGTGCTGCACCAGTGACTGCAACACATGTCCTTGTGTGCTCCACCAGTGACAACAACACGTGTCCTTCTGTGCTGCACCAGTGACTACAACACGTGTCCTTCTGTGATGCACTAGTGACTACAACACGTGTCCGTCTGTGCTCCACCAGTGACTACAACACGTGTCCATCTGTGCTCCACCAGTGACTACAAGACGTGTCCTGCTGTGCTGCACCAGTAACTACAACACGTGTCTTTCTGTGCTGCACCAGTAACTACGTGTCCCGTGCTGCGCCAGTAATTACGTGTCCTTGTATGCTGCACCACTAACTACGTGTCTTGTATGCTGCACCATTGACTACGTGTCCTTGTATGCTCCACCAGTGACTACAACACGTGTCCTTCTGTGGTCCACCGTGAATACAACACGTGTCCTTCTGTGCTCCACCAATGACTACAACATGTCCTTCTCTGCTGCACCAGTGACTACAACACGTGTTTCTGTGCTGCACCAGTGACTACAACACGTGTCCTTCTGTGCTCCACCGTGACTACAACACGTGTCCTTCTGTGGTGCACCAGTGACCAGAAGACGTGTCATTCTGTGCTGCACCAGTGACTACAACACGTGTCTGTCTGTGCTGCACCAGTGACTACAACACGTATCTTTCTGTGCTGCACCAGTGACTACAACACGTTTCCATCTGTGCTGCACCAGTGACCAGAAGACGTGTCATTCTGTGCTGCACCAGTGACTACAACACGTGTCCTTCTGTGCTGCACCAGTGACCAGAAGACGTGTCCTTCTGTGCTGTTCCAGTGACTACAACACGTGTCTTTCTCTGATGCTCCAGTAGCTACTTCGCTTTGCACATGTTTGTTTAAATCAGGACAGGTTTCGTTATTTAGTACATAAAATACCGGATTTATCATTCTGTAAATAAACAAACGCTTATGCCTTGTGGCTGAAAAGTTAGTAACTGTGAGGCATCAACGTTAGTGCACTACAAATGATATTGTACAGAACACACATTTCTCAGCAGAGGGCTATTGACAACCTTCCAGTGTGTCTTTATCATCCATACGTAGTCAACCAAAATTATTCATTTTTTACCATTTAGGGAAATAATTATGAATTTCAGGAAATGGGCTCCTCCAAAATGTTCACTAAGGATTCTTCTATTTCGTAAATAAAGACCAGTACGATGATTTAAGTAAGAAATCAATTTTTTACATTTCTTGCTGAAAGTCATGGAATTTCAAGGATTAGAGACCCCTCGTTTCAAACCAACTCCCAAGCACTGTCAGATGGGGAGCAGACTACAAGACGACGCTGAAGAAGGCACAGTGACACGGCAGCAGTGATGACAAAGAGCCCGAAGGAATGGGTTTCATCTGATACAACTACTAAGAGAACATGATCAGCCAGCCACGATAGACCAGCTGCCCCGTCTGGCTATCTTCCATGAACAGCCATGTGGGCGGTGGCCCGTCTGGCTAGTCTGCAGTACGATGGCTGACTTGTGATAGTCTTCAGTACGATTCTGCTGTTCTACATTCTGCTCTACATCTCTCTCGTCTCCGTCTCTGTCTCTGTCTGTCTGTCTGTCTGTCTGTCTGTCTCTCTCTCTCTCTCTCTTTTTTTTTGGTCTAATTTGGTCCGCAGGCAGGGTGTGTAAAAAGCATTTCTAATTTGCTTATCTCATTACCCTGGTAAAATAAAATTTTTTGTTCGTTCGTTCGTTCGTTCGTTCGTTCTTTGTTTCCCAAAGAAACGCACGTTGTCGTTACTCACCGGTTGTGTGTGATTCTTGAGTACACACCGACGGACAGGTCTTCCAAAGAAGAAGGCCCCCATGCGCCGCCTCAAGCAGATGACAGGCTGGTTGAAAAAGACACGACAGGGTTCTGACGGCGGGAATTCAGCAAACACCAACGCGCGAACAACGTCATCCAGCGGTGTCCAGACTGACATGCCGCCATCCATACAAACAGCCAGACACTCACGACAACATGACACCAGTGTGCCGGCTGAAAACAACAAACAAGTTATACTAAACACCATTGTGCCGGCTGAAGACAAGAAGCAGGTCTAAATACAACAAGCAGGTTACATTAAACACAAGCAAGTCATATTAAACACAAGTAGGCCATGTTAAACACAACACGCAGGTTATATTAAACACAACAAGCAGGTCATATTAATCACAACAAGCAGGTTATATTAAACACAACAAGCAGGTCATATTAATCACAACAAGCAGGTTCTATTAAACACAACAAGCAGGTCATATCAAACACAACAAGCAGGTTATATTAAACACAACAGGCAGGATATATTAAACACAACAAGCAGGCTATATTTAACAACACAAAGCAGGTCATATTAAACACAACAAGCAGGTCATATTAAACACAACAAGCAGGTCATATTAATCACAACAAGCAGGTTATATTAAACAGAACAATCAGGTTACATTAAACACAACAAAGCAGGTCATATTAATCACAACAAGCAGGTCATATTAATCACAACAAGCAGGTCATATGAAACACAACAAGCAGGTTATATTAAACAAAACAAGCAGGTCATATTAAACACAAACAAGCAGGGCATATTAAACACGATAAGCAGGTTATATTAACACACAAGCAGGTCATATTAAACACGATAAGCAGGTTATATCAAACACAAGCAGGTCATATTGCACACAACAAGCAGGTCATATTAAACACAACAAGCAGGTCATATTAAACACAACAAGCAGGTCATATTGCACACAACAAGCCGGTCATATTAAACATAACAAGCAGGTCATATTGCACACAACAAGCAGGTCATATTAAACACAACAAGCAGGTCATATTGCACACAACAAGCAGGTCATATTGCACACAACAAGCAGGTCATATTAAACACAACAGGCAGGTCATATTAAACACAACAGGCAGGTCATATTAAACACAACAAGCAGGTATATAAACACACAAACAGGTCATATTAAACACAACAAGCAGGTCATATTGCACACAACAAGCAGGTCATATTAAACACAAACAAGTAGGTCATATTAAACACAACAGGCAGGTTTATTAAAGAGTGGCGGATGTGAAAGGAAGGCATCGTCATACAAACAATGACCAAAGAGCGGGTCAGCTAGGGATTAAACAATGGCGGATGTGACAATGGAGACATAAGCAATAGTTCCCTCATACAAACAATGACCAAAGAGCGGGTCAGCTGTGGATTAAACAATGGCGGATGTGACAATGGAGGCATAAGCAATAGTTCCCTCATACAAACAATGACCAAAGAGCGGGTCAGCTGGGGATTAAACAATGGCGGATGTGACAATGGAGACATAAGCAATAGCTCCCTCATACAAACAATGACTAAAGAGCGGGTCAGCTGGGGATTAAACAATGGCGGATGTGACAATGGAGACAAAAGCAATGGTTCCTGGCCCCCTGGCTTATTTCCGTGGTTAGGCTTAAACATCAACACGTCACGGACCTGACCCCTTGACCCCTTCCACAGCAGAGAGTGGCATGGGGTATGCTGACTGTCAGGCAGCACAACACACTCCATCCACAGCCCCCGTCCACAGCCGCAGCCCCCCTTTCCACAGCCACAGCCCCCTTACACAGCCCCCGTTCACAGCCCCCTTCCACAGCCGCAGCCCCTTTCCACAGCCACAGCCCCCCTTCCACAGCCCCGTTCACAGCCCCCTTCCACAGCCGCAGCCCCTTTCCACAGCCACAGCCCCCTTACACAGCCCCCGTCCACAGCCCCCTTCACAGCTGCAGCCCCTTTCCACAACCGCAGCCCATTTCCACAGCCCCCTTCCACAGCCACAGCCCCCTTCCACAGCCACAACCCCCTTTCACATCCCCCTTCCACAGCCCCGTCCACAGTCCCCTTCCACAGCCGCAGCCCTTTCCCACAGCCACAGCCCCTTTCCACAGCCCCCTTCCACACCCTCGTCCACAGTCCCCGTCCACAGCCCCCGTCCACAGCCCCCTTTCACAGCCTCCATCCACAGCTGAAGCCCCTTTCCACAGCTGCAGCCCCTTTCCACAGCCACAGCTCCCTTCCTCAGCCACAGCCCCCCCCCCCCCTTCCACAGCCACAGCCCCCTTCCACAAGCACAGTCCCCTTTCACAGCCACAGTCCCCTTTCACAGCCACAGCCCCTTCCACAGCCACAGCCCCCTTCCACAGCCACAGTCCCCTTCCACAGCCACAGCCCCCTTCCACAGCCACAGCCCCCTTCCACAGCCACAACCCCCCTTTACAGCCACAGCCACTTTCCACAGCCACAGTCCCTTTTCCACAGCCATAGCCCCCGTCCACAGCCCGCTTCCACAGCCCCCGTCCACAGCCCCTTTTCCACAGTAGGCAATGGCACGGGGAGTGCAGACTGTCAGGCAGCACAACACATCTGCATACACAGCTCCCTTCTACAGCCACAGCCCCTTCCACAGCAGATAATGGCACCAGGACTGTCAGGCAGCACAACACATCTGCATACACAGCTCCCTTCTACAGCCACAGCCCCCTTCCACAGCAGATAAAGGCACCAGGATTGCAGACTGTCAGGCAGCACAACACACCTCCATCCACAGCCCCCTTTCACAGCCCCCTTCCACAGCCTCTTCCACAGCAGAGAATGGCACGGGGAGTGCAGACTGTCAGGCAGCACAACACATCTGCATACACAGCTCCCTTCTACAGCCACAGCTCCTTCCACAGCAGATAATGGCACCAGGATTGCAGACTGTCAGGCAGCACAACACACCTCCATCCACAGCCCCCTTTCACAGCCCCCTTCCACAGCAGATAAAAGGCACCAGGATTGCAGACTGTCAGGCAGCACAACACACCTCCATCCACAGCCCCCTTTCACAGCCCCCTTCCACAGCAGATAATGGCACCAGGATTGCAGACTGTCAGGCAGCACAACACACCTCCATCCATCCATAGCCCCCTTTCACAGCCCCGTTTCACAGCAGATAATGGCATCAGGATTGCAGACAGTCACGCAGCACTACACACCTCCATCCACAGCCCCCTTCCACAGCCCCCTTTCACACAGCAGAGAATGGCACGGGGAGTGCAGACAGTCAGACAGCACTACACACCTCCAGCCAAGGCTGTTTCTGTCATCGGCTCATGCTTCAGCAGCGTGGCATGCCCTGGACACCACACACTGAGGACTAGCCTTAGAGCATGCCCTGGACACCACACACTGAGGACCAGCCTTAAGAGCAAGCATGGCCTGGACACACACACTGAGACCAACCTTAAGAGCATGGCCTGGACACCACACACTGTGGACCAGCCTTAAGAGCATGCCCTGAACACCACACACTGAGGACCAGCCTTAAGAGCATGCCCTGGACACCACACACTGAGGACCAGCCTTACGAGCATGCCCTGGACACCACACACTGTGGACCAGCCTTAAGAGCATGCCCTGGACACCACACACTGTGGACCAGCCTTAAGAGCATGCCCTGGACACCACACACTGAGGACCAGCCTTCAGAGCGTGCCCTGGACACCACACACTGAGGACACAGCAGCTGTTTTTTTGGGGCATGTGACGGTTTTTTTTTTCGGCACACGGTGGTTATTTTTCGGCATATGGTGTTTATTTTTGGCAGATGGTGTTTTGCTTTCCGCATATAGTGGTTATTTTCGGGATGTGGTGTTTAATATGTCCGGCATGGTTGGTTATTTCCGCACAGGTTTTTTTTTTTTTGAAAGAAACAGTTTTTGAGATAGATATGGTGGCTATTTTGGGCATCTGGTGCTTATTTTCGTCCTAGGGTAATTTTCCGCATTCAGCCGCAGGATGCCTTTGTAGTCAGTGAAGGTCTCAGTGTGCATTACACACGAGTGAAAAGTACTCTTTTCGTGATCACAACTGTTTTCATGGTGACGAAACACTACAGAGAAATATCTGGCCCCCAAAACGAAAACAAATCAGTAACACATAACAACATGACTAACGCCACATGAAAGGCAATTAAAAAAAAAAAAAAAAACAACAAAATGACGAAAGACTTTGAAAAGAAACAGTATCAAGTAACAAAATAAATAATGCCACATGAAAAACAATAACAGTGGGCTTTCGAAGCTCGGAAGATGCCATACTCTCCCCTATCATTTGTTCGTTGTCTGCAGAATCAATGTGCTGGCATCACAGGGAAGACCTGACCCGACCGCCAAAGCACCAGCAGCAGCAGCCATTC
Source organism: Conus betulinus (assembly GCA_016801955.1). Classification (NCBI taxonomy): domain Eukaryota; kingdom Metazoa; phylum Mollusca; class Gastropoda; order Neogastropoda; family Conidae; genus Conus; species Conus betulinus. The sequence goes on along the minus strand of JADBJO010000232.1, from coordinate 227,617 downwards.
TGAAATGAAAGGTCGTGGTCTTCTCTTCAAGCGAAGCAAGTGGCGACACCTTCCTGGCACCACAGGCGTCTTTCACGCGTATCCAGATCAAAGCAGGATTCAGTTTGTGTTTGACCCTAAAACCACCAGAACCAAGGCAGCTCCACCTGAGTGGCCCCATTGCACGGCGGGTGGAACAAGACACCCAATAAACCAAGCATGGCGGACAACAAATACAGTAGCCAGTTTCAGCAGCAGTTCCAAACCCTCCTCCACCCCCCTCCACCCTTCAAGGCATGACAGAAAATAGCAGCCGTCTTACTTTGACAGAGTCTCCTATAGAGAAAATGTTGAATTTCACTGTCAGCATGCTGACGTCATCATGATGGCTGTAGAATGTTTCCATTGTCCTTCCTGTCGTGGGGTGTTTAACGAGTGTAGGATCGTACATAGCTTTCAGTGGCTTTCCTGTTTGGGGATAGCGCGCATAGGTGCACGCGTCTACATAAGATTTCAGATTAATCTGAAAAAAAAAGGTTTGACAATTAGCTAGTGAGTCTGCCAGTATGTGTGTGTGTGTGTGTGTGGGGGGGGGGGGGAGAGAGAGAGAGAGAGAGAGAGAGAGAGAGAGAGAGAGAGAGAGAGAGAGAGAGAGAGAGAGAGAGAGAATCCGGTTAGGAGAACATTAAGATGATCAGTCCTGACAGAAATTTAAAAAACAATGAAGTAGAATTTCTCCAAGTGAATAAGATTTTCCTAAGCGTGTCTGAACAAAAAAAGCAAACCTGATGACAGGTAAACAATCATATTGTTCTATATTTTGTCAAGTGGCATCAAGACAAAGTTTAATAAAAAGTATACTGATAACAACAACAATAATAGCAGTAACTGTTATTGTTATCACTATTATTATTACTAATGTTGTCGATGGTGGTGTGGTGGTGTTAAAACAGCAAAGCTAATAATCATAGTAGTTAGGAAATGCCACGATCAAAATAGCATCAATACCGGTATAGCTAACACAAAGTATAATCATCATCATATCCTACCTACGAAAAGATGAGAAGAAGGGGTAAAACCAAAAAATACAGGTGAGGAACAAGAAGAAAAGAAATATAGGAATAAGAATGATACATTCTTTGCCCAAGATGTAATGACCCTTTGATATTCTCCTTCTCCTTCAGCAGGACAAAAAAGTTTAGTGTAAGCTGGGATCCGAGTTTTTTTTTTATGCGTGCTGTTTGTTGGGAGATGGGCAGACGTCCTGTGGACAATGTGAAATGTCCGCCGTCCTGTGGATTGCCGGCAGACGCTGTGATCTGTTATGGGGCACTTCCAGACAGAGAGAGAGACGTGTCAACGACGTCTCATCAGCAACAACGGCCAGTAACATCTCTTCATACAAGAAGAAGAATGCGAAGAAGAAGAAGAAGAAGAATGCAAAGAGAATGCGAAGAATGCAAAGACGAATGCGAAGAATGCGAAGAAGAGAAGAGAAGAAGAAGAATGCAAAGAAGAAGAAGAATGCAAAGAAAGAAGAAGAAGAATGCAAAGAAGAAGAAGAATGCAAAGAAGAAGAAGAAGAAGAATGCAAAGAAGAAGAAGAACAATGCAAAGAAGAAGAAGAATGCAAAGAAGAAGAATGCAAAGAAGAAGAATGCAAAGAAGAAGAATGCGAAGAAGAAGAAGAAGAAGAAGAAGAAGAAGAATGCGAGAAGAAGAAGAAGAAAGAAGAAGAATGCGAAAGAAAGAAGAATGCGAGAAAGAAGAAGAAGAAGAAAGAAGAAGAAGAAGAAGAAGAAGAAGAAGAAGAAGAAGAAGAATGCGAAGAATGCAAAGAAGAAGAATGCAAAAGAAGAAGAAAGCAAAAGAAGAAGAAGAAAGAAGAAGAAGAAGAAAGGAAGAAGAAGAAGAAGAAGAGAAGAAGAAGAAGAAGAAGAAGAAGAAGAAGAAGAAGAAGAGAAGAGGAGAGAGAAAAGCATAAAGATGATGTAAGAAGAAAAAATGCGAAGAAGAAGAAGAATGCGATGAAGAAATCGAAGAATGCGAAGAAGAAGAATGCGAAGAATGCGAAGAAGAAGAAATGCGAAGAATGCGAAGAATGCGAAGAAGAAGAAGAAGAAGAAAGAAGAAGAAGAAGAAGAGAGAAGAAGAATGAAGAAGAAGAATAAGAAGAAGAAGAAATAAGAAGAAAGCAAAGAAGAAGATGCGAAGAATGCAAAGAAGAAGAATGCAAAGAAGAAGAAGAATGCAAAGAAGAAGAATGCAAAGAAGAAGAATGCAAAGAAGAAGAAGAAATAAGAAGAAGAAGAAGAAGAAGAAAAGAAGAATGCGAAGAAGAAGAAGAATGCGAAGAATGCGAAAGAATGAAGAATGCAAATGTGAAGAAGAAAGAATGCGAAGAAGAATGCGAAGAAAGAAGAAGAAGAAGAAGAAGAAGAAGAAGAAGAAGAAGAAAAAAAAAAAAGAAGAAGAAGAAGAAGAAGAAGAAGAAGAAGAGGAAGAAGAAGAGGAGGAGAAAATCATAAAGATGATGTAAGAAGAAAAATGCGAAGAAGAAGAAGAATGCGATGAAGAATCGAAGAAGATGCGAATAAGAAGAATGCGAAGAATGCGAAGAAGAATGCGAAGAATGCGAAGAATTCGAAGAAGAAGAAGAAGAAGAAGAAGAAGAATGAAGAAGAAGAAGAAGAAGAAGAAAAGAAAGAAGAATGCGAAGAATGCAAAGAAGAAGAATGCAAAGAAGAAAGAAGAATGCAAAGAAGAAGAATGCAAAGAAGAAGAATGCAAGAAGAAGAAGAAGAAGAAGAAGAAGAAGAAGAAGAAGAAGAAGAAGAAGAAGAAGAAGAAGAATGCGAAGAATGCGAAGATAGCAAAGAATGCAAAGAAGAAGAAGAAGAAGAAGAAGAATGCCAAGAAGAAGAATGCGAAGAAGAAGAATGCGAAGAAGAAGAATGCGAAGAAGAAGAGTGTGAAGAAGAATGCGAAGAAGAAGAAGAATGCGAAGAATGCAAAGAAGAAGAAGAAGAATGCGAAGAAGAATGCGAAGAAGAAGAAGAAGAAGAAGAAGAAGAAGAAGAAGAAGAAGAAGAAGAAGAAGAAGAAGAAGAAGAAGAAGAAGAAGAAGAATGCAAAGAAGAAGAAGAAGAAGAAGAAGAAGAAGAAGAGAAAAGAAGAAGAAGAAGAGAAGAAGAAGAGGAGGAGGAGAAAAGCATAAAGATGATGTAAGAAAAAAAAAGGTTAAGAGAAATGATACAAAAATGGACCCAAAACGATTCATTACCATGTTGAGAATTTTGAAAAAAAAAGTCCCTGGAGCGAGGTGTGCAATATTCAACGTGTCCACTCGTCTATCATGACATGATAATGGGAATCATCTGTCTGCATTCTGGGCCAGCAATTTATCTCCATTTTCCTGCCCATTTTTGTTCACCCTTCCGCCACTACTCACGCAGCATATGCAGATTTTAAGACCAAGCATTGTGATCGATTGGTTTAACCTTTGACCTTGGTTCATGATCACAAAGTAAAAGCGAAACTGACCAGCCTTGAGTTTGCATTTATGGAGAACTTCATTCACCATCAACGGAGTAGAATGTGTCACCTCATCTCTCTTCATGCGTCACAATGAATTTTTTTTTTGTAAACCCCCAGTCTTGTGACTTGATGCTGGAAACTAACTATAAAGGGAAGAATGATCAGTCATACTACCATTAAGTAAATGGAAACTTTTTTTTTTATCTTGGGAGTCAACCTCCCCCAATCGAAAGGATTTCATATAGTGCCAAGGGGATGAATGGCTGTTGGGTTAAACAGTTTCGAGCCATATGCAGTCTGGCTCTTGGGGGCGACACTAGGCTGACGGACTTCATATGTATAGGCGTTCCCTACATGTATGGACATCCATTGCCCTTCCCTGATACGAGGCTCTGTCAGGGTCCGCCTATGACCCCTATGCACACGCACTTTTGCATACGCACACACACGCGCACATACATGCAGGAACACACACACACACACACACACACACACACACACACACACACACACACACACACACACACACACACACACACACGTGCGCACGCACATGCGCGCACACATACACAGACAAACACGCACAGACATCTGCTGAGTCGTTCAATTGTATCATCTTAGTTGTTAGTTCATTTATCCATCAGCTTAAAATCATGCGTAGCATGGTCTCAAATCTCAGCGGATGTGGTGTAGCGTATATGGACAAGTCCACACGAAGAAGTGACGCCTTGGTGGAACGGAAACTGAAACAATAACAGAGGATGTGCACCTGGAAAGAAGAAAGCTTTGTGAAACAAAATGTGATCAATTGTGAAAGAAGAGCTGTGATCAATTGTGAAGGAAGAGCTGTGATCAATTGTGAAGGAAGAGCTGTGATCAATTGTTGTGAAGAAAAAGCTGTGATCAATTGTTGTGAAGGAAGAGCTGTGATCAATTGTTATGAAGGAAGAACTGTGATCAATTGTGTGAAGGAAGAGCTGTGATCAATTGTTGTGAAGAAAAAGCTGTGATCAATTGTTGTGAAGGAAGAGCTGTGATCAATTGTTATGAAGGAAGAACTGTGATCAATTGTGAAGGAAGAGCTGTGATCAATTGTTGTGAAGGAAGAGCTGTGATCAATTGTTGTGAAGGAAGAACTATGATCAATTGTTGTGAAGGAAGAGCTGTGCTCAATTGTGAAGGAAGAGCTGCTGTGATCAATTGTTGTGAAGGAAGAGATGTGATCAATTGCGAAGGAAGAGCTGTGATCAATTGTGAAGGAAGAGCTATGATCAATTGTTGTGAAGGAAGAGCTGTGATCTATTGTTGTGAAGGAAGAGCTGTGATCAATTGTTGTGAAGGAAGAGCTGTGATCAATTGTTGTGAAGGAAAAGCTGTGATCAATTGTGAAGGAAGAGCTATGATCAATGTTGTGAAGGAAGAGTTATGGTCATTGTGAAAGAAAGAGCTGTGATCAATTGTGAAGGAAGAGCTGTGATTTATTATTGTGAAGGAAGAGCTGTAATCAATTGTTGTGAAGGAAGAACTGTGATCAATTGTTGGATGGAAGAGCTATGATCAATTGTGAAGGAAGAGCTGTGATCAATTTGTGAAGGAAGAGC
>JADBJO010000232.1:207500-212500 GCA_016801955.1 Conus betulinus | reverse complement strand
CTCTCTCCTGCCTTTAAATCAGATCAACTGCAAGCCACATGAACTTTCAGGTTTTTTTTTTTTTTTTTTTTTTTTTTTTTTTTTTTTTTTTTTTAAGGCGGGCGGAGCCTGTGGCGCTAATTGTCAAGAGTCTTTCGTCTTTCGTCTTTGGAAGAATCTCTGCCCCCTCCCCCCACCCAAACAAATAAACAAACAAACAACAACAAAAAAAAGCAACAAAAACAAACATCATCACCACCACCACACCACCACCACCAACAATCTGATTCACTTATGGGACAGTCAAAAGCGGCGGAAGATGAAGAATAGGTTTCGTCTTCCATGATACCGTGCTTTAGGCATAATGAACTGACAGGCTATTGCCCTAACGGCCCGTGCTTTAGGCATAATGAACTGACAGGCTATTGCCCTAACGGCCCGTGCTTTAGGCATAATGAACTGACAGGCTATTGCCCTAACGGCCTATACGCTTTGAGACTCGTCTTATTCTTGAACTTAAAAATCTATGTGAGCTGCTATTTTGCAATCGTTCTGTAACTATTACCGACAAACGAATGTCACAAGTTACTGCATCGAGAGCACAGAGACGACGCGTTTCGGCCCATAGGGACCGGGCCAGACCAACGACAGCCAGCGTCAAAGAACGTCCACTCTGGGGAGGGGGCGGAAAGTGCGGCGAGGCTTCTCGATCAAGGGTAGAAAAGAAAAGGCATTGGAATAGTGGAGATGGTGGTAGAAGGTGTGGAGGATTGACAAGTACTCAAAGAGTACTGTGGATATATACAGTCCCCCGAAAATAAAAATGTAATAATAAACATATCTTTTATATGACAATTTAGTAGTGAGAACAACAAGTGCAAGCTAACGAATCTTTCACCATTATGGTATTGACCTGGCAAAGATTCGAAGTGACAATTCGAAAAGCTGGAGTAGAGGATGAGGAAGAAGTGAAGAAAACGAGGAGTGAGGAAATAAGAATATCATAATGTAAAATGCTTTCATACCAGTAACAATCTGAACCCAACTTGAAGACGGTACTGTTCATACTGCCTCCTGATAAGCCTTTCGTTCGTTGGATCTGACTCGTCAAGAAAGCACGAGTGACTGTGGTGCTTTGGCATCAATCAAGATATAGCACAGTCTACAATTCCGTGGTATCTCACCGCTAACGGTTAGAAAACGGACTCAAACAGCACCCTAACGCATCCGGTGAATGGTAGAAGAAATGTGAAAGGAAACAAACGTGTCCTAAAGAAATAAAAAAAAACTGAAAAAAAACCCCTAAATCATGTATGAAAAAGAAGGGCAAAATCTTTGAAACTATACTTGGGGATCCATTTAAGGATGCAAGGGAGATCAAAAAGTGTCCACAGCCAGAGTGGACATCCCAACTGTTGAATAACCCGAGCACTTTCAGCAGCTACGAATTGTGCAGGATAGCCTTTACCTGGATCTTGTAAGGGATGCAATCTCCCACCACCAATATATATATATATATATATATATATATATATATATATATATATATATATATATATATATATATAATAGTAATAAGAATCAACGTTATTTTAAAAGAAGTGCTCAACCAAAGGGAGCGACATTTGTCAGGTTAAAAGCAAGCTAAAAACAAGCTTAAACACACACACACACACACACACACACACACACACACACACACACACACACACACACACACAGATAATAAAGACCGGCATTATACAAAGTCGCACAGAGTCATAATGAGGTGCCGCATCGACTGATTTAACCAATCATATTCACAGAAGTAGCGTAGCGTGCAGTCAGCCTCTGGGGTAATGCCATTGACACACTTACTACACGACTACTATTGAAACACACTGCAACACTTTGCAATCGTCATCGTCGTCGTCGTCGTCCTCCTCCTCCTCCTCCTTCTCCGCATTACCATCGTCCTCCTCCTCCTCCTACTAATCATCACCGTCATCGTCATTTATTCATTTACTTATTAATTAATTAATTATTATTATTACTTCATTAATTTTTGGTCAGCCTGTCAGGGATTTTTTTCCCATGTAGATGGTGACATTGTTTTTCTGTCTGTCTGTCTTGATATGTATGTATGTATGTATATATGTATGTGTGTATGTATGTATGTATGTATTCATTTATTTACTTATTCCTTTCCTTTATTCATTTTTGGTCAGCTTGTCAGGGATTATTTTCCAGTTAGAGAGTTACTCTGTTTTTCTTTCTTTCTTTTCTTTCTTTCTTTCTTTCTTTCTTTCCTTCTGTTCTTCTTCCTTTCTTTCGCTCGTCCACTTTCCTTTGTTGATTGTGATTTTCATCAATTATATTTTACATCCGTGTGACAGCGGCCTAATCCGCCCTAACTCATAGCCCTGGTAGGGATCCCCGATGTCTCATGGGGCGGAAGACAATAGGATTTGGAGTTGACGGACAAGGCAGACAATCACGTCACACGGCGCTGTCTATAAATCTCTCCCCCGATGATTTTTCTACCCACGGCGGATATCCCCCCACACTCTCCTCTTGAGGCACACTTCAGCTCTCTTTTCCGAAGTAGCTGGATGGTCTCTATGGAGACGTCAGTCTGTCCTGCACTTCTTTGTTCATGCCAAGCCCACGGAAGGGGGGAAAAAGTGAACAGACATGTTGTTTTTTTTTTTTCTTTCCTGGACAGACATGGAGTTGAACTCCCTGTGGATTTCTGCAGTCCAGCAAGAAGGCATGGATCAGTGTGTTGTAACAAAAGCACACCGTTGGACAAGCTGATAGATGTTGGTGTTTGGAAGAAATCGGAATAATGTGATTACAGAATGGAAAAAAGTCCCAGGAAAGCGTAGAAATGTGTACAATGTAAAACAAATGAACATTTGCAAGATGATGTATTGTCGTCTTTTGGAAGCATTCTAAACGTTGAGCTCATTTTCTTACATTTTCTGGAATTTAGAGCTCTTATGACGAATTCGAAGTGGTTCCAGCTAAGCTGAGAAATCCAATGTAAGGAAGGCATACAAATACACAAGCAAAAAAGTGACGTCATGCAATCGAGTGTAGGATAGTTTTTTTGCTGCTATTGATAAAAAAGAAAAGATCCAAAACCCCTGAATGAAATACAAGGCATAATCTTTTTAAAATATTATTTCTTTACATATTTTTTTAATTTACAATACGTATTTATATAGATTTGTTTATTTATTATGTATCATGTATGTATTCACAAAAGGTGAACATTACTCATAGTGTAAGGGGGTACTTTCTGGATAATGGCTTGAGTACACTACATTCCGGGTTAGGATGCGAATATTGCACGTCCCAGTTTGAGATTTAGGTAAGTGTTGACACCCGCAGAGAGAGAGAGAGAGAGAGAGAGAGAGAGAGAGAGAGAGAGAGAGAGAGAGAGAGAGAGAGAGAGAGAGAGAGAGTATGAGGTATTTGCTGAGAAAATATGATCAGTAGATTTAAGATTCTGAATGTGTTGGCATTTTTAAATGGATTACTTAAGGTTACGTCTCTCTGTCTGTCTGTCTGTCTGTCTGTCTGTCTGTCTCTCTCTCTCTCTCTCTCTCTCTCTCTCTCTCTCTCTCTCTCTCTCTGTGTGTGTGTGTGTGTGTGTGTGTGTGTGTGTGTGTGTGTGTGTGTGTGTGTGTGTCCCGTCATCCTTCACTGGCAGTCTGTCTCTCTGTACGACGAAAGCTATGGACCCACAGAATTTAAACTTGGCTACACTGATCTGTTGCCATGTGATTCATGAATTTACATTTTAGGTATTGGACAAACATTGTCCCAGAGACTCTTACCCTAAAAAAGTGACTCCACCAGAGAACAGGAAGGGCTTTATTCATTGTTCAACGATGTGAGACCAATAAATTATTTCCATCTAGGAATGTGTTTGCGTATATGGAAAAATATATTTATAAGCACCTAACTATAAGTGCTGAACATCATAACCTCTTTCACCCGTCTCTCTCTCTCTCTCTCTCTCTCTCTCTCTCTCTCTCTCTCTCTCTCTCTCTCTCTCTCTCTCTCTCTCTCTCTCTCTCTCTCTTTCTCTCTCTCTCTTTGACGGTAACTATTCGTGCTACACTATGTTCTTCTTCTCGTTCTTGTTCTTCTTTCTTCTTCTTCTTCTCTTCTTCTTCTTCTTCTTCTTCTTCTTCTTCTTCTGTTGCTGTTGCCGTTGTCACACACACACACACACACACACACACACACACACACACACACACACACACACACACACACACACAGAGAGAGAGAGAGAGAGAGAGAGAGAGAGAGAGAGAGAGAGAGAGAGAGAGAGAGAGAGTTTGTGCATAGTACCGTTATCAAGCGAAAAGGTATGTTACTATCGGTCTGCGAAAAGTGTAGTCTTAAGCGACGGGGAGAAAGATACAGGGCTGCGCAGAGAAAAAGGAAGTGTATCCATACAGGGGCCATTAAAAAGGCGCTGCCTGAGGCACTTGGTATGAAACGATGGCTTTGAAGCTGATGCATATCAGTTGAGGAACGCAAGAGATAAGCAGAAGTGTACATCCGAAAAAGGTCGGACAGACAGATACGAATGAGCGCGACCATTCCGAGATTCAAAATTGATCTAAGCCTGTATAATTTATTATTTTTTGCATCGCAGATTAGTCAAGAGAACAAAGTATAAAGGCAGTGAACTCAGAACATAATTATGAACATTGATGTAGACACATTATACCTTAATTTCAGCAACAGATGACAAAGACAACCGAAGAGAACTAGTCCCACACAGTGTGGGGGGGGAATATTCACACAAACCAGACGGAAATGTACCGTTGGAATAATAGTGTTGCATTCTATGTAACACCAAAGTTCTGAGCAATCCTAATTCGACGAATGAGGCAGCTGTCTGTTTGTACCGATGTTGGAGCAAACTGCAATGACATGCTTGTTCGTTAACAATGAAAATCGTTTCTGTCACGCCTTTATTCCACAGGAGCTTGTGGTGCGTAAGTCATTCAGGCTTA
>JADBJO010000232.1:200000-202500 GCA_016801955.1 Conus betulinus | reverse complement strand
AAAGTGCTTAGAGCTTGGTCTCTAGCCGAGGATAGGCGCTCTATAAGTATTCATAATAATAAAAACAATGAAACCATTATAGGGCGAATCAATAGATATGCCTGTACAACATGCCAAATACCTTATGAGGCGAAATGTATTCTTCAATATTTTTCACTTACCCAAATTGTATTCATAACATCCTTAGGCGTAGGTAGTTTTAATCCCATTGCCTGCTTATCTACTAACACTCCTTGCAGGAGAGAGTGTGTACCTTTATTGAGCAAACTGTCATTGAAAAGACATATTTCTATCTGATGCTCTGTGGGGTAAAAAGGCACAGTAAGTTATACTGTTCATAGTTCATCTGACAACGGAGATCACCAGAGGGTGATGTAATCGGACGTTCATACACAGAGTACAGGAACATCAGAGAAATGATGTGGACTATCGTTGGTTAATTCACAATGTATGTTTAGATTTCAGGAACCGTTTCTCTCTCTCTCTCTCTCTCTCTCTCTCTCTCTCTCTCTCTCTCTCTCTCTCTCTCTCTCTCTCCTCTCTCTCTCTCTCTCTCTTCTTTTTTAATCGTGTATCTGTTAAAACTATTTACGATTCTGTCATGCTCGCAAACATCACTTTACTAGAGTAATGTTGCTGAAAGTTGTTCTAAACAGAATGAGATCTCAGGCAGAAGAAATAATCAGGGAAGAAAAGGCTGGCTTCAAATGCAGAAAGAGCACAACAGAACACATATTCAACCTCCGAGTTCTGTGTGAAAAAAAAAAAAAACACAGCCAGTATCAGCAAGACATCTTCCGTGTCTTCATTGACTACGAAAAGGCATTTGACCGTGTATGATGTGATGCATTTTGGGCCATTATGAGGATCTACAATAAGGGCTAAAAGCCGATTCAAATAACCCAGCAGTGGTACAAACAAGCCAACAGTGTGACATTTGTCCATGAAAGAGTAGGAGACTTGTTTCACATATCCGTTGCATACATCAAGGTTGCCCACTGTCTCCAACACTGTTTGGCATCTTCCTTGAATAAATAATGACATGCCCAGAAGATCATATTGGCACAGTTAGTATTGAAGGGCAAACAATTACCAATCTCAGATTTGCTGATGATAATCATTATGATGATGATGATGGTGAAGATGATGACGATGATGATGATGATGATGATGATGATGATGATGATCATCATCATCATCATCATCATCAGTAGTAGTAGTAGTAGCAGCAGCAGCAGCACCAGCAGCAGCAGCAGCAGCACAGCAGCAGCAGCAGCAGCAGCAGCAGCAGCAGCAGTAGTAGTAGTAGTAGTAGTAGTAGTAGTAGTAGTAGTAGCATCGTCGTCGTCGTCGTCGTCATCGTCGTCGTTATCAATATTAGTATTGTCATCATTATCATCAGCTCTTGTCACTTTTCTGTAATTCACATTTGTCTCATTCACTTGCACAAGTAATCAAACCCATCGGTGTGAGAAAACACTTCAATTGCCTGGGCTGCTAACAAGGGGAAGTGTGTGTGCCAGTCTCTTCTTGTGTGCTGGTCAGTGGTCAGTCGGCCACCGCTTGTGCGTAAGCCGCTGCTTGCTGGGACATCACCGCGTATGTGCTTCAAACATGACATTTTGACCCTTTGTGTGTGGAGAACAGCCGCCGGCCAGCCAGCCGGAGAGCAGGAGGCAGGCAGAGAGCCATGTAGACCAAGAAGAGGGAACACACGTCTTCAACGTGCGCTTTTGATGAACTGTAACCATCGAAATGCTACAATCTGACACTGCCCCTTCAATGTAATATATATGTAAATATGACTCATACCAGGTGACTCACACCATACCAAGACCATGCCAGATGACTTACACCAAGTAACTCATACCATACCGGGACCATACCAAGTGACTCATATCATACCCAGACCATACCAAATGACTCATACGGCTCAGCCTAAAGAACCACCGTGACTAGTTCAAATCGCTGTTGAGCTTAACCTGAGGCGCGTGCAAGGATGGAGAGACTTGGGTCATAATCACGAGCCATGAAACTGCTATGGGAATGGTGTTTGTATGCGCACCGCAGACTGTGTGTAGCCAGTGCACGTGAACACTGTCCCTTTGTTCTGACAGGGCAACTGGCCACAGCCCCAGGGGGCTGTTAGCAGCGCTTGCATGTCCCTGGCACAAACAGACATAGCCAGGTGGTGCTCCAGGCGAAGTTTGTTAATCATATCAGTGGGGGATAGGAGAGGTGTGGCGTCAGAGAGAGAGAGAGAGAGACAGACAGACAGACAGACAGACAGACAGAGACAGAGACAGAGCACGAACAATGCAGGAACAATCGTTGGACAAAATGCTGCAGACCAGAAACGTCGCTACCTGATGCTAGGTTTCAAAATTGGGACAGAAATGATGAGCACCAAAACATGCCGAAGACACTTTAAAACGATGTGGACAGAATGCTGTGATGACTGTGTTAAATAATGTATTTATTTTGAGATGCCTAATATAAT
>JADBJO010000232.1:190000-192500 GCA_016801955.1 Conus betulinus | reverse complement strand
CTGATTGCAGCATATCTTCACTGGGTCTGATGTGTTGCATAGTGGTCCACGCACGTGCTGACTGGTGGTGTGATCAGGATCTCTGAATGCTCTTGCTGAATGTCTTATTCAAGGCCTGGATTCTTCTCTCTAAACAAACTGTGGTCTTCCATGTCTGGCAGGCATGCAGGAGGATGGAAGTACCAGTGCTCACAGATGTCAGATCTTTTGTTTTGTGATGTGGTTTTTTTTTTTTTTTTTTTTTTTTTCTTTTCTTTTTTCTTTTTTTTTTTTTTGCTGTCCAACCTCTGCGCCACCTCAGAGGCAGTGCACCCACGCCGCTCATTCCGACACCCCCCGTCCACAGCCACAGCCCGGTCGATCCCGCCGCAGCCCCGGCACCGACAATCCACAGGGAGCAGTCAGTGTCGAGTCGTCAAGAGGCAACCACCGGAGGAGACACACTGCACTGCCGCCGAGTCTCTTCAGTGGTGTTCAGTGGCGCCTGTTCTGATCTAACATACGCAGGACACCACCTACTAAGCCCCCTACTGACGACAATAATTGCTTAGTCGCGGAGCCGGCGCGAGTGAGCTCTCCCTCCGGAGGGCGCCACCACGTCCCTCCAACGACAACCCCCATGGACTCGCCGATACCGGTGACCCCGACGGAACCAAACCAAGGCCACAGACGTGGAGAGGGCATCGGAAAACTGAGGTCACCATGAGAGCACGGCATGAAGGGCCACATAATTTGAGACATGTTTTTTAATGCTGATCGATGAGAATGAGGATGATTAAGATGATGCTACGATTTTCATTTCGGTCTGAGACTACATGACAGAGCTGTACTCTACGCTTCCTTTCATAATATATCCCGGCGTCAACCAGGCCCGAGAGATACAGGCACCTGCAGTGTTGGTCAGGAAATTTGAGCAACACTCTCAGAAACGCATCCGTTAAGTGGATGAAACTCGACTGTGTGGTCCCAGTCTTCCCAACTGAGTCCGCAGCAAACTGAACTCTGGGTAGGAGCCGGTCGGGGCAGAAAAACCCACATGACTTCTGATGGGATTCGAACCCATGACCTCCAGCAGCCGGGAGTCCGCGACGCTAACCACTTCGCCACGGCGGCTGGTGTTTTGTGATGTTTTGTTCTTCCATACAGGTGTTGTTCTCTCAACAGTGCTCATTTTTGCTTCGCTGCCCTTGAGATGATTTCTTGATTTGGTTCTTTACTGCTCATGATAGACCCTGTCAGTGAAATGCTGAACAGTCTCTGGCTTTTGCCGAGAGACAGTCATATCAGCAGTAATGGCTTTAGTGTAGCTGACCCATTAGCTTGGTGTTTACTGAGCTGCTTTAAATGCTGTATCTAACTAATCTTTCATCTGGTCTTTCGAGAAGCTTGGTGAGTTTTTAATTCACTGCCTACCTGGCCATCCACACCATCTGCATAGTTCCACTAGGTCCTTCATCCTGTGCTTACTGTGCTGACATTAGCTTTAAGTGCATCGGTCCTGTTACGTTCCAGAAATATTTTGAAAAGTGTGGGAGACAGAAGACAGCCCTGACAAATTCCAGTTGGAGGCATGGAACAACTCTTGAACAACACCCCGCATAAGCACTTTGCTGGTCGCTTAGGGATACAGCAACTGAATGCTGTTGATGAGCGTGTACTCGATGCTGAATTTCATCACAGTGGCCAAGAGCGCCCTCTGCTAGACTCTGTCGAACGCCTTCGTGAAGTCTATGAAGACGTGGTAGAACTTTCGCTGGTGTTGGCTATGTTTTCGTGAAGGGGATGAAGGTTAAAGATTTCTTCGATGGTACTTCTGCCTTCACGGAATTCACCCTGTTCTTCAGCAATACTGTCATCTGCTCGCTAATGTAATATATTCGGAATTATTCTAAGCATCAATATTATGGCATTGCCGACCAAGTAGGAAGGCACTGCGGGTAGAGCTTGATAGACGAAGGTCCTCAGAGAAAAAAATCCCGCTTCAGACAAATCTTTCAACCCTGAACTCCGTACGCTCCAGGGGGATCGGTTTGCATCTAGGGGAGTGATGCCCCTTTACTGTGGAATGTTATTTCCTGGCTCTGTAGGTATTCGAACCAGCAACTTTTGGATGGGTGGGAGTCTCTGGGCACAGTCCCTTAAAAAAATCGCTACCCGCTTCGCTATCTGACACCCATTCTATGGAAAAGTTAAGCCTTATGAAGTCACTTTTGTTCCATGTCAACCCGATCCAGATGGAACTATTTTCAGCTTCCTTTACCAACGCCTATAGGGTTCTGGTCGTCTGCCTATCAGAAATCGTGAACTGCTTTATGAAATCATGGGCTGATGAGCTTACAACCCCCCTTGTTCCAACATCTATGGCGAGGACTTTGTTTGGGAGCCTGATTCCGTCAAGTTGCTGGGCAGACTGACATACTTCCCAGGCTTGTAGATGTGAGGTTGTTCCATTCTGCTTTTATGTTGCTAGTGAGTTCCACCAGAATGAATTGTTTGGATA
>JADBJO010000232.1:175000-182500 GCA_016801955.1 Conus betulinus | reverse complement strand
CTCTCTCTCTCTCTCTCTCTCTCTCTCTCTCTCTCTCTCTCTGACATGACTATTTTTCAACTCTCAGGGAACTTTTCCGGGCTGTTAGACTTTAGTTCCCACAAAACTTTTTTTTTTTTTCTCTGATTTGATCTTCACACACACACACACACACACACACACACACACACACACACACACACACACACACACACACACACGCACGCACGCACGCACGCACGCACGCACGCATGCACGCACACACGCACGCACACACTCACATGCAGTATGGACCGTATGTCGCTGAAATTTCTATGATTATTTCGCAATCACAGGCTGCAAAATTTTCATAAAGATCAACAATTTGTGTACCACTAAGGTATTTCACTTACGTAAATATGCATATATATATTAGATGTGCGTTTGAAAGTATTTACAAGGATGATAAGTTGAGAGTGGAGGTGGGTTTCCTTTCTTTTTTTTAAGTGTCTAATATCATCTGGCAATGAAAAGACATTAAATAAAGCACTGAACGCATTTGAACTGAACATAATTATGCAGTATAATGGCTATAGAAGCACTTCACTAGTGTTCAGTTTTGTTGTGTTAGAGACAGTTCACGATTTGTCCGGAGAGACGAAGTGAGCCATTGGTCACTGAAGGAGGTCATTGACCAGTTGTTGTTCAGGTTTGAAATGTTATTCAGGTTTGAAACGTTCTAATCAACTGCTCAACTGAAAATCGTGCCACTGCTCATTTTAGAAGGGCAGCGTAGAACTGTTGAACAATTGCTCGTTCTGAAATGATTGCGCAATTGACAAATTTCGTTTGCTGCATTTTGAAAGTGCCAAGACTACACATAGTTCACAGTTACTTGGGTTGCATGTATTGAACAGCTGGTCAGCGACGGTACTTGTTCAGCCAGTATGTTGTACAGATGCTCAGATTAGAATTTGTACAGTTGGTGAAGTCGGATGCATTGCACACTTGCAAGATTAAATAAGTGTTAAGCTGCTCCGAGTACGTACAGTTGGATCAATCAGAAATGATACACAATTGCCTGAGCTAAACACGTTAGAAGTAGCGTATAGTTACTTCCGTTTGTCGGGGGAGAGGTAGTATACAGCTGGTTTTTGACCGGTAGATGACAAGAAGTGTTGTATATGGTCGGTTTATTTTGCAAAGATTACAAAAATGATCACCATGTTGTTCAGATTAATAATTAATTAAACAGCTGCACGGCGGCCAGCTTGGCTAGAATAGTAGGCACATAATTATATGTGTGACGTACTTCAAGGGTATGCATTACAGCGAGTTGGTACATAGCGAGAAAAAAAAGGCAGAAGCCGCAAACTTTTGTTTTCATCCGGGGTATAGATAGAATGTGTGTATCTGCCGTTTGGTCGACATCTGTGCAAAGGCCTAGTGACAGTGAGGAGAGACCAACTGATCGCAGGGAAGGTCTTCTTGACAGCAGGAAGGACTGTAACCCGAGACTCTCTTCAGAGAGCGTTTATATGCCTTGTGGCGAAAGCTTGGCTGTGTCTGGAGTTGTACTGTCTTCACCTGTCAGCGGAACAGCAACGAGTGAGGCTGCGGGATGAGCAGGCAGTTGCTTGACGGTTGTGGTTTTCGCCAGTGGGCTCTGCAGTCATGAAATATGGGCTCTTACACCCAAGGGAACGCTCCTGTGGATATTATGTCGCGTCACATCCAGTGGCCATTGCATAACAGCATCTGACAGGGAGCAGTTTTGTCGCTACGCGTCTTAATGGAATGCCCTGTAAGTGCCTGCACCCTAGGCGGACGCAAGTTTGTAGGGTGGTGCAGGATTGCTCCCAGCTGGTTTGTTCAGCAGTCAATGACAGTATTTCTCTGGGTCCCACCTGCACCTTCGAATGTATCTTTTTTTTTTTGTCTTTTTTTTAGAATATGTATCTCCAAATGATTAGACTTTCCAGAACACTGTGTAAAACAACTGACAGGAGATCGGAAGGAGAGACAGACCAGAAGCTAGGGGGAAAAAAAACGAAATGATTGTGCAATTGCTCGGGCAGGACATTTTGCATAATTTCTTGAATGAGAACAGTGGTACAAATTACTGAGCATATGAATATACAGATTATTCAAATTACAAATACTGGAAACATGTCGTGTCTGTATTGTATTATGTTGTACTATTTCACAGTCATAAACCTGCGGCTGCTCCCACAGACTTGTTCCTGATTCACCTATCTCTGCCTCTCTGTCTCTGTCTATCTGTTTCTCTGTCTGTGTGTTTGTCTGTCTGTCTGCCTGTCTCTTCTTCTTCTTCTTCTTCTTCTTCTTCTTCTCTCCTCCTCCTCCTCTCCTCCTCCTCCTCCTCCTCTCTCCTTCTTCTTCTTCTTCTTCTTCTCCCTCCTTTCTCTCTGTCTCTCTGTCGCTGTCTTAGTCTCTCTCTCTCTCTCTCTCTCTCTCTCTCTCTCTCTCTCTCTCTCAGAGAGCTTTGTAGCTTTTTATCCTTGTTTTCAAGTGCTGTTTATACAACATAGACAGGTTCAGCCATTCTTTCACATTGACCAGAGGTATGGGCTAAGACAAAACCAGTGGTTCCTTCTGAGTCGGTTCACTATGATTTTGCGCACGAAACCCACTCACTACAGCCCTAGTTGCCCTGAGTGCAGAGATGGAGAAAGTGGTGCTACAGTGGGTCTCAGCTCATTGCGGCATCAGAGGCAATGGAAAAGCAGACACACTGGCAAAAGAGGGAGCGCAGAAGGAGCAGACCGACACCTAGTGAGCTATGATGAAGCAAAGACCGCCATCAAGGCTCAGCAGCGGAAGAAGTGGCAGCTTCAGCACCCGAAACACAACCCAGATGATGGCTACTTTTCTCTGCGACGACGGGAACAGGTGCAGATCTTCCGAATGAGAACTGGACACAATCGTCTGCGCCACCACATGCACACAAAACTCGGCATTGGACAGTCTGGAGAGAGTGCCCTTGTAGTCAGGGACAAATGACAGCAGAACATATCCTCCAGAACTGTCCGACACATGCTGCATCCCGGAACAAATACTGGCCGACACCGACAGCATTGCAGGCCAAGCTGTACGGCACCCTGGAGAAGCTGCGGCGGACGACTGCCTTCATCCAGGACACTGGGCTGGACGTCTACAGACAGGCGAACGAGGAGGAGGAGGAGGAGGAGGAGGAGGAAGAAGAAGAAGAAGAAGAAGAAGAAGAAGAAGAAGAAGAAGAATTTGATTTTTGTTTGTTTGTTTGCTTGCTTCAGAGTGAGGTGACTTGCAGGCGGAAACTGAAACACACTTTAAAGACAAATTATAATCATTTCGCCAGGCAGAAGGACCAAATAAATCACAAGACAAAACACGACGCGTTTTGACTCCTTAGGTCTTCTTCGGGCTAGATAAACAGCATTCAGGACAATGAAAAACGAAGAACGAGCAATCATTTGGACGCCCGTCTTGAAAAGATACGTGACTGCTCGCTCTTCGTTTTCATTGTCTACCTAGCCTGAAGAGACCTAAGAGGTCGAAACGCGTAATGGTTTTTCTTGCATTTTGTTTTCCCTTTTGTCCGGTGGAAAATGTATAATTTCTCTGTAAAATTCATTTTTTTGTCTGTTTGTTCGTTTGTTTGTATGTTTATTTTATTCGTTTGTTTATTTGTTCGTCTGCCTGTTTTTTTTTTATCTTCCCCTCCCGTTTTTAGCTGTCAGCAATTCCGCTGAGGACAGTATTGGCCAGAACCTCCGATATGACCGTGAATGAATATGGATAGGTCATTGAACTACGCAATTACAAGATTTGGACAAGGGCATGTGCCATTTCAAGATGTGTGATTTCAGACACAAAACTGATACTGTACTAGCAAAGTTTTTCGGTGTCCTAAGAGTAGACCCAGGGTGTTTCAACAGCCATGCACAGTGAGTTCTGTGACGCCAGCGACTTGCAGAAATTGAAGATACATTTGTTCATTAAAGAGATTCCACAGACCATTGCTTTTTTTTGTTTGTTTGTTTGTTTGTTTTGTTTTGTTTTGTTTTTGTTTTACTCATCCAAGGAGGATATGTTTTCACCACCTGCGCCCGTTTCTTTATTTGTTTATGTTTGTTGTTGGTGGTGTTTTTTTTTTGTTTTTTGTGGTTTTTGTGGTTTTTGTTGTTTGTTTTTTGTTTTACTTCATCCAAAGGAGGATACGTTTTTACTTGCGCCTGTCTGTTTATTTGGTTTATGTTTGTTGTTGTTATATTATTTGTTTCTTTGTTCATTTATTTGTCTATCGGCAGGATTTTGCGCACTAACTACAAAACAAAATTACACGAAATGTGGTGAGGGAATAGAGTATGACGCAAGTATGAATCCAGTCGACGTTTAGTGCAGATTTTGCGTGTGGATCCTGAGCAAATAACGGATCTGGGATCCTTGTCAACCAAATCATGCCAACTGACTTCATAGATCATTAGACGGTGGTAAGACAGAACGCGACACAAGTAGGGAACCCATTAACATTTACTTTGGATCCGTCGTGTATGTTTTGATCAATGTTGTATCATCTTTATCAAACAGCGTGTTCATGAAACGTTAAGTAAAACACGCAAACACTGCTGAATTGATGTAAACGATATTTTGTGGCCCAAGAATCTAAGCTCCGATCCACTTCAAACGGCGGACCCTATGGAGTTTTTGCAAAGGTCTGCGCTTTCTCACGTGACCTTATCGTTTCATTGAAGTGTATTGAAGTTTGTCCTCACAGCCTAACGTTATAGCAAATTGGTCCGACAAAACAAACAAACAAACAGAAAACCACACACTTTGAAATAAAGAGCGTTGATTTGCATGATGTTGCTTGCAATCCATCCGTTGTTATACTTATGTTTATCCTCTTTCTGTCTACACACACACACACACACACACACACACACGCACGCACAAGTCCGCGCCCGCGCACTCCTACTCCTGTATTGAATGTTCTCTACATGTTTGGTTCTCTGTGTCTGTCTCTATCTCTATTTCTCTGTAGGTCTGTTAGGCTCTCTGTGTGTCGGACTGTCTGTCTGTCTGTCTGTCTGTCTGTCACACACACACACACACACACACACACACACACACACACACACTCCCTCTCCCCCCCCCCCCCCCCACCTTCCCCCCCCCTTCCCCACCCTCTCCCACCCCCACCCACCACCCCCCACCACCCCCTACCACCCCCAACCCTACTCTCCTCACCTTCCCAACCAACCGTGTGTCCTTCCCTCTTGCCATTGAAGTGTAATCTAGAGGGCCGATTGTCGGCCGATACGCCTTTGTCGCTTTGATATCATTACGGCGGCCTGCGCCGGGCAATACGATTAGGCCCGCCACTGTGTCCGCCCCTAACTTGATTTGCTAAAAACTTCACCCGGGCCCGGCCAAGGTGAATTTAGAGGTCTAATAACATTCCTCAGACCACGATAATAATCGAACCTCTGCAAGGCGTGGTGGTCTCAGACCTCCCATCTCCAAAAACTCGTTTCTGTGATTTTATTTTTTTGCCCTCTCTGTCTGTCTGTCTGTCTGTCTGTCTCTTCAAACTTCTCTATCTCCGCTTCTGTCTCTGTCTCTGTCTATCTCTCTGTCTCTCTTCTTTTTCATTCATTCATTCATTCATTCATTCATTCATTCATTCATTCATTCATTCATTCATTCATTCTTTCTTTCTCTTATCTTCTTTTTCTTCTCTATCTCTCCCTCCCTCCCTCCCTCCCCCTCTCTTTCTCTCTCTTTCTTTCTTTCTTCTAATTCTTTTCTTTCTTTCTTTCTTTCTTCTTTTTCTTCTAATTCTCTCTCCTCTATCTGTCTCTCTCTCTCTCTCATCTTCTCTTCTTCTTCTCGTGCTTCTTCTCTTTCTTCTCTTTCTTTCTCTTCTCTGATTCTTTCTCTCTTTGCTCTCTCTTCTCTTCTTCATCTTCTTCTTCTTCGTATTTCTTATATTTTTCTTTTCTTATGTCTTTCTTTCGTTTCTCTCTTTCTTCTTTCTTATTTCCCTTTTCTTCTTCTTTCTTTCTTTTCTTTCTTTTCTTCTTTCTTTCTTTCTTTCTTTCGTTTCTTCTTCTTCTTCTTCTTCTCTTCTAATCCGCGTCTTTTATTACTGTCCTTATGTCTCTTTCCCGCTCTCTCTCTCTCTCTCTCTCTCTCTCTCTCTCTCTCTCTCTCTCTCTCTCCTCCGTCGTGCTCTTGGTGTGTGTGTGTGTGTGTGTGTGTGTGTGTGTGTGTGTGTGTTGTGTGTGTGTGTGTGTGTGGAGGCGTGTTGCGTGTGGGTGTGTGTGTGTGTGTGTGTGTGTGTGTGTTGTGTGTGGTGTGTGTGTGTGAGGGGACGGGGGGGGGGGGGGTGCGTGCGTAATCCCGTGCGTGCATGCGTACGTACGTGCGTGCACGTGTGTGCGTGTGTGTTGTGTGTGTGTGTGTGTGTGTGTTGTGTGTGTGTGCGTGCCCGCGCGCTCGCGTGCGTGTGCTGTGTGTGTGTGTAATGAATGACGGTGTTGTAGTGAGTGGCGGAAGGAAGGGTAGAGGGTAGATCTAGAGGTGGAGAGATCGAAGTTTGGGGAAAGGAGTTCAGAAACAGGAAAAGAAAAACAATCACTTCCGCCTCTCTCGGTTTGTTTTTCCGAAAAGGACACAGAGAGAGAGAGAGAGAGAGAGAGAGATAGAGGAGAGAGAGAGAGAGAGAAATCCGGACCCTTGCTAAGAAGAGACAGTTTTAAGTCAATATTCAGCAAGTTGTAAGGAGACAGAAGAATGAAGAAGGGAGGCGACCAGAGACGTCCAGGAGAGAGGGACAGAACCCCTGTGCCACACACAGTCAACCCCCAAACCCAATTGTCTGCAGTGAAAGCGATCGGGCCAAGTCGTGACAATGGAGACACTCAAACCAGATTTTCACAAACACCGCGCCACAGCAGAGGGTTCCCCTCCCAGTTCACTACAAGACTTTTTTTTTTTTTTTTAACTTGAGAACGGGTTTGGGAAGGTTGGGGCGGGGGGGTGGGGTGGGGTGGGGGGGTGGTGAAGGGGAGAATGGGTTGGGTGGGGGTGGGTGAGGCGGGGGGGGAGGAGGTTTGGGCTGGTATGGTATGAATGGGGGGTGGCGGTGTGGGAGTGGGGAAGTAGCATGCTCTGTCAACCTGTCTCTCTGTCTCTGTCTGTCGGTCGGTCGGTCGGTCGATCGTCGGTCCGGTCGATCGGTCTCTCTCTCTCTCTCTCTCTCTCTTCCACTCTCTCGTCCTCTCTCTCTCTCTCTCTCTCTCTGGCCGCTCTCGTGTCTCTCTAAGGTGTCGTGTGTGTGTTATGTGTGTGTGTGTGTGGGTGTGTGTGTGTGTGTGTGTGTGGTGTGGTGTGTCTGTCGTGTGCGTGCGTGCGTGAGTGCGTTGCGTTTGTGTGCGCATTGTGAGCAATGTGTGCGTGTGCGCGTGTGTGTGTGTGTGTGTGTGGAGTGTGTGTGTGTGTGTGTGTGGGTGTGTACGCATGTGTGTGTGTGAG
>JADBJO010000232.1:167500-170000 GCA_016801955.1 Conus betulinus | reverse complement strand
CAATAGGTTTAAGAGGGTTCAGCGAGATACATAAATCAATAAATAGATAGGTAGATTAGGAAGTAAGTAAGCCAGTAAATAAATTAATGAATAAATAAACAATTTTTTTCTAAAAAGTAATATTATTATGTTGTTGCTAATAGTGATAACACTAACAGCAACGACAATAATGGTAATAATTGTAATTATGATAACATTGACAATAACAACAACAACAACAAAAAACAAAAAGAATAATGACAACAACAACAGTAATAATGATGATAATAACAACAATAATAATAAATAATAATAATAATAATAATAATAATAATGTTAACAATGACAATAATGATAATGATGATAATAATAATGTTAATAATAATAATAATAATAATGGTGATAATGATAATCATCATCATCATCAGCAGCAGCAGCAGCAGCTGCAGCTGCAGCATCATCATAAGAGCTTACAGCTTCAAGCATAGCATAGCACACCCAGCAGTGTTACAGCTGTCTTAAGTTGTTTAACGGTTCCAGCCGAAAAACAGCCTTGCTGCAGGTAGACTACTCATGAAACACGTGGACTCGCATCCTGATAGATAGTCTCATGTAGAAAACATGCCTCCCTTCCTACTGCACAGCCTTGGGCAGCTCGCAGCCATGGTGGTACACTTGAGTCTCCATGTCAAAATTGCAGGTGCCCCCCCCCACCCCCCCCCCCCCCCCCTCCCCACCCCCCCCCCCCCCCCCCCCCCCCCCCCCCCCCCCCCCCCCCCCAACCCCCCCCCCCCCCCCCCCCCCCCCCCCCCCCCCCCCCCCCCCCCCCCCCCCCCCCCCCCCCCCACCCCCCCCCCCCCCCCCCCCCCCCCCCCCCCCCCCCCCCCCCCCCCCCCCCACCCCCCCCCCCCCCCCCCCCCCCCCCCCCCCCCCCCCCCCCCCCCCCCCCCCCCCCCCCCCCCCCCCCCCCCCCCCCCCCCCCCCCCCCCCCCCCCCCCCCCCCCCCCCCCCCCCCCCCCCCCCCCCCCCCCCCCCCCCCCCCCACCCCCCCCCCCCCCCCCCCCACCCCCCCCCCCCCCACCCCCACCCCCCCCCCCCCCCCCCCCCCCCCCCCACCCCCCCCCCCCCCCCCCCCCCCCCCCCCACCCCCCCCCCCCCCCCCCCCACCCCCCCCCACCCAAGTAACATCCTATTCTAGCCTATTTTTTAAACGGATAAAAATCATACAACATATAGGCCTGTAGCTTTTAAAAAGGTTCCTTGATGCAACCAAAATACTATACGATGCACTGAAATACACACAAGTTGTCATCTACAGGATATAAAATGTCATAATCTTGCAGGCAGACGAAATACGTAGAGGGGAAAAAAGATGGACAATGGAACGAACAAAAACAGACCAAAAAAAAAAAAAAAAAAGCATGCACAAAAAGAACGATGTCTCGTCATTTCTGATGGACACTCTTTCATGTATACACACACGCACACGCACACGCACACACACACACACACACACACACACACACAACACGCACGCACGCACGCACGCACGCACGCACGCACGCACACACGCACGCACGCACACACACACACACACACACACACACACACACACACACACACAAGCCCTCGCCCGCGAGCGCTCTATGAACCACAGCAACTACAGCCAGAGTAATCGGTTGTTGTCAACGTGTCCGCTGGTAATGCTAGCGATCAAACATTAGTCTTCGGTTACCGGTATTTGAGGTGATTATATATCCCACCGCCCCTTGTTCCATCTGTCTATTCTGCTCCAGTTTCCCTGACTCCCACCCCCCCCCCCCCCCCCCCCCTCCGAGGCCCATCTTCCCGGTCTGCTCACGACCTCTCTATGTCTCTGTCTGTCTGTCTCTGTCTCTGTCTCTGTCTCTGTCTCTCTCTCTCTCTCTCTCTCTCTCTCTCTCTCTCTCTCTCTCTCTCTCTCCCTCTCTCTCTCTGGGCAAGTAACGGTAAGCATAAAAAAGGCTTACCAATACTTTTACCTTTATGAAATAAATAATATTTATCAAATCTACTCTCTCTCTCTCTCTCTCTCTCTCTCTCTCTCTCTCTCTCTCTCTCTCTCTCTCTCTCTTTCTCTGTGTCTGTCTGTCTGTCTGTCTGTCTCTCTTTCTCTGTGTCTGTCTGTCTGTCTGTCTGTCAGTCTCTCTCTCTCTCTCTCTCTCTCTCTCTCTCTCTCTCTCTCCATCAGCTGAAGTACGTTTTGAAAAAAAATCAAACAAACAAACAAACAAAAACTTGTAACATTTGAACCATGAACGCGGACCGTTTCATTCGTGCATCCACACCGCTTGTGTCCACAACGTATTCCTGCTTTGGGGGTGCTCTACGAACTGGTATACAACATCGCTTCAATCAAGGCGGTTGTCAGCTGTCGTCTTGCTTCGGTCGCTTCCATCGTTCTCTTGTGAAAATGCCAAAGCGATTGGGAATAGCCTGGACTCGCTCACACTGAAGTTTGATGTGTATATACTGAAGAATG
>JADBJO010000232.1:160000-162500 GCA_016801955.1 Conus betulinus | reverse complement strand
AAGAATCAACTAGCGTTTCTCCTGTTTTTTTAATCATTCAGATCAAGCCAATTTTCTTTGCACCCATATACATAACTTTATTATTATTATTATTATTATTATTATTATTATTATTATTGTTTATAATAATAATAATAATAATCAATATTATTATTATTATTATTGCTATTATTATTATGGCAAAATAAACAGCATCGGAGTTGAGAAAAACCTCAGAGTGGGAGTTTCCTTCACGCCTCTACAGTCATTAGTAAACAAACATATGAACAGAACAGGAGACACAGACTGTGCCTTGAGATGCCCCAGTGAAAGTAGAGAATTGAGAAAAAAGATGGTAGACTGTAAACGGACAGGCTGTATTCAATTACCCAGAAACTTTACCATCCACAATGTGACCTCCTCCGTAGCCGCAAAGAGAGAGAGAGAGAGAGAGAGAGAGAGAGAGAGAGAGAGAGAGAGAGAGAGAGAGAGAGAGAGAGAGAGAGAGAGAGAGTATCGTGTTGAAGGCAGAAGTGAAATCAATGAAATATATACGAATCAAAGAGTCTTGTTGGTTTAAAGTCGAGGGAAACATTGTGAAGAAGGATCAGGACAGTACCATCAATGCCTCGCGGGGTCTGTTAGCAAACTACAGGTTGCTTTTCTTCAATAAGTATCTCATTGCATTTTTTTTGCAGTAAATTATAACATAAGCACGTTCATGAACAAGAAAAGGGAACGGGGAAGAGGGAGCGGGAGGAGGAAGAAGGTGGGTGGGGTTGGGGGTGGGTGGGCACATAGGAAAGGGGAGGGGAGAATCTAAGATTATCACAACCCTGACAACAACAACAACAACAACAACAACAACAACAACAACAACAACAACAACAACAATACTAATAATGTTAGTTAGTCAAGATGTCAGTTTGTAAAAGTCAAGAGGTGACGAACACGTAGTTCAAAGCATCTTGTGACTGTGGAAGTCAGAGCTCCATGCGGTAACCATATCAAGCTGAAGGACTTCGTTCCTTTGGGATAGGACAGAGAGTGGACCTTTTTCCCCCAGATACTAGGGTCAGAGTATTCCTTAATAAGAGACCAGCAGTGGAATGTGTGATAACACGTCACAGAACTAGACTAGCTGAGTGGCACATATCTTCAGCAGCATCCCGCCGATACCGTCTGGACCTACTGCTTTCCCTGTCCAAGTCATCTCTCTTTCCCTGTGTGAAATGCCATTTTTGTTCCCCTGTGCAGATAATTCCTTTTACCCATCTGAAATACAATTTCAGTTTACGCTGCCAAGGTCATCCCTTTAAATTTATGCCTTGGACCTGTCTGAAATGCGATTTTCGTTTACCCAGTCCAAGTCTATCCCTTTTCACCTGTCTGAAATGCGATTTTAGTTCTCTGTCCAAGTCACCTGTTCCATAGTCTGAAATGATAGTTTAGTTCCAAGTCCAAATTACCCCTTTCCCCTGTCTGAAATGCTATCTTAGTTTTACCCTGTTCAAATCACCCCTTTCACCTGTCTGAAATGATATTTTAGTCTACCCTGTTCAAATCACCCCTTTCACCTGTCTGAAATGCTATCTTAGTTTACCCTGTTCAAATCACCCCTTTCACCTGTCTGAAATGATATTTTTATTCCCTGAGAAAAAACATCACATTCACCTGTCTGAAATGCTATTTTTGTAGCACTCCAAAATCGCTTTGGGAGACTTTGTGGTCCATGGTTTGTTGTTGGGGAAGATGTTGATTGGTATCGAGGGTATTTTCATGTTTTCACAAGAGTGGATCGGATCAGTCACGACATGGACGACCTAATGAGAATTCAGACATGAATCAGTATAGTACACACCAGTCAGTACATTCAAAATATCCTCTTAACTCATCTGAATTCTCAGTCGTCTATACGTTCTCACTTTTTTTTTCTTTTCAAAAAATGCGTCTGGATTTTGGGTCTGGGACGCCGGAATCGATAGTACAGTCATGGCCACATGAACCGAACTGTAGAAAGGGGAGATGATTAGTGCGCCTGACGCATGTTACCGTAAAATAAAACAAAAAACAAAAGAAAAAAAAGAAAAGAAAAGAAAAAAAAAACAAACAAACAAACAACAAGGAAAAAAAAAAAAAACACATACATATGACCACAGCTTGTACGAGAACACACACCTTGTTTAATTCAAAACGAAGGGAGAACTTCCATGAGTCGCAATGGTTAAACTCACCAACAATGAAAAGAAGGAATTTCAGAAAAAAAAGAAGAAAATATCTGCCCGGCACGTGCATCAGATTGGTTCAAAGCTGGGGCGTACACAACAATCACAAATATGCGACCGAGCTTACGTTGCCGCCCGATAGCCATGATTTAAAGATACTGAGATGAGATCAAGGTCTTTTTGTGCACATTTCTTTTCTTTTTTTTTTTTTTTTCTCTACACATATTGACGCTGTCGCACCATCATTCAATAGCATCAAGACTCCGCCCCCCCCCCCATCCCCTCTGTCTGCCTGT
>JADBJO010000232.1:130000-137500 GCA_016801955.1 Conus betulinus | reverse complement strand
ATGAATCGGACGCCTTTTCAAAATCTATAGAGATCAGCATGTCTGGAAGTTTCTTTGTTTTTAAGGAATGTATGAAATCATAGATTAATCTAATGTTGTCCCCTATATATCTATTTGCCATTAACCCCGTTTGATCTTCACTGATTAATTTGTGAAGAACAGTTTTAGTACGATTAGCGATGCACGAAGACCCTATCTTATAGATAACATTGAGCAAAGAATTGCTCTCCAATTTTTCGTGAATTCCTTAGGTTTGTTTCCTTTCGACATGCATGTAATTATTACGTCTTTTTGCGTATTGGATAATTCTCTTTTTTTTTAAATGAGTGGTTCAAATCTCTATAGGTAAATACACCCAGCTGTCTCGAGAATACTTTAAAAACATTCCGAAGTGAATCCGTCTGAACCAGGACCTTTACAGCTCTGCATGTTTTTAAGAGCACACCCTGCTTTCTCAAGTGTTATTTCTCCCTCAAACGAGTTTTGCTCTTTCTCTGTTAATCTTAGGCATTTCTTCAATTAAGTCTGTGATCTCACATTCTTCCACTTTTCCCTCTGTATACAGATTTGTAAACAGGTATTCATAAAATGCTTTCACTTCCATCGGGATTTCATCGGATTTGTGTCTGACCAGCGTGTTTGATTAATGCGTAGGTCAGACATCCGCTGAGTCGTAGCCACGAGACCCTCTTCTTCAATTGTCTCATCTTAGCTGTTAAATTATTTATCCATCGGCTTCAATTCATGCGTAGTGTGGACTCAGCGATGTGGTGTAGCGTATATGGACCAGTCCGCATGCAGTGACGGCTCCTTGATGAAAATGAAACTAAAACTGTATACTATCCTGTCAACAGTTATAAGTTTAGACATATATTTACCAACAAAGTGTCTCTTTTCTAGATTACAAAACCAGTTACCTACCTTTTACCCTCGGACACCCATCTTGCTTTTGATCTTACTAAAATCCTTTGCATTTATTCATCTCTCGACGTAGTTAATTCTCTGCTCACGCAGTTTAATTTCTGCATGTCGTCCTCAGTTTCATTTTCTTTTTCTTCTATTTCTGCTATTTGACGCTCTCTCAACTGCACTCCGTTTCTTCTCTATGCTAACGATTGCTATCATGATAATGATGATGATAAACAAATGAATAAGAGAGAGAGAGAGAGAGAGAGAGAGAGAGAGAGAGAGAGAGAGAGAGAGAGAGAGAGAGCGGGGGTGGGGTGGGGGCAGATAGCAGCGACAACTGGGAGGGAAAGGGGTAGATAACAGAGAATCTCCAGAATGTAGTAAGGGGCCCATTACCCCACACCTGTATGGCTTTGGGGGGTGGGGGGTTGGGGGGGGGGGGGGGGGGGGGAGGGCGAGGGGGAACAAAGGGCGGCCACTCTTCCTTACTATCCCAGCTCCAAATTTTCAGTATGGAGCACTCACAACGTGGCAGTTCCGTAAATTACACGCTTCCCGTCACAGGCTGGTTAACACAGCTCGTTCACGGACAGTGAAACCCCCTCTCCCTCTCCCCTTTGAAACACACACACGCATACACACACACACACACACACACACACACACACACACACACACGCACGCACGCACGCACGCACGCACACGCACGCACGCACGCTGGCACACACACACACACAACAACAACAACAACAACAAACAACAACAACTAAACGAACGAAGGGACGAACGAAAGAAAGAGGGAAGGCAACGAAACAAAGAAGGACATGAATAATTTTCTCTTGAGGTAGGGCTGAAAGGAAATACAATTACCTTTCCAAGTCCTAACCTGGAAGAAACCTATCTAAAAGTATACAATTGCATTAAATATCCAACATTGGTCTGCCGAACTTGAACAGCTCGTGGCAAGTTTCAAGATGACCTCCTAGATCCTACGCCAACGCAAATAATACTGGAGAAATTGCACAACCCATTGCTATGCCAGCCTCTAGATTGCTCTAATCTGTTCTGCATTCTTTTGGCGAGAACCTCATTGAGAAATAATGTAATTACTTTCTTATCATTTGTCTTATGTTCGTAAAGCTTACTGCATCTTTGGGGCCAGTTGATTCATCTCGCGTGAAGCTGATCCATTTGCATTTGCCTGATCGAGCCACACCACGTCCAGCTCCCGTATCCCTGCGTTAGGTCTGTGGACTGCATCCCAAATCAAATCATACTGTATGTTCTACACAGCCAACATGCTTGGGGTATCTGGGAAGACAAATCCACACACTCATTTCCAGATATTTAGTCACCCTGGGCTTCCATGAGAGACAGGAACATTTTTCACCACGACATTCTGAAGTGAAAGTTGGTCTAAACTGGTTGGCGTCACTCGAGGGTTGCTTTATGGGAATACACACTCCTTCAGCTATCATCCATTGGTCGCTGATCTTCAAGTTTCTCCTTGATGATAGCAGCATCTTGTGGAACCACTCAAGGACATGACATTTCTTATGCAGCAGATACAATTTGTCCTGTAGGATAAGGTGAAGATTTGGCTCTGCTTCTCTCGGCCACTTACTTTACCAAATCCAGTGTTGAGGGCTGTCATTAAACGTTTTCCTCTGGCATTGCAAGCCCGCAACAAGCCCTGTATTTCAAGTAGTGCTTTACTTTGAGGGTCGGACATATTTTCCTGAGATTTTGCCGAAGAATTTCTTCTTCCATTGAGAGTGTACCAGATTTGGGCCTCGAGCTGTTTCCTGATGAATCGAAAGGGCTCTATGAAGAAGGTAGTTGGGGTTTTCATCTTTTTTGCTCCTTTCCTTTCTCCTGGTTCTGCTTTGCTGAAGGCACTGTGTTGTGCTTTCAGATCTTATCAGAACGTTTGCAGTTCTGTCTTCTCAGTTTCTGAGGCAGCCTTCAGCCATTTTGGGGATTCGTGGTTCTCTCTCCGATGTTATCCATCTCCTGCTGCTGTGTGGAGTTTGGAGGTGTCTTCGCTTTCGTTTAATTCATCCCATTGGTTTCATATTCAAATTCCTAAACACACACACACACACACACACACACACACACACACACACACACACACACACACACACACACACAAACAAAACAAAACAAAAACAAAAAAATACACGAGCGCATACATGAACGCACGCACGCACGCACACACACACACACACACACACACACACACACACACACACACACACACACACACACACACACACGCACACATGAACGCACGCACGCGCGCTTGCAAGCAAGCACGCAGGCACGCACCTATACACGCGCGCGCACGCACGCACACACACACACACACACACACACACACACACATGAACGCACGCACGCACGAGCGCACGCACGCACGCAAACAAGCACGCACGCACGCACATACACACGCGCGCGCGCGCGCGCGTCTACAGTTACTTCTAGTGAATGGATGTGAAAGTGAAGAACAAACGAATTGATGCATTGATTTCCCCCCCCTCCCCCAAAAAACTGAAATGTTGAATATATATATATATATATATATATATATATATATATATATATATATATATATATATATATATATATATATATATATATATATATCTTCATGCTTTAAACTCAAATTTGGACCATGCTTTACTACTAGTTCAGTCCATACATGAAACTGGTTTTGTTGCGAAACAGTACAGATTCATACTGTACGTCCGAAACAGCCGCCAGTGAACATTCTTGTTGCCTGACTGTTCAGCGTGAGTCAGAGCAAAAAGATGACCTCATTGACTGGTACGTAACGGCCAATGGACAGTCCCTGTCCCTTTAAAGGAGGGAACCCATGGCCACTGCGGGCCCATTCACCATCATTCTACCCCCCCAGTTACCATCCACTCTGCCTACGTTCTATCACCACCGTCTGGGAGATTCCTGAAGTTTTCCAGACGTGTGGGATCGTGTGTTAAGACGTTCGGTTGTGGTGTATTGACTGCTCGGAATGGCAGAGATCGGTGTATCTTTACGTTTGTGGAATGAGAGAGAGAGAGAGAGAGAGAGAGAGAGAGAGAGAGAGAGAGAGAGAGAGAGAGAGAACGGGTTGGGGGAATGAGACGGGTGAATGGGGATTGGCACCTACGCGCGCAAGGTTTCAAAAAGACACAGAAAGCATGAAACCAATATAGGTCTGCCATTGAATAGTCTCTCTCTCTCTCTCTCTCTCTCTCTCTCTCTCTCCTCTCTCTCTCTCTCTCTGGTGAGCTATTTTTGAGCTTTGCCTTGTGTGTCGTATCCCGCAAGATATGCCGTCGGCTTCCTTGGTTTTCCGGCATGTTTGTGGTGGTTTTCTGTGGACGTTTTGGAGTTTTATGGCACAAAGGGAAGTGTCGGTCAGGAAGATGATGATACGAGTCATACGATTGAAGGACAGGCCAAGTGGTGTTTTGATGGGGTGTACATTGACTTACCTGTTTTGGAGTTTAGTCCTTATTCGATGTGGTGACATCGAATTGAACCCCGGACCCACTCACAAACACACCACTCAAACCCCAGGGCCACGGTCTCCACGGAGTAATCTTTGTGCTCTTCAATCCTTGTGTTGTTCACTAAAAAACGAAAATAAGGAGCTGAAGGAAGAAGTCATGTCTGTCTCATAAATGTTCTGTCTTTGAGCATCAGTTCTCTCAACTTCTTCCAATGGAAAGATTACCTTCTGGACACGACTGAACATATTTACACGATCACCTAGATAAACTTGAAAAATTTTCTCGCCAGTATAACATCAGATTTGTTTGTCAATGTTCAAGAAGATCAGCGAGAAGATTACATAACGTGTGCTCGCAAAATTGTGCAGCTGCTCACTCGTTTTTACCCTATCAAGACATGGTCTCTGGAAGATGTAGAGCGAGTTCATCGGGTAGGCCCCAAGTACAAAGATGGCAGACCTCGAACTCTTGTCGCGAGATTGCGTAGCTGGAGTGACACGATTTCCATCGTACAAGAAAGCAACTGCAGAAAGGACATGTCGGACACCTTGGGTATCCATGTGGCTGGCGATTTGACAATCCGTCAACAAGGGGAACTGCGTCGACAACGATCACAGGGCAAGACGGCATATTTTTTCGAAATGGTCGCCTGTGTTTCCGGGAACGGAGATCTCCCCATTTAAGAACAACAAGAGGACGTGGCACCCAGCATGCCATCCAGCGCCAGTTTGGACCCAGGGCACAGCTGGAGCACCTTGTTCTGAACGGTGACGTGTCTGTTGTCCACACCCTCCACCATTTCCACCCGTTCCCCTCTGCCATGTGCTTCCACCCACTCCCCTCCACCCCTACACTTCCACCCGTCCCCCTCTGCCACGTGCTTCCACCCATTCCCCACCACCTTCCACTTCCACCCGCCCCTCTCTGCCACATGCTTCCACCCACTCCCCTCCACCTTCCACTTCACCCGCCCCCCTCTGCCACATGCTTCCACCCACTCCCCTCTACCTTCCACTTCCACCCATCCCCCTCTGCCACATGCTTCCAGTCGTTCTTCTCCACCTTCCACTTCAATCCATTCCTCTTTGCCCTCCATTTCCACTTGTTCGTCGTCACCCTCCACGTCCAACCGTCCATGTGCATCAGTGACTTCCATCCACACCCCTGCGCTTTCTACATCCATCCACCCCCCTTCTTCCACCTCCACCTGTCCCCTTCCATCTTGTATTTCTGGCCATTCCATGCCATCTTCCACATCCTCCTTTCCCCCTCCTCTGCGCAGCATGCATGCGTTCTCCACCTTGCCCAGAACCAGTACACCCAGGAACAGAAGACTGACCCCCACGCGTCCCTGAGGGAAAACCAGAGCCAGAGCAACAACCACCCTGAGGCCTACACATACTGCCGTGACTTCAGACCCGGTCCACCTTCCCATGTGGAGGCATCAAGTCCTGGCGTGACTACGGCTGCTGCAACGACGTGCACCAGGTAGGAGTTCCTGTCGGTGCTTCAGAGGATCTTCAGAATCCCACATCGATTCCAACAGACGTACTGGACGACAGCCTGACTCTGCTTAAACAGAAAGTCTCCTCTTTGGGCCCACCAGCCGACGTGGAAAGCCAGTCCTTTGATTTAGCAGCAGCGAGTGACGGTGCTGGTGTGCTGAAGAACCTCAGACCCTCTCAAGTGTCCCTTGTCATGAAACAGAGGGTCGGTCCCCAGGCTATGGCCCTTGTACCAAAAGTCGTGTGAGGACCAGGCAGATGCAACTCACCGAAAGTTTTCCCATGGCCCATCCGAAAAACAACTCTGGACGCATCTGTGGACGATATGACGATCTTCTGCCCCTGCATCCTCCAGACAACGTGGAGACCTAGGGAAACGGCCGTGCTCGTGTCAAGGACAGTAAGAAAGAATGTCTCTCCTTTTTGACCTGCATATTGATGATGTAAAAAATTATATCTCTCAGTTTGATGATGTTGTTCTAACGGAATTTTTTCAAGAACATTTCCCTGTTTTTTTTTTTTTTCCTGATTATACAGTTTTTCTTTGTCCTGGTATACGATTAACTGATGCTGCTACAGCACGCTTGTCAGGTGGGATTACATTTCTTGTAATGAAGACTTATGCTAATATGGTTGAACAAATTACAGTAGAATATGATCATGCTATAGTACTTCAGCTTAAAACTCCAGACCTAGATGTTCTTTCTGGTTGGGATTTACTTGCCCTCCAGCGAACAGTATCTATTATACAAATACTGAAATAGATAATGGAGTTTCACTTCTAGAACAGTGCATAATGGATTCTTTTGAAGAAGTTGGTGATTGTCCATTGATCATCTTTGGTGACTTAAACGCGAGAACACGTGACTAAATGCAAAGGAATGCTCTATATATGATGGAGACTTTAGCAATAGAGATGATACTCCCGGTGATGACTTCTTCCGTGCGTCAAAAGATCGTTCAACAAACGATTTTGGTCACTATCTAATTAACATTTATCAGCATTTTGAATTAGTAATTTTGAACGGTTTTCTACCTGGTGATGAAAACAGCAATTATACATATACAGCCCACAACGGTTTCAAGTGTAATCGATTACTTTATCTCTTCAAGAAGCTTAATCTCATTGTGCCGCGAGTTGAAAGTAACTTCCGCGGATAGAATCCAAACATATGCCCGTTTGAACTTAAGGTAGGTTTTCCCAAACCGTAGTCAGAAACCAGTAGCACCTGAAATTACAAAAATTCAAAAGTATGTGTGGGATCCAGCTAAAAAAAATGATTTTGTTTGTGCACTTGGATCTGATGTTGTAACTTCAATTTTTGATGAAACTATTAAATTTATCGATATTGATTTCGAACATGCTCTAGCAAAATTCAGCGAGGGTCTTTCTGTGGCTGGTCAGTGCATGAATAAAGACATTATCATTGGTAACGACAAGCGCAGCCCGTGGTTTGATATAGAATGCTCTGTTAAACGCCGTCAGGTAGGACAGGCACTGAGAATGTTCAGCCAGGTAAAACTTGCTAATAGCCCTGACACCGTTGACCTGAGATTATATTATTGTT
>JADBJO010000232.1:122500-125000 GCA_016801955.1 Conus betulinus | reverse complement strand
TCTCTCTCTCTCTCTCTCTCTCTCTCTCTCTCTCTCTCTCTCTCTCTGTTTGTCTGCCTGCCTGTCTGTCTGTCTGTCTGTCTCTCTCTCTCTCTCTCTCTCTCTCTCTCTCTCTCTCTCTCTCTCTCTCTCTCTCTCTCTCTCTCTCTCTCTCTCTGGCCTGCCGCGCGCGCGCGCGCGTGTGTTTATGTGTGTGTGTGTGTGTGTGTGTGTGTGTGTGTGTGTGTGTGTGTGTGTGTGTGCGTGCGTGTGCGTCTGTCTGTCTGTCTCTCTCTCTCTCTCTCTCTCTCTCTCTCTCTCTCTCTCTCTCTTATTTTACCTGTTTTTTTTTTTATTTATCTATCTCGTATCTTATTCTAGTTATAGCCACATTTTGTATGCTTCTACATGTATTGCCTTGTCTTATTTGGCATTGTTGACCCTGCTCAGGGCGAGACCTAGATACAATGAAAAAAAAAAAATGCGTACCAGTGCTTGTCTATTATCCTCATAAATAAAACCACTTGTCTTGTCTTCTTTTGTCTTGTCTTCTTTTGTCTTTCTCCCCCAATACGATACAACCCTGACTAGGAATACACAGGGCAGTACAAAACAACACAATGGAAATCAGTAATACACACCTAAGTTGACGACAGCACATTGTTATAGAGATAAAAACGACGCAACTTTTCAGACCGCATCTACAACACAGCATCACATCACAACAACATGACGCGCCACTGCTTACCTTACCAAATTCCACAATACCATACTGCACACTACTTTACCACATGAAGCCACACAACGCTACACCATATCACACTGCATCGGCCACAGTGTTCTCCACCACGCTACATCGTACCACAT
This sequence comes from Conus betulinus, assembly GCA_016801955.1. Classification (NCBI taxonomy): domain Eukaryota; kingdom Metazoa; phylum Mollusca; class Gastropoda; order Neogastropoda; family Conidae; genus Conus; species Conus betulinus. The sequence continues at coordinate 124,154 of JADBJO010000232.1, read as the reverse complement.
TTCACCATGTCACACTGCACTCTGATACATTACAAAATGCCAAAAATGCGCCACACAATACTACACCATACCAAACTTCACCGCACGAGACTACACAATATTTCACCGCACTATACCACACTATCCCATACCACGCTACGCTACATCACACACTGCATTATACCACACTGCACCAAACTACACCGCACTGTACCACACTACCCCATACCACGCTACGCTCTATCACACTGCATTATACCACACTGCACCAAACTACACCGCACTATACCACACTACAACATGCCACTCTACGCTATATCACACTGGATTATACCACACTGCACCAACTACACCGCACTGTACCACACTACCCCACGCCACGGTGCGCTATATCACACTGGATTATACCACACTGCACCAAACTACACCGCAGTATACGACACTACCCCATGCCACGATGCACTATACCACACTGCATTATACCACACTGCAGCAAACTACACTGCACTATACCACACTACAACGTGCCACGCTACCCTATACCACGCTGCACTATACCACACTACACACTACACCATATTATACTGCATCATACCACACAATTCATTACCACCCAACATCATACAATACAACACCATACCATAATCCACCACACCATTCCAGACAATCCATATCACATCACACCACACCTCGCAACACCACACCATACCACACAATTCCAAATCGCACCACAGCATTCAATACAACGCCATACTACAATACCATATTATATTACACCATACCACACAATATCATACCATTCTACACCATACCGGACAATTTTATACACACTGCACCAACACTAAATAAACAAATACATAATGAAAAGTAAATAAACAAATGAATAAATAGATAGATGAATTAATGAATAAATAAAATCGAGAAGTAAAATAAATAGATAAATAAGTACACGGTATATCAACAGGTGAACAACAACTCTCTAGTAGCGAAACTGTGGCATTTTGGCATTTCATATGTTCGGTTAGAATGCTCTGGAGTTCACTCTTTCAGTCCATGCTTACTATTATTTCCTAAAACGGAAAACAAAATAACAAAATAAGGGTGGACTTCTTCGTCCTTGGTGGAGGAATCTGCACTGTTGTTTGGATGCCGTTGTAGTTTGACTTCATAGCCATGCTGTACATGTCTGTCAGGACAACTTGTAATCCCTCACTGCGACAACATCGTTTGGTGCCAGAGTCATGCCAGAATTGTGTTGACCTTTCACATCCGTTGCCTAGCTATTTATGTCAGCTGGAGATAGAAAAAAAAATGCGTTTTTGACAAGCAAAATTAATTATCCTTGGCAGTCTGGTAGCGGGGCTGAAAAGGTTAAAAATGCCACTTAGAAGATCACATGCCACAGGTTTTCTCTATAGATGTTCTCTACGTACTCAACAGTCTGACTGTCATTCACCTTTGAGTTCTCACTCTTTGAGCATTGTTAAAGGTCGACCCTGCGCTGGAGATTTCGGGAAGCTGGAACTGGTGTATTTTAGGTATACGCACCGAAAATGTTTTGATGCAGAAAAAAAGGCGTAAATGTGTAAATGACATGGCATTTATCAATGGCGGTGCATTGCTGTCTTTCTGACGTCAAACTAAAATGTGTGAGTGCGCGTAGGCGTGCAGGTGT
>JADBJO010000232.1:107500-110000 GCA_016801955.1 Conus betulinus | reverse complement strand
TGTGTGTGTGTGTGTGTGTGTGTGTGCGGGGTGTGGGGGGTGGGGGTGGGGGTGGGGAGCTCGGGAGTTGAGGGACTGATTTGTAAATGAAGGTGTGTATATACGAGTGAAACTAGTGTTTGTGGTTGTTCAGTTGGTATAGAACTGAACGAAATGTAATTTAGGAGTCCTAGTTAATGTATCACTCTTATGGTATCTAAATTCTATAGAGTAGTACTGATATCACACAGGAACCTACTAGCAAGCATGTCAGTTATATAGCAATGATGACGCATAAAGTAACACAATAAATCAAAGAATGATCCCAACTGGACTGGATCAAATCTTTAGAAAAAAAATCATAAAGTAATCGATAGTCTATTTAAAAATGTCCTCCGTGGACAATGAAAAATAAAGTATACAATAAAATTTGAACTCAATTAAATCAATCAAATAAACGGTTTACAGTCCTTTGTTTCCCCACATGCGCATAGCGCATTTTAGAATAGTTTGTGCGAAATGCATTTAATCGTTACCCATATATTAAACTTGTAAGGGGGTCTACAAGTTAAAAAAAAAATGGTTACATTATTTAAAAAGAATTTAGGATCCGTGGCGAGTGGTTAGCGTCGCGGACTCCCGGCTGGGAGGTCGTGGGTTCGAATCCCATCAGAGTCATGTGGTTTTTTTCTGCCCCGACCGGCTCCTACCCAGAGTTGAGTTTGCTGCGGACTCAGTTGGGAAGACTGGGACCACACAGTCGAGTTTCATCCACTTAATGGATGCGTTTTCTGAGAGTGTTGCTCAAATTTCCTGACCAACACTGCAGGTGCCTGTATCTCTCGGGCCTGGTTGACGCCGGGATATATTATGAAAGGAAGCGTAAAGTACAGCCCTGTCATGTAGTCTCAGACCGAAATGGAAATCCGTAGCATCATCTTATCATCCTCATTCTCATCGATCAGCATTAAAAAAAAAAATGTCTCTCAATTCTGTGGCCCTTCATGCCCTGCTCTCATGGTGACCTCAGTTTCGATGTCCCTCTCCCACGTCTGTGTGTCCTTGGTTTGGTTCCGTCGGGGTCACCGGTATCGGCGGGTCCCATGGGGGCTGTCGTTGGACGGACGTGGTGGCGCCCTCCGGGGGGAGAGCTCACTCACGCCGGCTCCGCGACTAAGCAATTATTGTCGTCAGTAGGGGGCTTAGTAGGTGGTGTCCTGCGTATGTTAGATCAAACAGGCGCCACTGAACACCACCGAAGTGACTCGCAGCAGTGCAGTGTCTCCCTCCGGTGGTTGCCTCTTGATGACATTGACTGCTCCCTGTGATTGCCGGTGGTGGGGCCGACCGGGCTGTAGCTGTGGACACAGGTGTCGGAATAAGCGGCGTGGGTTGCACTGCCTCTGAGGTGGTGCAGAGGCTGGGACAGCCAAAAAAAAAAAAAAAAAAAAAAAAATTTATTTCTGTTATCAGCCCTATCGTGTCTATATTTCGGATCTAAGGGCGTATAAGACTTACTTGGAGTCAACACAAAATAATAATTTACAAACATTTATCGGGAGGTCTGCAAGATAATGGAAGGCCATAAGTATGGCTACTAGTTCCGCAAGTTTTGTGTTGTGTGTGTGTGTGTGTGTGTGTGTGTGTGTGTGTGTGTGTGTGAGCGTTGTTGTTGTTGTGTTGTTGTGTTGCTGTTGATGTTGTTATTGTTGTTATTCCTCTGTATTTGTTTCCTGTCTTCATGATATTTTCCCCTAATAGCGTTTGTGTGTACTGTGCTTCATTGTTTGTTTCTTGCTAAAAAAAAAAAAAAAAAAAAAAAAAAAAAAAAGCCATATCATCGTTGCTTTATTTCATTAGTTGCAATTTGACGTGTTTTTTTTTAAAAGGAAAAATGTCAAAGGCCTCCTAGAAGAAGAGCTGTCTTTTTTGCACAAAAGACAGACCACCACATCCTACGCAAACCTGAAACGCGATCGTCTCAACAAATGGTATCATCCAAAGATTCATAATCATTCAAGGAAAACCCCCATCATAACATCAAGAACAGCGTAATGCTCCTCCATCCATCCAACACCAACACATCACGGCCCAATGCAGTTGAGCATGGTATTAACAGTAATTGTTTGGGATCCCCCCTCCCCCCCCCCCCCCCCCCACCCCCCCCCCCCCCCCCCACCCCCCCCCCTCCCCCCCCACCCCCCCCCCCCTTGAGTGCATGGAAGAAACATTACACTCTCAATCTTCTGAAAAATCAGCGAGAGAAATAACTCTGTAGTGCAGTTCTTTTAGGAAATGAAGTAGACAAACAGAATGTTCAGTGTTGTGCTAAGATCTTTCTGAGTCTAACCTGCCATACTGGCAATATCGAAACACACACATACGCTCACCACACACACACAACACACACCACGCACGCTCGCACGCACTAACGCATGCACAATCACACACACAACACATAACACACAACACATGCACGACACGCACGCGCGCTCGCGCGCGCACACACCTCACACCACAC
>JADBJO010000232.1:90000-92500 GCA_016801955.1 Conus betulinus | reverse complement strand
ACATACATAAGTAAGTAAGTAAATAAGTAAGTAAGTAATAAGTAAGCAAGTAAGTAAGTAAGTAGGTAAGTAGGTACCTAATAGGTAAGTGAATAGGTAAAGTAAGTAAATAAGTAAGATAGAAGTACGTAAGGAAGGAAGGAAGGAAGAAAGGAAGGAAGGAAGGAAGCAAGCTATTGAGTAGAAAAAAGAGTACATAAAAAGTAAGTCTGTAAACAACAAACAAGTACGGTGACCCTCTTGCTCCTTTGGTGAAATAAATACACGCCCATAGTTCCAAGCGAATGCTGCCGACGACAGCAGTGCTCTGTGTTGGGCATTTCCGCCGGGCGATTCGGTGTCGTGGGCAGAACTGATTTGGAGAAAAGGGCGTATGTTTGTTTCACCAGAGGAGCAAGAAATACCGTCCTTGTTTATTGTCTACTATTAACTGTTCCCTGCTTTGTTTGAAATTTCCTTAAGTATGTAAACACGTACCTACGTAAGGAAGGTAGTACAGAAGGAAGGAAGGAAGGAAGGAAGGAAGGACGGAAGGAAGGGAGGAAGAAAAGGCGTAAGGAAGTAAGTACGTATGTAGGTAAGTAAGTGAGTGAGTGAGTAAGTAAGTAAGTAAATGAGGACGTCAGCCAGTCAGTAAATACATAAGGAAGCAGGTAAGTAAGCAAGAAAGTATGAACATCTCATTCGTTTAAAACCCGTTGAGCGCCTTTTAAGCCGTCAGCTGACGCCGCAGTAAAAATGACTCCCCAGTGCCTATGGCCGTCCACTGACGTCATGCATTTTTCTTGAATTTTCATTCGTTACTATTCCTATCAAAGGACTGAAATAGAGTGTGCGTAGTAAGCCTTATATGTTTGCAGTATTAAAATGATATGCAAATGACCACACGTGAGGGGAAAGACCATTTTTTCTCATCACTGACTGGATGACCAGCCAGCGCTTTGTCTCGCTTGCAAAAGATGGCGGCGCAACCTTCGACGAGTGTAGCGACCAAATCAGCGTACTTACACAGCTGAGCAGGCTCTGCTAATCTTTTTTTGACAAAGATAATAATCTTTTATTCAACGACTCACTCGAGCATGAAGGTGAGATGATGATAGTGATGGAATTGCCGACCATATTCGTCAGTTACTGGGTCGTGCTGTGCGATCTCAAGAGTGTGTGTTCAGCTGACTGGTTACCAGCGTCGAACGAGCCAGTCTAGTGTGTACTCTGCACTGTGTGCGAGTGGCCAGCGACGTGTTAGTCAGCGCGAGAGGGGAGCGCGGCCTGCTCGCGGCGTGACACGGGCAGCAGGAAAGGTAAGGGAAGAGAAGGAGTGAAAGAGAGGGTTGAAGTCCAGCAAGGGGGCGTAGTGGGGGGAGGGGGTGCGTGGTCGTGAACTGACCTGTCTGCATGAGGTGTGAGCGTCTTGATAGACTTCTAGACTGTTCTACTTTCATTTACAGGTGTAGTGTGACAATATCAACTTTATTTTCAACTTTTTTGCTGTGTGTTCTTTTTTGGATGTGAAGCTGTAGTAGTAGTAAATACATATGTTTTTGATTGTGCAAAAAAAATCTATCCAAATCTAAATGCCTAAAATATTTTTTTATGATCAAAATTAAAACAAAAGAAGCCCAGATTCAAAATCTCCATTCAATTTCCTTAAAAAATCATATATATTTCACTTTTTATATCTTTTGTAGTTTCTGAGAGCTAGAATGTTTTGTTAATTATTACCCCCAAATCATTAGGTTTCCCTGGCACTGGGAAAGCCTTTGTTTGCAATATTTTCAGGCAGTTAACGATCGTGCAAGCAGGTGTATGTATCCTTTTTCACTTTTTTATACTCACGTAGCTTAACTTTGTTCAATAAATATCTTTACATTTAAAATGGTTCCAGAATGGAAAGAAGGCTCAAGGATAAATTGGATATTGCTTCAGTTCTTATCAGAAATGCTTTATAAACAAAATGGAAATACATAACTTCAGAGAAAAAGAAAGAATAAAAAAAAATTCCCTGAATAGTATGGAATTGGTGTAAGGGCAACAAAATGAGATTGGCTGTGGTGAAAATGATAATAGTTTACTCAGTCAGCAAGATGACAATGATTTTAGGGGTGACTAGATGAAAATGAGATTAATGGGGGAAATGTAACTGATTCCTAATTCAAGTAAAACATTAAAACCCTCGCTAAAAGAAACAGAATTCGACAAAAGAGACGCCTCTTGCACTCTGGTTTTGAGCTGTTTTGATCCATGCAGTGGGTATTATCCTACAGTTAAACTGAATCCTCAAAAACTTGTGTAGCTTGCCACCACTTCCCTTTTTTTTTCTATACTGATCACGAGGGGAGGGTGACGGAGAGGGGCGATTGTTATTGCTCGGCGCCAATTATCTCGCCTGCACCAATTATCTCCCCTTGCCACATTCTAAATGCATGGTGTTATCAGAATGTGTTTGTGTGATGTGGTGTGATGTCTTGTCACGTCATGGCATGTCATGTTATGTCATATG
>JADBJO010000232.1:82500-85000 GCA_016801955.1 Conus betulinus | reverse complement strand
AAAGAGACGAGAGGAAATGGCACAGAAAGAAAAGAAACAAACACACAAAGAAAAAAAAAGAAAGAAGATCGGGGAAGGGGAAGAAAGAAAGAGAGAAGAGAGAGCAGAAAGAAAGAAAGAAAGAAAAGGAAGAAAGAAAAGAAAGAAAGAAAAAGAAATAAAGCACAGAAAGAAAAACAAAGAAGGAAGGAAGGAAGGAATGAAGGACAGAAGAAAAAAAGGAAGAGACAAAGAAAGAAGAAAGAAAGAAACAAACAGACAGACAGACCGACAGCCAGACTGACAGACAGAAAAAAAAAAAAAAGAAATGTTCAGTGAAGGAATCACGCAGAGAAGGATTTGGGGGGGAGAGAGAGAGAGAGAGGAGAGAGAGCGAGAGAGAGAGAGAGAGAGAGAGAGAGAGAGAGAGAGAGACCAGACAGACGAGACAGACAGACAGACAGGCAGACAGACAGACAGACAGGCAGACAGACAGAGACAGAGACCGAGAGACACCGAGAGAGTCAGAGGGAGACAGAATGACAGAGACAGACAAACAAACACACAGACAGACACACTCCCTATCAGACAGAGAGACAAGAGTATACAATTCAGTCAGTTCTTCCAATGCCTCCGAGAGCGACAGGATATAGCTGTGTATCATTTCAGTCTCGGTTACAATCGAAGAAGTGAAAGATGACAACGATGAAGCAAGAGCAGTCTACGTTTCTGTGCGAAGCCAACACGGTAGGACTGTACTCCTCATGAATAGTGAAATGAACGTTTTGTCATTGTTGGGGGGTGAGTCACTGTACTCATCACTATTATTATGAATTTCACGTCGTCAGAAAAAAAAAAAATTGAAACAAAGTTGTCATCAAAGACGTGGGGATGGATAGCTAGGGAAACACAAAATTTGAGATCCGACGTCTGGTAGTAACTCACGAGCAGGCTTTCCAACATTTCACATGTACGGCGAGACGATGATTCTCTCTCTCTCTCTCTCTCAACCTCTCTCCACCATCTTCCAGTCTCCCCTCTCTCTCTCCCTCACCTTCGGCTACTCCGCTCGCTCCCGTCCGAATGACCCCCCTCCCTCTCCCCGTCTCCCTCCCCCCCCATCTCCGCCCTCCCTCCCCCTCCTCCCTTCTCTCTCCATCTCCGCCCTCCGCTCTCTCCTCGCAAGGGGAACTTCGCTCCCTCTCCGTCTCCCTCTCCACCTCTCCACTCCTCTCCCAATCCGTCTCCTCCTCATCCTCCCCCTCTCTCCACACTTCTCATCTCTCCTTCCGCTCTCTCCTTCTCTGATATCTCTCCATCCCTCTGCTCTCCCCCTCTCTCCTTTCATCTCTCTCGCCGATATAATACTATCTATATATATATCTATAATTAATTTATATAAGAATAGTTGCTCAGATGCCTACGATTTTTGCTTGAGAGTTGCTTACGTTTTGCTTGAGAATAATGCGGTCACATAGCAAACCCCGCTATACTGTGCTTTCACTCGTAACTAGACTCATAGACTTCTTCTTCTCTTCTTCTTTCTTCTTCTTCTTCTCATCTTGCGTAAGCTCAAGCTGATACCTGGCCTGCGGACACCCTGTATAGACAGGCAGGTATTACTCCCATCTGCTTGCACAAGGGGTGGGAGTGGCTTGTTTAATTGAGCTAGGGGGTACCATGAAGGCAGCCAATAGCTAGCTTTCCACTCTCTTGGGTGAAATGGGGTGTGCATGGGGGGGTAACTCGTGGCAACGTGTTCGTGCTATAACGCCCAACGGGAAAACCAAACTACGGGCCCATTCCCTCGTTAAAGACGCGACAGGTGGGTGAGTGAACGTTGGGGTTTTGTATTGTGCGTGCGGAGGCTCAGTATCGGAACAAAGCACAACTGGAACCTCTGTTTTAAGGCTCGTCTCAGTCGCAGGACAGGATATGGGAATGGGTCAGTTCGACCAATGGAAAGTCCGAGACGAGAAAAAGATCCCCACTTTCCCGGGGAAACGGGCCCGGCGGAGTTCGAACCCTCTACACCCTTGGATTACTGAAGTCCGCGGCGGCGCTTTAAACACAGCAACTCGAGGCTATTCCGGTCCCCTATATAATACCCTCATCGTGTATATTAGCGGGGGGCGCCGGGGAAGGAGGATTTCCCAGGACACACAGACATGTGCAAATGCTCGGATAGGGGAGGGTGGGGGAATATGAACAGCCTATCAAAGTTCGTTTTGTATTATCTGAAAGAATACAGGGTCTCTCTATCGTGAAGTATATGAGACGTAAAGGGTCCTATCCGGTACTTAGTAGGATTGCTTGGGGGTCCGCACAAATTGAATTTTCGGAATTGGAATAGACATGATCGTCCTCGTAACCCACCACTTGCTCCTGCCTGTTCGCTAGGGGTCCTGATGGGGGGACTGCCCCGACGCCCCACCACCCACGACACCACACCGCCCACTGCGCCCTGCCATCCCTCTCTCTCTGTGTTTTGTGTTCTGTGATCTGTCCTGTCTGTCTTGTC
>JADBJO010000232.1:75000-77500 GCA_016801955.1 Conus betulinus | reverse complement strand
GTGTGTGTGTGTGTGTGTGTGTGTGTGTGATGGCAGGTCCCGTGAGTGACTCGAACAACGATGATTTGTGCGACGACGACAATCTGAGCCTGGACGAGTGGCCGTGGGTTGGTGAGTAGAATATTATACTGTTGTGTTTGCTTATTGGAGGCGATTTGTGAAACTCTACAGTCTGCAGTATGGTGTCTTGTAGTATGGTGTCTTGCAGTGTGGTATTTGTGTTGTGTGGTGTTGTGCAGTGTGGTTTAGTTTTGTAGAGCACTGTGTTACACAATATGTAATGCGGCTTTGCGTTGTGCGATAATGTGCAGTGTGATATCACGTTGTGTGTATCACTGAGCTTCGCTGTGCAGTAATGTGCAATATGGTACGGCGTTGAATGTTATCATGTGATGTGGTAGATGTTGTGTAATATGTCTCGTACAGAACTGTGCTGAGTGGTACAATGCGGTTTACAGTATGTTGCGTGCTAATGTGCTGTGTAGTGTGCGGTATTGTGATGTGCGGTGTTAAGTGTGTTGTTTGTGTGGTACGAATTTACGTTGTACGTTGAACATTTGTGTGGTTTTATACAGTGTGGTACTGTGTTGCAATTTATAGTGCGGTGTGCTCTCAGAACGTTTTCCTGTTGTGGTTGTAAATTCTGTCTGGTAAATCGTTGCGTTGGACATTCATGGAGTGACCATTTATTACAGGCCAAACCAGGTATAAGGGAAAATGAGAAAGGGACTTGAACATGATTGTGATCTGAGAGTTGTTCAGGTTTTTTTTTCTTCTTCATGTCAGATTTGAAATAATTCCAACTCAAGGTGCTGTTAATTTGGAGAAGAAAACAACAATAGAAGAGAATATGAAGAAAGTCACGAAACTTATTGATATACTCATAAACTAGATAGTATAGACAATCAAATGTACATATCAATCCTAGAGATTTTTTAAAAAAAAAACGTTTGAGGTAAAAGAGAGGTATAAGGATAACTATGAGAAGAAGAAAGAGGCGAGAAATCTAAACTTAAAAATAATAGCCTCCCATAAACAGTTCCTTGGAGGACAGATGCTTCGTTCAGTACCATGCAAGTTCCACAACCACAGGAATTCATTCAACGCCACTAGAACAGTTATGTCTTTAAGGAAACCACGTATTAGCCTGGCCTGGACAATTGGGAACTGGTTTTGTTTTTGGAATATAAGTTTTCATGTAAAGAAGTACGTACATACATTCATTTGACCAAGAAATGAACATAACAAATGACAACACAGAAGTAATTGGCTTCGATTGGAAATTCTTTTGGCGCAACTATTTTCACAAACAAAACAATCAACAAAATTACAAGTGTGGTGATACAAATGTATAAAAAGAGAAGAGAGGTGGACCGTCAGGAGGGCTGTGGGACAGGACGGGGGGGGGGGGGGGGGGGGGGGGGGGGGGGGGGGGGGGGGGGGGGGGGGGGGGGGGGGGGGGGGGGGGGGGGGGGGGGGGGGGGGGGGGGGGGGGGGGGGGGGGGGGGTAGGGTATAGGTGGAAACATTGGGTTACAAATATTAAATTTTAAATATCAAAAACCTTCACTGTCAGCACACAGAAACAGTTCCATTCTGTATTGTCAGCAGAAACATCAGTCCAACATCTGTAGAGATGACTTCTGTCTTCTCTTTGGCGGGGCAGACATGTCGAGGTATCTTACTTCGGCGTTCCAGTGGGCGTGTTCCGTTCTCTCTGACAGCCTCGTGAAACATGTTCCGCTTCCAGCATCAGTCACCATGCATTCAAACACACTGTGATTTATTTTCAACATTTTTTTTTTTATTGAAACCAAACTGTCTTCTGACATATCAGAGTGGTCGCTGTAAACGATACCTTTCACTGTCTATACAGTAACTGTATCGCTCACAGCACACAGAAGATATATCTCATGATTGGAGCAGTTGCAGTCTTGGTTCCTGCTTGTTGTCTGTTGGCATCGCTTGCTGTCACATTGTGATCCAGTACAAGACTACAAACGGAATGCTGCGTTGCCATGTAAAGTGATCTTTTCACATTCACGAGTTGTGTATTATTGTGTTCCCTGTTCGTGCTTTGTCTTTTTTTTTTTCTGACTGTCTTTCTGTCTCTATCGCTCTGTCTCTGTCTCTGTTTCTGTCTCTGTCTGTCTGCCTCTCTCTCTCTCTCCTCTCTCTCCTCTCTCTCTCTCTCTCTCTCTCTCTCTCTCTCTCTCTCTCTCTCTCTCTCCCACCTCAACCCTCTCTCTGTGGGTGTGTCCCCCCCCCCCCCCCCCCCCCCTCTGTGTGGGTGTCACTCTCGCGCGCCCGCCCAACTCACTGTGTGTGTGTGTGTGTGTGTGTGTGTGTGTGTGTGTGTGTGTGTGTGTGTGTGTGTGTGTGTGTGTGTGTTTCTGTCTGTCTGCTTGTCTCTCTCTCTCTGTCTGTGTGTCTATTTTTGTATCTGTGTCTGCGTGTCTGTCTCTGAGTCTGTGTGTATCTGTGTGCTTGTGTGTCTGTAG
>JADBJO010000232.1:45000-50000 GCA_016801955.1 Conus betulinus | reverse complement strand
GCACCTACACAGTGGGCTGAGAAGTGTGTGTGTAAAAGTGGCGTAACAAAAACGAAACAAAGGTAAAGAAGGGGAAATGAACGTAGCACAGATAAAACAAGAGACAAATCATGAGATAGAGAGAGAGAGAGAGAGAGAGAGAGAGAGAGAGAGGGAGGGAGGGAGAGGAGAGAGGAGAGAGAGAGAGAGAGAGAGGGGTGGGGGGGGGGGTGGGGGAGGGGCGGAGGAAGAGAGGGATGAATGGAGGGAAAGATGTGAGTGGAGGGGAGAGAGACAGTGGGAAAGACAGAAAGAATAGAGAGTCAGTGACGAACAGGAGAAAGACGAGAGTCAAAGACAAACAGTCAGGGACAAAGAGGCACACAATGCATATAATTCTATAAGAAGATACACTGTAGAAACACAAACACACATACATGCACACACACAAAGAAACAAATAAAATGAAGAAGAAAAAACAGACATTGATCTAAAATTACGATTATTCTCCACCTGAAATCAGTGAATCAGTTCTCTCACGACCTCATGTGGCTTGATATACTGCTGGTGTTTTTTCTTACCATTGCCGTCTGTTCTTCTGCATGTAATTGTCCATTATTGTTTTATCAGTTCAATGGCGTAAATGACAAAACCATGTTTTTAATTGAAAAACATACATAGTCGGGGGGTAAAAGGCAAGATGGTGGGAAGGGAGATAATCGACGCTAAGGATGTCATCAAGGACGAGGGTGAACTGAGAATGATGACGGAGAGCTACGATAGGGACAGGTTGGTGATGAACGAGAAGATGGAGGAAGTTGAAGACGACAAGATAGTAGTGATTGGCAGAGTCTGTAAATACAGGCACACACACGTAGACAGTCAAGCAGAGAGAGAGAGAGAGAGAGAGAGAGAGAGAGAGAGAGAGAGAGAGAGAGAGAGAGAGAGAGAGAGAGAGAGAGAACAGAACATCAGCTGAAGCGATGCACGCTGTAGTGAATAACAGAGACCATTGTAGTTCCATGTTGGTCTCCTTTACATACATGTACAGGGAGAACTAGCAAACGTAGAACGTGATGGAAGATGATGCAGAAATGGGATGTCAGTTTCACAGATAAGCGGAGCAGGTCACTTCTCTCCCTTTTCTTTCCTGACTACGGACCCGATGGTATCCTCGATAGAAGGAAGGGCGTAAGAAGTCGAATGTTGTTTGCTGCCCCGTTCTCTTGAAGAAAGAGGCAGGCAGTCTGTGAAGACATGATGTCTGTGACTATCCAGGGGACAGTGACCGATGGGACTCCTCATCTGATATGGCAGTGAGTGGCGGCAAAACACAACTGGACTGGTGACGTGAAGCAGTGTGACTTATCTGTCCTGTTTCTTAGTAAGGAATGTCCAGAGGATAGGAAACTAAGGACAGGAAAGCTTTACGCTGTGTTTGCTGATGATGTTGAAATTGAAGGCAGTGCAGTTTTCGTCTACATTTACTCCTGGTCTTTTGTTTCTCTTGCATGTCTTGCTGTGTTTTCTCCATTTCGTAGGTTATTTCCCTTGTTTTTTGTAAGTTTAATTTAGTTTAGTTTTTGTTCTATATCAAACGAAAAATATAATGCTGAACAATTTAAACGAAAAGTAGATAGCTTCCTGGGTGTGCTGTCAGTGTGGTGCACCTAGTTTAGTGCCTTCTGTGACTGGTTTCAGTTTGGGGGATGTGAAACGTCATTAAAGAAAAATGAACTAAATGTTGTATCATTCATTGCTCTTGTTTCAAATCGTTGATTAAAGAAAAAGCTGCATTCCACTTAATACAATGTGTGTGCGTGCGTGCGTGCGTGTGTGTGTGTGTGTGTGTGTGTGTGTGTGTGTGTGTGTTGCTCCAAGGTCTAAAATTTTACTGTATACTCTTGCGTTTGAGAGATCAGTAATATTCCGTTAATCTACAAAAAAATATATATTGAAACAGTCTGAAAACGTACCTGTTTCTTTCCTTCTTTCTACTACGGCTACTACATAGCTACGTGTGGTCTGTGTCCATTATGTTTGTCATGTTTGAGCTACCAAAGCAATGCAGGGCATTCTTCAGAGCGTGGGTAAGGAGGGAAAGTCCTCTGTATCCAGGCACAACACAACAAGGAATCTCAACAGACAGGCAGTGAGACGTTGCCAGTGTCACTTAGGAGTTGATCTAGCCAATCATGTATTTGTTGTTTGTTATTTAGCCTCAAGAGAAATCGAAACCAGCTTGCAGTTAGGGTTCCAAGATACAGATCTTTTGACAATATTTGCATGTTTCAATGCTCTCCAAAGCAATGTTACAGAAACAAACAAATAAACACAAAAAAAGGCAAGAAAGATTTCAAGTGCTGACATTTTGAATCGATGCGTGACGTCGTTAGCTGAAGCACGATTTCAGTCAGTTTGTCCCTTCGACATAGCTTGTCCACAATTATTTTGCATTCTCTTCCTTTAAAACCAGCCTTCACAGCTGGATCTTGGATCTGGAGTTGAGCCACACATTAAGGAAATGGGTTGGCAATTAGTTCCCAGCAGGACTGACTCGGACTTCACCGACCAGGAAGCGATGACACAATGTTGAATGTTTACATGCCAGCTTACAGGCGCTGTGAATGTTGTTGTTGTTTTTTTTCCAAAAGTCATATGTTCCATACTCTTGGTATTGGTGTTATTATTACCTGTCTAAAAAACATTGACGACCAAAAGTGAAAATACAGTTTGATGGTATTGAAGATGTTGCCTGCTGCGTGGAGTATAAAAACAGAGTGTTGTTGCAAAACAAGATGTGGATTGCACATGGCATTCTGCAAGACGTTTAAAAAGAAGAAGAGAGAGAGAAAAAAAAAAAAAGACTTCGATCTAAAAAGTAGTCTCCACTTAGAAATCAGTTAATCAATTCTCCCATGACCTCGTCTAGCTTGATATACTGGTGGTGTTTTTTGTTACCGTTGCCGTCTGTTCTCTCGCGTGATCTTGATCATTGTTGTTGTATCAGTTCAATAGCCTAAATGACAAAACCATGTTTCTAATTGAAAGACATACATAGCCCGGGGATGAAAGGTAAGGCGGTGGGAAGGGCAGTCATCGACACAGTGGATGTCATCAAGGACATGGGGGGAATTGAGGATAATGACGAAGAGCGAAGATGGAGGGGGGGCTGGTAAAGAAGATGGACGACGTTGAAGATGACAAGAAAGTAGTAACTGGCAGAGACTGTAAACACAGACACAGACATAGACAGTCAAGCAGAGAGAGAGAGAGAGAGAGAGAGAGAGAGAGAGAGAGAGAGAGAGAGAGAGAGAGAGAGAGAGAGAGGAGAGAGAGAGACACATTCACACACATTCAATACATACATACAACGGTGTTCATATAAACACACACACACACACACACACACACACACACACACACACACACACACACACACACACACACACACACACACACACACACACACACACACACACTCTCTCAGTCTCTCTCTCTCTCTCTCTCTCTCTCTCTCTCTCTCTCTCTCTCACACACACACACACACACACACACACACACACACACACACACACACAAGCGCGCGCGCGCGCGCGCGCACGCACGCACGCACGCACGCATGCACGCACTCACGCACGCACGCACGCACGCACACACACACACACACACACACACACACACACACACACACACACACACGCACACACATGGAAGCATATACAAACGTTAAACATTCCAATATTTGCTTATAATTATTCACATGTTCAATCATATTTCTGTACTACAGTTTCAGGTCATGTAAATCCATTTTGATGCGGCTTTGTTTACATTTTCAAATTGCAGTTCTGTTTACAGTGCCTTGTTTATGTTGCTGGTGTTGCAGCTTCATCGTGCCCTCTTTATCATTACTTCCAGTCGTGCCTTCTGACTCCCCGCCCCCCTCCCCATGGCCACACCCACGTTCAATCTGTTGTATTGCCAGCTTATGCATTCCTCAGGGAGCTTTTTATACCATGAAATCATCTTCCATATCTTTTGATCTCCCTTGCATCCTTGAATGGATCCTCAAGCATAGGCGCAAAGAATGTGCCCTACATTTTTTACTGTTTGCATAATGTTTTTTTAGTTTTTTCAGCAACTTCTTTTCTCTCCATATTTTCGTTTTGCTTCATTTATTACCCTTCGCTGCCTGCTTGGGGGGTGCTGTTGGATTCTTTTATGAACCTTGGTGGTTTAGAACACCACATTATTATATTTGACACCAAGATCACACAATCAGCCATTGTCTCCTTGATGAGTCCGATCTGGCGGACGGACGAAGGCTTAAGAGCAGACAATACAAACAGATGTCTTCAAGAGGGATTTTAATGGTTATCTCAAGCAGCTATGTCTTCAAGAGGGATTTTAATGGTTATCTCAAGCAGCTAGTGAAGGGCTTTCATGTTTGTAATATATTTTCTTACTTTCAACTTCCCATTTTCTTCATATTCAATATTTTCTTAAATCTTTGCCAAGTCATTACTATATTTACGGAAACATTTTTAACCTGCGCTTGTTTTTCTACCCACTGCTTAATTGTTCACAATGAACTCGTGATATAGCGACAGACTGCGTACGACCAATATATTCAGCGTTACCTCGTCTGACCATATCACTGTAAGAATCGTAACTGTTGTATAGTCTAGAAAAGAGGCTCAAATAAGCGTCTCTCGCCAGGATATCCCTCTACCGCGTCGCCACTTGAAAAAAAACGACACTTTCCACGAGTTTGCACACGTTGGAAACAATCTCGCAACACATTCTTTCATCCCAACAACACAGAGGATAGCAACTTGAGGTAATCATGACGGCATACGCATCCAGCGCCAAGTAATGTGATCCATTTTGCCCTGAACATTAAGATGAGCTGTTGGTATTTTGACAATGATGTGGCGCTGTAACTCACCATGCCCCATGAGGCGTGGACGGAGAGTGTGCAAGCACAAAACTTCAGCAGGTTTGGTTCCCACAGTATGATA
>JADBJO010000232.1:32500-37500 GCA_016801955.1 Conus betulinus | reverse complement strand
AAACGCAGAACGTGATGGGAGATAAGCCAGAGATGGGACGTCAGTTGTTAGAAGAAAGGGGAGAGCAGAGGGGCCTGAATGCTCAAGTTCCCTTCCTGACCATGGATACGATGACATCCACGATAGAAGGGAAGGGTCTTTATTCGTCGAGTGTTGTCTGCTGCTCCCATCTCTTAAAGGGAGAGGCAGGCAATCTGTGAACACATGGTGTCTGGCAATTACCCAGGGGACAGTGAAGAACGACCTCCTTTTCAAATACAGCAGTGAGTAACTGCAAAAGACAGCCAGATTGCTGTCATGACGCATATTGATATATCTATCTAATTAGGTAATAAGAAATGTCTAAAGAAGAGCAAAATATGAACAGAATGAAAATGCTGAGTCATTCACAATGCAAGGTAATGATGATTAAATTGATAGCAGTGTGGTTGTTGTCTTAAAAAATTACGGGTCTTCTGATTTTATCTATTTCTCCCGACACCCCCTTGTTTCTTTTTCTTTTCATCTTTCTATGTTGTCTCATTTTCTATCTTAAATGAAAAAAACAAAACAAAAAAAAAAAAAACTCCCAACATTTGTTTTCAGTCTAGTTTACACAGTAGATAAAACCCACTAGTTTGCTCTCTCCTCAGCTTACAACTCCCCTAGTTGCCTACTTTCATGCCAGTTGCTCATTCTAACTTACCCACCCACACACAGCAACGCCACTGTTGTAGTCCCATCAACAGCAGTCCGCACAGAGCAGTCACGTTGCAATGCAGCGCCCTACCAGAGATGACACAGGACGACACGAAGAAGCTCCATACTGATGACAATAGTAGACTAGCATCCCTAGGCAGAGGGTGCCACCAGTGACAAACACTGTGAACTTGCCAACACGATGGGACTCAGTCAGGAACTCACCACAGTCCTGGACGTGGAGAAGAAGTGGAAAAAGAGCGCACAATGATAGCAGGTCATGAAGAGCCATAGGTGTGTGCACATGCGGTTCACCCAATACCCTACCAACTGAAAGACTAAACGACAGAACAGGCACCATTACAGTAAAAAAAAAAAAAAACATACAACAGGAACGTTTGGCTATAGAGAACATCCAGTTCATGTATCTTGAAAATCATCAGCGACATGTCTACACATGTGGATCTGCCACTGGAGTAGCCGGAGATGGAGGAGGAGAGGTTTGCATCAGGGGCATAGAAGTCTACTTCTCGTTACTAACTGACATGTATTCAACCAGCTTCAGGCAGATGCAGAGACCTTGTGTTCAGCAGCAGGCTGTGTCAGGAAGCATCACGATGAGGCAGGCAAAAATGGTAATGGTGTTCTCCTCAGTGAAGAAACCTTGAGCGCATTTCAGGACCTTTAATTCAAAATCTCTCGCTGTCTCTCTGTCTCTGTCTCTGTCTAACTCTGTCTGTCTGTCTGTCTGTCTGTCTGTCTGTCTGTCTGTCTGTCTGTCTCTCTCTCTCTCTCTCTCTCTCTCTCTCTCTCTCAACAACCAAAAATATCACTCTAACAACAATTTATCCTGATCCTGAGAGAGAGAGAGAGAGAGAGAGAGAGAGAGAGAGAGGAGAGAGAGAGAGACAGACAGACAGACAGTCACACAAACAGACAGACAGACAGGCAGACAGACAGGCAGAGGCAGAGAGAGACAGAGACAGAGAGAGATGAGAGAGTTTAATGACAGAATGACAATTAAAGAAAAAGGAACTAGCTGGCCGAGGAATAAGGTGGAGTGGGTGAATGAGGTTGCGGTAGACGAAGACAGGATTGGCCAAGTGCAGACAAAGAGTGTGCAGGCGAACCAGTCATACTATGTGAGTGTGGGAACAAGCAGATCATCAAAGAAAACCAGTGGAACTAGGCCTAAGAAAATGACTTCGGCGTTTGATGGGAATGGACTGGGGTGTTGTGAGATTAATTTGATCCAGGCAAACAAATTACAACGTAGAGGTGTTTGCCATAATGATTTGATGTTGACTAACTTGGGCCAGCACTTTGCATGATACTGAACAGTGGTATGTGTGAGTGTGTGTGCGTGCGTGCGTGCGTAATGCGTGCGTGTGTGTGTGTGTGTGTGTGTGTGTGTGTGTGTGTGTGTGTGTGTGTGTGTGTGTGTGTGCGTGCGTGCGTGCGTGTGTATGTGTGTGCGTGCGTGCGTGAGTGCGTACGTGCGTGTGTGTGTGTGTGTGTGTGTGTGTGTGTGTGTGTGTGTGTGTGTGTGTGTGTGTGTGTTGTCTGCCCAGGGGTCTTTCTTAGAGTCGTTTGCTCTCTCTCTCTCTCTCTCTCTCTCTCTCTCTCTCTCTCTCTCTCTCTCTCTCTCTCTCTCTCTCTCTCTCTGTCTGTGTTTCTACTTTCAGTGTCAGTCTTTTTTTTCTTGGAGTAGAAATGGGGATAGCGAAAGGTGGAGAAGGGGAGGCAATAATCCGATCATTGTCTAAAAATATTTGGTTTATTTCAAGGTTTCTTATCCTTTCGTTGTTTCCTTCCTTCTTTCTTTCTTTCTGTTTTTCTTAAATTGCTTATTGTGCTTATTTTCTCTCTTCAGAATGTGCTCTTGCTTTTATTTTCATTCATGAGTTCTAATTTTTAACCGGTTTTCTTTCATTTGTTGTATATGATTTACTGGTTTACGTTTCATTGGTTTCTTTTCTTAGTCGTGTGTTGTGTTGAATCGCTGCTAATGACAAACTGTTCACATGATTTTAACATGCAAGCAGAGAGAGAGAGAGAGAGAGAGAGAGAGAGAGAGAGAGAGAGAGAGAGAGAGAGAGAGAGAGAGACAGACAGACAGACAGACAGACAGACAGACAGACAGACAGACAGACAGAGATCATTCAGCTTATGCGATGTGCTCTAGAGTAAAACATAGAGATATACTATTTCCACGCCAGTCCCCTTCACATATACGTAAAGAGACAGAATTCAAAACACAAAGTAATAAAACGTGACAGGATATAAGCCAGAGATGGGATGGCACTTGATGGAGGAAATGGGGGCTGGGAAGAGGCTGATTTCTCTATTTCCCTTCCTGACTGCAGACACGATGGTATCCTCGATAGAAGGAAGGGCGTAATACGTCGAGTGTTGCCTGCTGCTCCCATCTCTTGAAGGGAGAGGCAGGCAATCTGTGAACACATGGTGTCTGCAATTACCCAGGGGACATGAAGGACGACCCCCTCGTCAGATACAGCAAAGGGTGGCAGCAAAGTACAGCCAGATTGACGATGCGATGTATTGTGACGCATCGCTCTTTTTTTTTGTTTTTATTAATGAACGGTTTTAAGAGAACAAAATATGAACAGAAGACAGACGGTTTCTGAGCCATCCACATTGCTTAGTGACGATGATAAGATTGACGGTGGTGTGATTGATGTCTTTATTAATTCTTGGTCCTATGATTTATCTGGTATTTGTTTTATAATTTTCTATGTTTCTTTCTTTCCATCGTTTTTTTTTTTTTTAAATCTCTGCTTCATATATTCTTCCCTTTCTCTCTCTTTTCTTCAGATTTTCAACAACAACAAACAACAAAAACAAATGTTTGCTGGAGGGGTACTTTTTCATTAAGTTTATGCAGCTGATGAAATTAGTTTTCTAACTCAGCTTCAATCTCCCTTAGCTGCTTACCTCTCCCTGCCTCTCCTCACACAGTCACACCCGTATCACAACCAGCCTCAGGCCCAGCAGTGCACATGGAGCAGTCAGGTCGTTAGGAGGCGACCTACCAGAGGTAGCACAGTATTCTGCCATGTCAGTCCTGATGATCCAGAGCATGCAGGACACCTTGAATTGACGTCCATACAAATGACAGCCAATGCTTGGCGTCTCTATTTGCAAAGGGCGCCAAGCAATGACAATCATTGTGAAAACTTGCCAACGTGATGCAGCGCGACACACGAACTGACCACAAGCAAGCCTGAACACCGAGAGGACTTCGCACTGACATATCTGGTGGACTGTAGAGCTATATTACAAGCAGCTCTGACCTGTGTCTACCATCTTCATGCACATGGTGAGGTCGGTGGAGTAGGCAAATTTTTTAACCGATCCAGTGGCACTCTGATACGTGATTTTGACTACATGCAGTCCTTGACTCTGCAGACATTGTCGGTAGTAAAGGGCTGGCTTGGAACCGTCATCAGTCAACACCACCAAAGTGACTCAATCAATAACTGTGCAGCATCTTGGTCAGCAAAATTGCTCCCTGTGAACTGGTAGTGGGACTGCCACAGGAGGTATTAAACACATGTGTTCCTCTTCTGACTTCAGTCCCCTGAATGTACTCATAATCAGAGCCAAACTTTGAGGCAAAGAAGCCTTTGTCTATACTCCCTAGAAAAAAAATGAACATCCTGCCGTCATTTGAATACCACCACCCCATTCCCATCCCCACTATTAGAAACACACACTTGAACGCATATGACAGCACCATGAACCTTTCTCCCCACCCTCTCTCTCTCTCTCTCTCTCTCTCTCTCTCTCTCTCTCTCTCTCTCTCTCTCTCTCTCTCTCTCTCTCTCTCTCTCTCTCTCTCTCTCTCTCTCATCAAGGTGGTATCACTGCATGCAGATTTGTCCACATATGCAATACAACATCTGCTAAGTTTCAAGACCAGACTGCACAAAGTTTACAGCATTGTCTTGGAAAATACCTCTTGAGAGAGAGAGAGAGAGAGAGAGAGAGAGAGAGAGAGAGAGAGAGAGAGAGAGAGAGAGAGCGACAGAGGCAGAGACAAAGAGAGAGGCAGAGAGCATGTGTGTAGTGACAGAATGACAAAGAGAAGGAGAAGTAGTAGCGAGTTGCGGATTAGGGTGAGGTTGATAAGCGTGGAAATGGTGGATAAAGTTAGGATTGGGGATTAGCTGAGTACAGACAAAAGGTGGGCAAGTGCACTGATAATACTGTGTGAGTGTGGAAAAGGAAACAGGCATACTATCAAAGAAAACCGGGTGGAGATACAGACAGTGCTGTGTGATGGGAATGCACTCGAATGT
>JADBJO010000232.1:10000-27500 GCA_016801955.1 Conus betulinus | reverse complement strand
CT
Source organism: Conus betulinus (assembly GCA_016801955.1). Lineage (NCBI taxonomy): Eukaryota > Metazoa > Mollusca > Gastropoda > Neogastropoda > Conidae > Conus > Conus betulinus. The sequence goes on along the minus strand of JADBJO010000232.1, from coordinate 27,498 downwards.
GCTCCCATCATCTCTTGAAGGGAGAGGCAGGCAATCTGTGAACACATGGTGTCTGCAATTACTCACGAGACAATGACTGGCGACTTTCTTCGTCAGATACAGCAATGAATGGATGCAAAACACGGCCAGATTGTTGACGCAAAGTATTGTGTCGTATCTATCCTGCTTATTAATAAAGAATGTGGAGAGAAAAACAAAATATAAAGAGGAAAAAGACAATCATGGGCCATCCACATTGTAGTCCTACATTGCAGATGGTGAGATATGTGCTGTTTGCTAGTTCTCTAAAAGATCTAATGGCATTCTGGAAAGAGATTTTACGCTACTTCTCCTTGACTTAGAGCCGCTGTAGGTATTAAGGTGGTGTTCTGTGTATCTTGGCTCATAGCAGGCACCACTCAACACCACCACAATCACTCCTCAACTATGTGGCATCTTGACAACCGAATGTTTCGAATTGCTCCCGGTGGATTTCTGGTACGGAGCTACTAGAGGATGCCCCTGGGTGTGGATATGTTGTGGCGATTTAGTAGACGGTGTAGGAGTAATTTCAATGCAGATTCAAAAATCAGACAACAAAGTTCACTATTGCACAATGACACTGGTCCTTTGGATAAAAAAAGGGTCCCCCGTTCATGTCTTTGACCTCATGTGCAGTGAGTAGATTCAAACACTCAACCTTTAGAACTTTCTCTCTATAGTTCTTCTTGCCAGCTCCAGTACCTGCCTGTCTGTTCGTGTTCCAGACAGAGATTCGTTCCTCTTCTTACACCTGTTCCCTGAATGTACTCACAACCAGATCGATAACTAGGTGCTAAAAGGTCTTTTGTCTATCTTCGTCTGAAAGTATGGAATATCCAGCCACCTTTTTAATACCACCAACCTCATCCCCATACCTACTATCAAAAACACACTTAAAACCGTACGTCAGCTCCATGAATCTCTCTCTCTCTCTCTCTCTCTCTCTCTCTCTCTCTCTCTCTCTCTCTCTCTCTCTCTCTCTCTCTCTCTCTCTCTCTCTCTCTCTCTCTCTCTCTCTCAGATTCATTAAGTGGTTGTCACTACGTTTCGACTTGTACTTATACGCTATACATTATCTGCGAAGTTTTGAGACCACACTGCACAGGATTTACAGTAGCTGGATACATGAATTTTGACTGAACTGAAAGGAATTAAGACGAGAGTCTCACGAATACAATTTAGCAGATGTCCGACCTGTGTATTAACCCAAGACTGACTTCAAATCCACAGGATCGGCCTGTCTTGAAATCAGCCTCTTGGGACAGAGAGAGAGAGAGAGAGAGAGAGAGAGAGAGAGAGAGAGAGAGAGAGAGAGAGAGAGAGACAGACAGACAGACAGACAGACAGACAGACAGACAGACAGACAGAGTAATGACAGGATGACAATTAAAGAGGGGAAGTAGTGGGTTGGTGAGAGGGGTGAGGTAAATGGGTGGGGTGGGGGTGGATGAAAAGCTGGGTTTGTGGATTCGCCAAGCGCAGACACAGGGTGGGCAGGTGCAATGATCATATTATTGTGTGAGTGTGGAAAAGGGAACAGGCAAACCAACAACGAAAACCAGTGGAACTGAGCCAGAGACACAGACAGTAGTTTGTGTGTGTGTATATATGTGATGAGAATGCACTCGGATGTTGTCAGATTGATTTGATACTAGCAAACAGCTTATAATGCTGGGGTGTTTGTCACATTGATTTGTTGCTGACTACCCTGGGCCACCACTTTGTGTGAGATTGAACAGTTGGATGTATGTGCGTGCGTGCGTGCGTGCGTGTGTGCGTGCGTGTGTGTGTGCGCGCGCGCGCGCGCGTGTGTGTTAGTGTGTGTGTGTGTGTGTGTGTGTGTGTGTGTGTGTGTGTGTGTGTGTGTGTGTGTGTGTGTGTGTTCCGCTGTATGCCCTGGGGTCTTACTTAAGGTCACATTTGCTCTCTCTGTCTCTGCCTCTCTGTCTCTCTCTGTCTGTCTGTCTGTCTGTCTGTCTGTCTGTCTGTCTCTCTCTCTCTCTCTCTCTCTCTCTCTCTCTCTCTCTCTCTCTCTCTCTCTCTCTCTCTCCCTCTCTCTGTCTTTCTCTCTCTGTCTGTCTCTCCTTTTTTTTTTTTTTTTAAACAGAAAAGACACACAATGTCCCAGACTTCCAACCGCATCCATTGTGTGTTCAAGTTGGTGCAGATGGAAGCTGAGAAACGCCCAAGACGGACGTACTGCTGTGTGAATTGAATGCCCAGGGGGGAGAAGATGAAAACAGGGTGAAATACATCCAAGTTGAAAAGTGTCTTTTCCAGTTCACATGTGACCTTTGTATTGGATGGGCACTGGCTGCCTTGGTGGGCTGTTTGACCTTTTACCCTTAGTGCTGGGATTTTCATGGATGAATGAGTGGCATGTGTCGGTAGGCTTTATATGTTGACCACTGCAGCAGCAAAGCTGGACGACACCTAACAATGTTGGCCAGGAACAACGCAACGTCTGTTGCAGCAATGCATAGCAAAGAGCGTGTTAACACAACTGAATATGGTGGTTCCATTGTACTGTAATCATGATTCATTAACAATGTGGAGAATAGGGAAGGGGAGGTGTTGTGACCGAGAACGGAAGTACGTGGAAATAGTATTTGGTCAATAAAGCCTTAGTCTGCAAAAATGAGAGAGAGAGAGAGAGAGAGAGAGAGAGAGAGAGAGAGAGAGAGAGAGAGAGAGAGAGAGAGAGAGAGAGAGAGGAGAGAGAGAGAGAGAGCATAAAAAAGTAATATACTTGTGAAACCACCAGGAAGTAAGACACAGTTCCTTACAGTGTATGTGTGTGTGTGTGTGTGTGTTTGTGTGTGTGTGTGTGTGTGTGTGTGTGTGTGTGTGTGTGTGTGTGTGTGTGTGTGTGTGTGTATCGTGTGTGTGTGTGCGTGTGTGTGTGTGTGTGTGTGTGTGTGTGTGTGTGTGTGTGTGTGTGTGTGTGTGTGTTGTTTATGTGTGTATGTGTGTACGTGTGTGTGTGTGTGTGTGTGTGTGTGTGTGTGTGTGTGTGTGTGTGTGTGTGTGTGTGTGTGTGTGTGCCCGCACGCATGCAAGCTTGCGTGCGTGTGTGTGAGTGTGTGTGTGTGTGTGTGTGTGTGTGTGTGTGTGTGTGTGTGTGTGTGTGTGTGTGTGTGTAGGCGGCGGGCGGGGGTGCGTGTGTGTGTTCGCATGAGATCCAGCGACCCACCCATCCAGCGACTGCAGTCACCATATCATCGATTAAACATCCGAGATATTTCATGCTGACTGCCTTTCCACATAAGGATATTTGTACATGCTGCCGTTACAACAACAACAAACAACAACAACAACAACAGCAGCAACAACAACAGCAGCAGCAGCAGTAGCAGCAGTTGTTGGAGAGAGAAGAGCGCATAACTGCAGAAGGATGACTGACAGATGTGTTCCAAGGGCAAGTTAGAGTTGAGGAGGGAGAGGTCTGGACATGGGAGTGGTCCTCTCGGAATCATACAGTCTCACCTCTCCATCTCGCACCTCTCCTCCAGCGCTCTCTCTCTCTCTCTCGCCTCTCTCCCGCTACCCCCTCTCTCTCTCTCTCTCCTCCCTCTCTCCTCTCATCTCTCTCTCTCTCTCTCTCTCCTCTTAACAAACAAACACCAACAAACACTGGATGGTATATTGATAACAGCCTTTTTTTTCAAGCCATCTGATAAACCCCCTTTGCTGCAATTGCTGAGTGAGGAGTCGATCGCCATTTTTGTTTTTATGATTGTTGAGACCCCCCCCCCCCCCCCCCCCCCCCCCCCCCCCCCCCCCCCGTTGGTGGAGGAAAGGCGTGGATAGGCCCCCCACCCCCACCCCCCCCCCACTTCCCCCCCCCCCCCCCCCCCCCCCACCCGTTTTCCCCCCCCCCCCCCCCCCCCCCCCCCCCGCCAGACCCCACTTCTTTTCTGAACACTTTTCGTCGTCTCTTGTACACACCATTCCCGACGCCATTCCTCCATCGGCTTCATCTACATCTAAAAAAAAAAAAAATTTAAATAAACAATATGCCATAGACTCAAAAACCTCCTTCTCCCTACATATATGGTGTTGAGAAAGTGGGGACAAGATTCGATTTGAGTAAAAATAATTTTTGATGGAGAGTAGAGTGTGAGGGGGGGTGGGGGTGAAGAAGAGAGTGTTGGGGCAAACGTGACTTTACAGTAGAAGTAAGAAGAAAGCTTCACGTGCAATATAAATATTCATTTATTATTTCTGTGTATGCAGTTCATGTTAACCTCCGTATCTGAAATGGTTCAGCTTCTGGGAAAGAGCAATGGAAGGCCATACTACTGGCAGTTGATTTCTGTAGATAATAAGTAATGAAAAATCAATCGCAGGAACAGTACAAGAATAGTGATTTACGAGTCAAATCAGAATGAACCTTTGTATTATGTCAGTTACAGAATGTTTAAAATATTTTTTGATTGAACAGATATCTTTTCCCGTTTTTTGCCTGCAGAATACTCCTTTATGCTTTGTTAATAGGGCTTGCCTGTGGCTGCCCATCTAGAATGGCCGCTTGGCTTCACAGACAAGACAAAAATGGAATAATGTGATTGCAACGATTATATATACGATGAAATGTCACAATTTGTTTTGCTTGTTCTTATTTGAATGAGTTCATGAACAGTTACATAATTAAACGATGTTATATTGAAAAAAAAAAAAAAAAATCCGCACATCCGCACTCTTTCAGTTTTTACTCTACACTGCTTACTTTCTATTTCAAATATTAAACCAATCACTCACTAAGGCACTAAGGCTAGCTGTTGTTGTTTTCTTGTTTGTCTGTGGACTATGATGCTCAAAAATGCAAATCACAGAATTTGCTATCAAATACAGTCGTTAGAGAATGTGTTCATGTCATGGCTATCAACGGTGGTCTTTATTGATATAGCTTTCCCCATGCTTGTTAGTTTGTGTACAGTTCTATTATATTGGAAAAATGTTCTTTCCACAGTGAGAGTGTGTACTAGGTAGCCATATGAAAAAGGTCGTTGTGCTTAATATGTGTTCATCCTGAAATGATGCTATAATCCATGCCCCCCCTCCCCTCCACCCCCCACGCCCCCCATCATCCATGCCCCCCCCCCCCCCCCCCCCCCCCCCCCGCCCCACCCCCCCCCCCCCCCCCCCCCCCCCCCCCCCCCCCCCCCCCCCCCCAGGGCTTTCCGGACCGAAATCTTTTCACATATCGGTCATTACGGGTTCACGTCCGCTAAGAAACCTTTGATCCATCACTCTCTCCTTCCCACCCCCACATTACCCCTCACGTCCCCGGCGACCCATCTCCATCCGGTTCACCTCACTTTCACTATCATCCACTCCCCATCCCATCCCATCTACGAACACAAGCAGCCCCCCTCTTTTCCCCCCCACCACCCCAATGCTACATTATCTCCCACCCAGCCTTGTACAACACAATAGCAACTGTCCCGCTGCCCGCACGCCACGGGATCCCCTCTCACTGGCACTCTCTTTCTGTACTCAAATTCACACGTTTCTTAGTTTCCTGGCTGTCTTCTGTACATGAACCTGTGTACAAGCTGCCTGCCTTAAACACCTCGAAACTGCTTGCTGCCTTCAAATCGCGTGCCTTTAACGGGGCTCTGGGCGATTTCATGGCGCTTGTTTAGCATTCACAGTATTTATTTAAACCCTCCACACACTCCTTCTCCTGTCCGCCTGTCTTTAAGCGCTAACCACCACCTAGTGGCGGAGCATTAACATTAACTTCAAAGGAGACGGCTGGGAACTCTCTTTGACACTAGTACAACTGCATGGACTACTACTTTTTATCGTGGTAGTTTAATCTTGTTGTTTTTGTTCGTGTGTAATTGGCCTCTTTCTCCTCCCTTTCTCTCATCCCTCTCCTCTCCGCTCTCTCTTCCCTCGATCCTCCTCAGGTCGTTCTCTCTTCCCTCTCAGTCCCTTCCAAAAAAAGCCACCCCCCGCCTCCTTCATCCCCCCATCGACTCTCTCCTCCCGTCTCTCCAATGGTCTTCTCCTCTCGCATTCTCTCAATCTCTCCTCCTCCTCCTCCCTCTCACGACCAGCTCCCTTCTCTCTCCCCTTCTGCTGCCTCCTCCCCGCTCTCCGTTCTCTCTCTCTCATCAACATCACATCCATGCTCTCCTCCTCGTCATCGCCCTCTCTCTCTCTCTGTCTCCTCTGTGCTCTCTGTGTTGTGGTTGTGTGTGTGTGTGTGTAGTGTGTTGTGTGTGTGTGTGTTGTGTGTGTGTGTGTGTGTGTGTGTGCGTGTGTGTGTGTGTTGTGTGTGTGTGTGTGTGTGTGTGTGTGCGTGCGTGTGTGCCTGATGAGAAAGTGAGTTTGAGAGAGACACAGAGACAGTCAGACAGAGAAATACAGAGACAGAGATAGAGAGACAAAAGATACACAGTAAGAAAGTGAAATATCAAGAAAATAATAGTCAAGTGTGTAGATAATGCGTTGATCATGCGTTTATTTTCACCAGTGATGATCAGAATATTCAATAATATCAGATGGCATGAAAATAGTTTATCTTGTAACGTGGTTTTGTTGCTCTCTAAAGCATTCTGTTTTAATACTCACATCACATCACATTTTTTTCTTTCTCTCGTGACCTTGCACAGGGCATCACCATCAGGCATGCCTTTACTACCCGTGTCTTGAGAAAGTGGGTGTTTATCTGCCAGTCCATGAAAACATAAATGTTGGGGGCACTGAACCAACTGAAGAACACAACAAGCATCGAAGTAACAACCCTGACCTGTTCGTTTTCACCAGTCAGGACAATAAATACCAACCAAACGAACAGTGGATAGGAACACAGAGTTTGGAAAAAAAAAAATGCATATGAGCAAGCTGTACGTAACTATAGTCCTGACTTAATGGGGTATGGATGGAAGGAGTGAGGAAGGGAAGATCGAAGCAAAGGGACGACGTTGAGATATTAACCACTCACCGACAGCAGTGGGGGGCACCAAGTTCTGTATTTTACATAGAACCCTTTTGCGCGACACGAGTAGACTCGAGTTTCGTCTTCTCTGGGTGAGAACCTACTGATAGTCTCGGTCTTAAGTTTTTGTGGCTGCTCACCCACTCTTCCCAACGGTAGGAGACCACCTGTAATTGTGTGGTGTGTCCAATACTGCGGCGGGCAAGATCACCATCCAATGGACTCCTACCGGTATCAGTGAAGAACAGACAAGGGAAATGAAAAGAAACATTAAAACACCGATAAGTTACTATTTAAGTAAACAAAACAAATGAATTCGGATACAGGAGAATACACTATAAAAAAAAAGTTGACAACTACTTTGAACACAGTTACGTTTCGAGGTACAGACTACCAGTGGAAGTCAAAAGATGAAAGTAAACGAGTCGGCTGGGTACTTCAACAATTGTTTACAAGCTTCGAATTCCAGCTTCAGTCAGTTAACTTTGGAACCAAGTCTGCGTATAAAGCTCTCTCCCCAAAAAGTCATGTTTCTTACATTGCCTGTATAAGAGGAGGAGAGGCAGTTTGAAACATTCATCCTAGATGCCGCGCGCTGAGAGAAGTATACAGCAAGTCGCACGTGGTAAACCTCTCCGAACTGGTCCACGAGACGAGCGATACACCAGAACCAGTATGTCATTCTGACGGCAGAGTATTTCTCTCGTTCCGCCTCCCCTTGCTCTCCTTGACTGCATCGTCGATACCGGCTGTGTCCAAGACGTGATGCCCTGTCTGGCGTGCCGATCTCCACACGGGATGCCGAATCATTCTGAGAAGACTCTCTATCAGATGTTGCAGTGAGGCAATCTCCATCAATTCAACCGCCTTACTCTTAAGTGGATCAGGACTGCTGATGCGAAATTCTGGAACAAAGCAGAATGCGTGTTGGCAATCAATGTCTGCCACTGAATTGAATCTGGCATGTAATCTTGTTTGAGCAATTTTCCCCTTTGATTCTGAACAATCAATAGTAAAGAAAAAGCAAAGAGAGGTTACGTTATTTGGTGCTTTACACAAAACTGAATCGTTGAACCAAAAAACACATGAAATTAAGTCAGAAAAGGAAAAAAAAAATGAAAAAAAAATACAAAAAACAAACAAAACAAAAACGTAGAAAGATCCAGAAAAAAAGCAAGTAAGAAAACATTAGAAAGGAGGGCCAGGCTTGGTTGAAAACTGGAAATATGCGACATATTCACGCGATGCATTGCATACCTATCTTTGTGTTATGATGCTATGAAAAGAAGAAAAAAAATACAGGAAAGGGGGAGGGGGAGCCGGAAAATGCAGGATAGACAACAAGAAAGCGAAAAAAAAGAGAACACAGAAAAAAGAAATACAGGGAGAAAAGGGAAAGAAAAGAAGACAGAACAGAAAAGAAGAGAATGAAAGAAAAAAATGGAAACAGGAAAGAAAGGAAAGAAAAAGCAACTGAAATGGGAAAGGAAGGAAGGACGAACGGAAGAAGCGCATAATCAGATGAAGAGTCAGTCTCTTTAATTCCTAATGGCTGAAAACAGCTGGTGATCTGTATGTTTGTTTTGTTATTGAAAGTACTTCAATCTTGTTGCTGTAAAACTTGCTAGTCTGTGGGCCAGAATTTCCCAATCACCAATCAAAACACACGCACTAGAAAAGTCAGAAATATGTCAGATAAGACAGAAACGAACAGATAAGAAAGGAAAGAACTAGGGGAAAAAAAACGAGATAAATGCATAAAGAAAAGAAAAGAATGAATAACTGCATTGTGTTGACATGAAATATTGGTTTTCCAGCACAAAACTCTAATACTAAATACGCAATTCAATGTAAAAAAAAAATGTACAAAAAAAAAAGTTCTGCTGTCTGGAAGCGCACAGCTCAAGACGTAACCTCAGGCCATCACACTGGGCAGGACAATATTCTTGAGAGCCAGAGCAATGTTTGTTTACATACAAAAACGGCACTGAAAACGCCCATCGTTGTTCGTAAAGGTGTGTGTGTGTGTGTGTGTGTGTGTGTGTGTGTGTGTGTGTGTGTGTGTGTGTGTGTGTGTGTGTGTGTGTGTGTGTGTGTGTGTGCTTGTGTATGCGTGCGTGCATGTATGCGAATGTGTGTGTGTGTGTGTGTGTGTGTGTGTGTGTGTGTGTGTGCGCGCGCGCGCGCACACGTACTTCATCTCTCACACACACTCACACACCAAGGCTTTGCACACTCACGTCCGTGGACTTTCTAATTAACGCGCTGCCATCACCCCACTGATGAACACACACCAGCGCACACACGTCTACATTACACGCTGCGGGCCCTGAGAGATTCAGTCTTATCTTAGTTGACATGTGTTGATCATTTGTGTCTGTAACAAGAAAGGCCCAGTATGAGTTTGCCCCCATCTCTAGAAGTCTTCGGAGTGTTGGCCTTAAGATTATTCCAATGTTTGTTTGGTTGGTGATGTTTCTTGCTCTTACCTTAAGTCTGAGTCTGCGGCCACTTCCTCTCTTGATGTTCAGATCTGAAAGATGGTCTATGATATAGTGGCTTTGCTCTTGTTTGCTTAAGTGATTCATCAGATTTCTTATCATACCAGATCGGCCAAGCTGTAATCCAGTTCTTATCGTTGCCTTGCCAGCCAGTGTGTGTCTGCTCTCTCGTTTTCTTTAACTCCATGTCCAGGGCAGTACATCCATATGAGTCTCTCCAAAGGAAGGCGGCACTTTAGTTCATTCCACGCAGGACTTCCCATTCCATTTGTCACTTTCTGAAGTAGGTTCATGGGGTCAGTCAGTATCATGGCTTGTTGAGTTTGAAACTGGCTTCTGGATGAAAGCCAGTGGAGTGCTTGTGTCACTGCTTCTACCTCCATTGTTAGACTGTTAGGTGTTAAACTGTGCGTACCATTGTCTTCCTGGATAGTTCGGCAATTTTGCTTCACTGTGTATCCCCAGCCTGACTTACCTTTGGTGACAGAACCGTCAGTGTATATCACAATATCATCTTTTTTTGTGCAAAGGTCTTCCGCCTGCATCTGAATTTCTGCGTTGGTTTTGCCTTCTGACCATTCTCGACAATGTCTTCCAAGTTCTAGAGCGATGACACACACACACACACACACACACACACACACACACACACACACACACACACACACACACACACACACACACACACACACATGTGTTGGTGGGAGAGTTGGACCTGGAACAGGCACCGTTAAATAATAGTTGATGAGAAACAAACAAGAAGACAACAACAATAACAACAAGAAAAAAAGCATAACAACTCAATCATGCTAGGATTAGTCTGCGCTTTAGCTGACTTCAGAAACAAAGGCATTACGTAGTGACGGATGCGTTTTGTATGGTAAAGCCATGCTCCTGTACCTTGCGAGATTCGAGAAGCTGTCTCTGCCTCTGAGGATTTTTCTTCTGGCTTTGTTTCGTTATTGTTGTGTTTGCGTTTGACAAGAGTTCCTGGCACCACGTCGTCTGCTTCATGCTCCTGCGGGAGGAATGAAAGACTGTGTTTCTTCGTGAACTCTGAAGAGGGAACTAAGTCAAACAGATGATGTGGGTTGGACAGATCTTCATGTTTAGGTTTCTGTGTTCTGAGGAATATCTTACACAGGATTGAATAATTTGCCATCTTTCTGTCGATTTAATGTGTAAAGCATCTTATTTATAGTTCATCTGAATACAAAGCATTGTTTTTTTTTGGTACTTTGGTACTTGCTTGCTTGACTCATTTTCAAAATCAAGCCATCAAAGGTTTTGAAATACTTTCCGTCAAAGTAATAAAAGAAAGAAATTGAACATCCATCATCTGGCTCCAGCCACAATGACCGTACTCATACATTTCAGGAAATTGTTTTTTTTGAATTCATTGAATGATACTTGAATAGGGGCTGAATTATTTATTCAGTCAATGTCCCTTGACATAATGTTATGTGTGATTCGGTCAGTGACTCCAGAAAATAATGAAAAAAGGAGTCAGCCTTATAGTGTCTTGAGTTTTATTTGTAATGTGAGCAACTGCTGAAGAATGTAACAGCTTCTGTTTTCAACATTTTGGTATTTTTTTTTGTCTGCCTTTTTCTTAATAACTTCTTCTTCCGTGCAAAAAGAGTAAGAAAACATGATCACTAATGTTGTTTTAAAAAAGACCCCGTGGCTTCAGACCTGATTTTTTTTTACACACTCTATGATTCTTGATAGCGGTTAGTTTTTTCGTCACCACCAACGGTTTTTAAAAACCATCCTACTTCTTTTTTAACGGATTCATGGTTACAGAAAACTTTTGTTTTTTGAACTATCTCTGCTGTTGTCATTTTTTTTTTTTTCAACAGGGTTACTTTCACTTCAGCTGGTTGACGCCACAGTTCACATCTGTTCTGTTAGGGAGTGGTGCAGACCAAACACGCCCTTATAATTCTCTCTCTCTCTCTCTCTCTCCTCTCTCTCTCTCTATATATATATATATATATATATATATATATATATATATATATATATATATATATATATATGTATATATATATATATATATATATATATATATATATATATATATATATATATATATATATATATATTAATAACCTGATGTTGATTAATTAATGCCACATAAAGTTTCCAAAGATCTGGAAGCTTAATTTGATGTAGTGTCTAACTGGACTGCAAACGTAGCCTTGCAGAGTATGCAGAACATAATGTCCACCTACTTGTCTACACTTGTATATATCTGCCTACCTCCATGTTTGTTTCGATCAAGTGAGTGCATTGTTAGCGCATTTAACCTTGACACGAGAAGACATATGTACTTAGATTAAAGCTTAAGACCTCAAGCGAGACTCACGGTACGTGCTGGTCTAAACAGTAGATTGTAATGAAGACTTGAAATATAAAACTAGATAAGAACATTATCGATTTATTTGCAAAAAATTAGTCAGTAGACGAGTAACATTCTTCATAATTGGTGGGGAATAGTTCAAAAACGTTTCCTTTTTTAATATAACATAAGAGAGAGAGAGAGAGAGAGAGAGAGAGAGAGAGAGAGAGAGAGAGAGAGAGAGAGAGAGAGAGAGAGAGAGAGAGATCGCATTTAACTTACATATGCTGAAATATGCCACCTGCCTCCCTTCATGCAGTGCCTTCAGTTTGTTACGAAGTCTTAACTAACACAAACGCTGTGGCTGTAGCTGAACAGACCGACCTTTGTCAGAACGGTAAATGAAGCCTCCTCTATTCAGGAGATACTCATCGTTATGCATTCAAAGTTTTCTCAGTGGAATGCATCGTAAACCGAGACGGGATGCATAATGTATGGGATGGGCTGGGCTATGCAAAACATTTCAAGACCGCCAGTAAAACAGTGTCTGTAGTCCTTTTTCGAGACCAGCATCACACGATGGGGCAATTTGAATCATTTAGCTGGCCAGGGGCATATCTCATTTCTTGGGGATATATTTCAGAGTTATCAGTTCTAAACCTTGGCAAAAGATCCCTGATGTGCTTACTTTCTACAGCTGTGAAATACGATTCCAAAGACAAAGATAATTTGAAGGTGCGTAAACACTAAATCTGCTGCTTCGGAATATGTGATCGTGCCAGTTTTGAGAGAGAGAGAGAGAGAGAGAGAGAGAGAGAGAGAGAGAGAGAGAGAGAGAGAGAGAGATTATGAGATATATTCAATGATGATGTACAAAACTTTCTTTCCCATTCAGTTCTTGATCCCTGTGAGGTCTATATAAAGATCATGCAATAAGAATACAATGTGAAGAGAGAGAGAAGAAAGGGACATAGCCAAATATTACAATTTTTAACGACGCAAAAGTGAGCATATGTAGGTCAGTCAATATAATGACAATGTGAACTTACACGATACGATTTTTACCTCCAATGGAAATTAGTATAGACCAAAAGATCAGTGCTGGTTTTATTAGACAGGTTTTATTCTCCATGAAAATCTATACTTTCAAATATAGTTAACTGCTAAGAGTGAGCTCCCATTGTTTGTTTTCAGTAGACATTTGTAATGATAAATGAACACAGAGTTAATAGACATTGAATCCACCATTTATTTAAGTCCTATAACATGCCTTTGTACCAGAAGTTACCGGTCCAAAGTATGGTCCACGTTCTGTTTCTCTTGTAAGTTTCGTTGATATCACTTCAGTAGCTGTTATGCATATTAAAATCTGTAAAAAAAAAAAAATCTGGATGTGAATGAAACATATTGTCTTTAGTGGAACTAGCAGTGTTGATACAAACATGTACGTCTGTATCACAACTTAATTTCTAACAGTAGGTCAAGCCATGCTTGCCCTCCCCCTTCCCCTCCTCACTCACACTATGATGTCATGGCTTATCAACGTGTGTTGTAGTGTATAAGTCTTGTCCTCATACAGTGTCACTTCCACGATCCACGATGAAACTCGCACTATATTCATACTCAGATTTTAAACAGAAATAACGGCAGTTTATTCCCCCCCCCCCCAAAAAAAGACTATTCAGAGTAGAAGGACATGCAACGATTCCCGGGCTAGCCATATTCAAAGTGCCTGTCCATGTGTACAGACTGACAAACCCTCGGACAGGCAGCAAAGCAGCTTGCCTTTATGTGCATATTTGAACCGGTTCGAACTTTGGCTGCACTGGTTACACTTTTGGCAGAAGGGATTTGATATGGAAAGTTGATAGCGTTCATTCATTCTGATTTCAAAATTCAGTCCGTGGAGTGAATACTTATCTCCTGTGAAGCATGCAAGTGATATCATCTGAAGCAGGTGAGAGAGAAAGAGAGAGAGAGAGAGAGAGAGAGAGAGAGAGAGAGAGAGAGAGAGAGAGAGAGAGAGAGAGAGAGAGAGAGAGAGAGAGAAAGTCTACAACAAAGAATTTGCTTTTAGTCACCGCCCTGTGAATATACTTCCGAAGCAGCACACATCAAGGACAGGCAGGCTCCTGAATGTCTGTAAGGGACACTACTCTGGAAGCACTGCTAGCGGAGCTGTTTTGCTTCCACACTAACAGCCTGGCGACGGATCCATTTCTGCAAATGGACTGTAGTGTTGATCCCTACTTGATCAGCAAACGTTTTCATCTGGGCGCATTATGCTTAATGTACTGTTTGAGAGAGAGAGAGAGAGAGAGAGAGAGAGAGAGAGAGAGAGAGAGAGAGAGAGAGAGAGAGAGAGAGAGAGAGAGAGAGAGATGGTTGTTATATCACACAAGAGATCATGGACCACTGAGCGTATTTCGACCGTTGACTTCGATTCAGTGAGAAGGAGAGTGTGTATGCTCCATTATGATTATCTTGCCATGCCTCAGCCAGACACAATCAGTTCTCGGAGAGTTCATGGTGCTGCTCTTAAGAACGAGCTTATGGTTTTAAAGGTGATCCATACATTACACTTTAACGAATATCTATTGCCAAATGCAGACTCAACATCCAGATTATGTCGTGTAGTCTTCTGATCTCTCTCTCTCTCTCTCTCTCTCTCTCTCTCTCTCTCTCTCTCTCTCTCTCTCTCTCTCTCTCTCTCTCTCTCTCTCTCTCTATTACGCATTTGTATTACATGTATTAAGTCAGTGTACAGACCAAGGATCAAGTTCTCTGGCAATGGCAGGGAGGAAAATGGTAATTGTGCTTTGTGTGGGATCTGTGAATTAGTTTCTGTCCATCTTTCTTAGAAATAACTTATGATTATCAGTTGAGGGAAGGCGTGATTCTTATATGGCATGATTTATTACTTCCTACATCACAACCACATTACTTCTCCCGGCACAGGTACTACTTCCAGTACTTGGACTGCATCTAATCACTACATCTATCTTCATTTTTTTTTTTAAAAAAACAGAACCAACCTCTTTGTCCGTAAGGTTATTGAAACAGTGATATAGGCATCACACAATGACAGAGAACAAGCACCGACTAATACTGAATTACTCAGAAAAAGATTCCAAACCAAAATCTCACTCTGAATTGGCAGCTAGGAAAAGCTGTTTACACTTTCTGTGGCTCTCAATCTGTCTGCTTTTTAGAATTCTAACTTAAGAGTTATTATTATCATTATTATTATTATTAGTATTATTATTATTATTATTATTATTATTATTTATTATTATTATTATTATTTATGATCATGCATGATCATTATCATTTTTTTGGCGACACATTTGTCCTCCTGTGAGTTTCTACCAACGTCTTTGAAGGTGACAGTGCTGGTAGTCCCTGTCCGCCACTCTGCAGGCTGTTTCTTTGAGGAAGAATGGTGTAGTCAACCAGAAGATTGGAAGGTAGTGGTGTTCTGTGTCAGTAGAATCAGCCAGCCACTGCACTGCTGTCTTCCAACCAGAAAACGCTTCGTGTACACAGCAACTGATTTCTCCCCTCCAAAATTCCAAACATGGAGTGAGTTGTTTCTGACTGTCTCTGTGCGTTTTGTTGGAACATCTGGCTAGTTGTGTGTGTGTCTGTCTGGCAACCTGATTTTCCTTGATGTAGTCCCTCTGGGGTTTAAATGGCAAAAGAAAAAGGCATGAAAGAAGTCTATCGAGCTTAATCGCCAGCTTGCTCTTCAATTTCTTGCCTGCCCCCCCTCACCCCCCCCCCCCCACACACACACACACACCCAACACCCCCGGTGCTTTCACCCACCTACTCTCTCTCTCTCTCTCTCTCTCTCTCTCTCTCTCTCTCTCTCTCTCTCTCTCTCTCTCTCCTCTCTCTCTCTGTCTCTCTCTGTCTCTCTCTCTCTCGTCTGCTCTGTGTATGTGTGCGTGTGTGTGAGCGCGTGCACGCGCTGCGCGTTTGCGTGCGTGTGCTGTGTGTGTGTGTGTGTGTGTGTGTGTGTGAAAGAGAGAGAGAGAGAGAGAGAGAGAGAGAGAGAGAGAGAGAGAGAATGAGAGAGAGAGAGAGAGAGAGAGAGAGAGAGGGGGAGAGGAGAGTATGTGTGTGGGGATGAGGGCAATGGGTGGATGTGATCTTTCCCACCGGAGGAAGGCAGTTTTGAACGTAGGGCAAAAAAAGGAATACATGGATGATGATGAGACTGGACCATATTTGGCATCTGGTGTCCGCTTCGAGAGCTGGTTCCGTCCCGTTTTGTTCCAAAGGTAATGAAATGTCAACATGTAAGTGCATCCCCCATGCTGATTTGAATACCCTCAGTATACAAAATAGAGTGCATAAACGTTTATCACAAAAACATAAGAGACAGAAGAAGAAAGATATTAAACAGCATCAATGACGAAGACGACGACGACGACGACGACGACAACAACAACAACAACAACAACACACAACAACAACAACAACAACCGCAACATCAACAACATCAATATCAACATCAACACCACCACCCACACCACACACACACTACAACAACAACACAACAACACACACACACACACACACACACACACACACACACACACACACACACACACACACACACACACACACACACACACACACGCACACACACACATACACACATGCACACACGCGCGTGCGCACACGCACGGGCGCACACACGCACGCACGGACGCACGCACGGACGCACACACACACACACACACACGCGCGCGCGCGCGCGCGCGCGCGCGCGCGCGCTATCTAGGTCTATTTAACCTAAACTGACATCAAGGTGTATTTGTACTGTTCCAGATGAGTCTACAAACCCAGTCATTTGGAAAAAAAAACAAAAAACTTACGCCTGGGTGGCCTAATAATTAAACCAT
Source organism: Conus betulinus (assembly GCA_016801955.1). Classification (NCBI taxonomy): domain Eukaryota; kingdom Metazoa; phylum Mollusca; class Gastropoda; order Neogastropoda; family Conidae; genus Conus; species Conus betulinus. Next base: position 10,767 of record JADBJO010000232.1, on the reverse strand, counting down.
AGTCCTCAAGAACCAATGACTCTAGATTTTGTATGAGATTAAGACAATGCGATTAAGGGAAATTTTCTCTTTAAATGCAACGTCTGTGCAGGGATTATTATTATTTCCCTTTCTATTTTAATTTTGTGCCAGCCACCATTTGAACCACTACGGTAAGTACTGCACTGTCTCTTTGATAGTGCGGCTCTCTTCTGTTAATCAACAATCCGGCTGCTTGTATCTATCAAGTCTGCTTGACACTACAATACGAAATGAAAAGAATGGTAAATTTATGTGATCAGAGAGCCTTAGAACTAAACGAAATTTCACAACTTTCATATTATTCAAACCGGTCACTTATGAAAGAAAAAGTATCAGGCACTGACGCCTTTCTTGCCTTGACCTCACTTTTGAGTACATTGGTACATCCAGCCTTGATTGAGTTCGTGCCCATTTTCATACTGTTCAAGTCTATTGCAACTGTAGGTGGAAGTACCTTGTAGCAGTCTCCAAAGGTCGAGAGTGACACCTCTGCACTCTGGCTCAGCAGCAAAACAATTACATGGCCGGTAGGGGGTTACCGGTCGCGTCTGGTTCACGCTGGCTCAGATCGGGTACACTCACCACTTCTAAGACATGAGTGTAGCGGCTGCTCTGGTGGAAGCAGCTCAGTACAGCATTGAGTATATTGATTAGTCTTTAGTCCAGATTAGTCCACTTGCGCTAACGGTGCTGCGACCGATCCAACTAAGACTGGCTCTGAAGAGAAGAGCCGGAGAAAGAGATTT
>JADBJO010000232.1:0-2500 GCA_016801955.1 Conus betulinus | reverse complement strand
CCAACCATGCTTATCTAGTTTAAAAAAAGAAATAGTAGATGTCCATTACTCCTCAGAGACTATTCAAAGTAGAAGGACATGCAACAATTCCCTGGGTAGCCATACTCAGCATCCGTGTCCATGTTTACAGACTCACAAACCTTCGGACAGGCAGCTAATCTGTTAGTTTTTCTGCATGCTATGTTAGACCTGGTTCGAACTTTGGCTTGTACTGTTAGAGTTAGGCACGAGAAATTTGGAGATGGAAAGGTAATAGTGTTCTTTGTTCTCAGTTCTAAATAAGCCAATAGAGTGAGTACAATATCTCTGTGAAGCCTTCAGGTAACATCAGCTGAGAACCGAGAGGGAGAGAGAGAGAGAGAGAGAGAGAGAGAGGAGAACGAGAGAGAGAGAGAGAGAGAGCGAGAGACTCAACAACAAAGAAGTGATTTTAGTCCGCGATCTGTGAATAAACTTCCGACACACGTACCAAGGAGAGGCTGGCTCCTCAGTATCGGTAAGGGACTCTACTCTGCAGGCACTGCTAGCAGCGCTGTTTCTGCTTCCACCTTACAGCCTGGCCAGAGGTCAGGAGGTGTTTTTCGCCAAAAGGGACTGTAGGCTGATCCCTTATTGATCAGCAAACATTTTCATTTGAAATGAATAATCTTGGACGCATTATTCTTAATTGTGTTGAGAGAGAGAGAGAGAGAGAGAGAGAGAGAGAAGAGAGAGAGAGAGAGAGAGAGAGAGAAAGACAGAGAGAGACAGACAGAGAGAGAGCGACAGAGATGTTTGATATATCTGAAGAAGTCCCTTACCACTGAGCCTATGTTGCACCATCGACTTCATTTCAGGGAGAAGGGAGTGTGTATGGCTCTCATTACAATTATCAGATGTGTTGAGAGTGCATTGATTACAATTGAATCAATTCCTGTATTGAAACATACTCGTGTGGAACAGATCTCTCTCTCCGTCGCACCACCCATCTCTCTCTCTCTCTCTCTCTCTCTCACTCATCTCTCTCTCCGCGACTCTCTTTGCCCGAATCTGTCTGTCTTTGTCTCTGTCTCTCTCTGTCTTTCTCTGTCATTATCTCTTCTCTGTCTATCCCCTCTCTCTTCTAAAAAAACGTTGTGTCCACAATATTTGTTTCAGACAAAACGTTTGCCAGTCAATTAATGATGACCACTTGAGTCCGTAAGACAGAATTCTCTCCGTAGCCCCAGGACTTTTAGTTAGGAATGAAGACAGTGTTTCTGTCTGTGCCCTGAAGAGTACCGTCCCTTTTCCCCTGTTGAAGAGTCGGCCTGCCATTTTTTTTTTTGTTTTATTTATTTTTTTTATAGGTTGGCGGAAGTTAGTTCAAAGTTCAGAGACTAAAACTCACTTCTTTCTTGTGTGGACCTCTCTCTCTCTCTCTCTCTCTCTCTCGGCTCTCTCTCTGGTAAAGTCTATGAGAGAGAGACAGACAGACAAACATGTGTGGAGGGGAAGGGGGGGGGGGGGGGGATGGAAAACACGACAACAATGAAGTTGCTTTTAATGAACAACCTGTGAATCAACTTCCGACAGCACACACCTAGGACAGACTGGCTCATGGATATCGGTAAGGGACACTACTCTGCAAGCACTGATAGCAGCACTGTTTTCTTTCAGGCTAGCAGCCTTGGGCCTGGGGTGACAGAGATCCGTTTTCTGCCGAATGGACTGTAGTGCTGATCCCTAACTGATCAGCAAACGTTTAAACTAAAATGAGCTTGTGTGCGTAAAGTGCGAAATGAGAGCGAGAGATGTTATTCAACAAGAGGAGCCAGATAAGTGACTGTTTTTTTTAGCCATTGACTCCATTTTGACAGAGAGACAGAGACAGAGAGAGAGCGAGGAGGAGAGAGAGAGAGAGAGAGAGAGAGGATGAGAGAGAGAGGGGGAGGGAGAGAGAGAGAGAGAGAGAGAGAGAGAGAGAGAGAGTATTTTAGCAATTCATTGCATTTCAATGTGAAGGGGCGCGCGTTATTTTTTTTATTTTTTTTTTTTTAGAGATTGTTCCCCATGCCTTAGCCACACGCAACCTGTCAACACAGGATCATAGCGTGCGATGGAGGACGAGCTTACAGTTATGAAAGAAACCCCCTACATTAAACTTGAACACAGTGTACAATTTAGTTCAGGCTCAATGGTTCAGCTATATGAAAATACTGACTTGGGGGTTAGAATTATTTGTCAGTGCTTTTAGTAAACAATAGATTATACAAAAGTTCATTACCATTTGCTCCTTCAGAGCCCATACTGTATGTTAGAACACGTACATAGTAAATGCCCCGGAGGTGTACATTGGTAGGGCAGTGGCAACATATTTAATCTAAAAAAGAAAAATCCTGTTCATCGGCTTGTAGTGTCGTAATGTGGTCTGTGGGTGCGTGTGTGGTGCGTAAGTGCACGTGCTCGCGCGCGCGTCGAAGTAAGAGGAGAGGGAGGATAATGGGAGTAGAGTGGTGGAGGAGAGGAGTGTGTGGTGGGG
>JADBJO010000231.1:886379-893879 GCA_016801955.1 Conus betulinus | reverse complement strand
CCCCATCCACAATACAGTTGTCAGGAGAGGCTTCATTACTTTTCCTTTAGGATTGTTTCCCTGCTGCATGAGAAAAGGAAAGTGTGTGTGTGTGTGTGTGTGTGTGTGTGTGTGTGTGTGTGTGTGTGCGTGCGTGCGTGCGTGCGTGCGTGCGCGCGCGTGCGTGCGAGCGTGCGTGCGTGCGTGCGTGCGTGCGCGCGCGCGTGTGTGTGTGTGTGTTGCATATTCACTACGTGGGATGGTGAAAGGAAGGACCCCCTCTCCTCTCCACAAAGAAATCAATCCAAAAAGAAAACGAAAATGACGGAAACACGGCATATCGGGGCTGGAATGCAGGTTGGGCAAGGTGTATGACTTCGTTTAATTTTACAGTTTATTACGATGTGAATCTATGTCTTTCTTGACTGGCTTACCATACTCTGTCCATCCACTTCCCACACACTACCCTGTCCATACAGTTTCCACACGTTACCTGTCCATCCACTTCCCACACACTACCCTGTCCATACAGTTTCTACACACCCTGTCCATCCACTTCCCACACTACCCTGTCCATACAGTTTCCACACGTTACCCTGTCCATCCACTTCCCACACACTACCCTGTCCATACAGTTTCCACGCGTTACTCTGTCCATCCACTTCCCACACACTACCCTGTCCATACAGTTTCCACACGTTACCCTGTCCCTGTCCATCCACTTCCCACACACTACCCTGTCCATACAGTTTCCAGCGTTACCCTGTCCATCCACTTCCCATACACTACCCTGTCCATACAGTTTCCACGCGTTACTCTGTCCATCCACTTCCCACACACTACCCTGTCCATACAGTTTCCACACGTTACCCTGTCCATCCACTTCCCACACACTACCCTGTCCATACAGTTTCCACACGTTACTCTGTCCATCCACTTCCCACACACACTACCCCCTCCATACAGTTTCCACACTTCACCCTGACCATTTGATTTCCCCACTTCACTCATTCCATCTCATTTTCACGCTCTACACTGTCCTTCTAATCGTCACGCTGTACTCAGTCCTTCTAGTCGTCACTCTCTACACTGTCCTTCTAATCTTCACGCTCTACACACTGTCCTTCTAATCGTCACGCTGTACTCAGTCCTTCTAATCGTCACTCTCTACACTGTCCTTCTAATCTTCACGCTCTACACTGTCCTTCTAATCGTCACGCTGTACTCAGTCCTTCTAATCGTCACGCTCCACACTGTCCTTCTAATCTTCACGCTCTACACTGTCCTTCTAATCGTCACCCTCTAACTGTCCTTCTAATTTTCACGCGCTGCACTGTCCTTCTAATCTTCACGCTCTACACTGTCCTTCTGATCTTCACGCTCTACACTGTGTCTTCTAATCTTCACGCTCTACACTGTCCTTCTAATCGTCACCCTACTACACTGTCCTTCTAATTTCACACTCTACACTGTCCTTCTAATCTTCACGCTCTACACTGTCCTTCTAGTCTTCACGCCCTACACTGCCCTTCTAATTTTCACTCTCTACACTGTCCTTCTAATCTTCACACTGTACTCTGTCCTTCTAATCTTCACGCTCTACACTGTCTTTCTAATCTTCACGCTCTACACTGTCCATCCAATTCCACAACTTACCCCGCTCATCCACTTTCCACACTCTACCTTGTCTATCCACTTCCCACACTCTACCTTGTCTATCCACTTCCCACTCTCTACCTTGTCTGTCCACTTCCCACACTCTACCTTGTCTATCCACTTCCCACTCTCTACCTTGTCTGTCCACTTCCCACACTCTACCTTGTCTGTCCACTTCCCACACTCTACCTTGTCTGTCCACTTCCCACACTCTACCTTGTCTGTCCACTTCCCACACTCTACCTTGTCTGTCCACTTCCCACACTCTACCTTGTCTGTCCACTTCCCACACTCTACCTTGTCTGTCCAGCCCCTTACCCTGTTTCTTCAGCTTCTACACCCCCTACCCTTCCCGTCCCTACCGTGACCGATCTCTCCACTCCCCTCTGTCCCCCCCCCCCCTGCCCCCGTGAGACAAGAGAAAACGCAAGGAGGTCACAGGAAGAAAACAGCAAGCACCCCTCCATTTGCCGCTGCGCCCCTAATTGTGCGTCTGGTGCTCTTTGTGCACTTTGAATCAGACGGCAGTGAAAAATGATAAACAGATGATTGGTGGCTCGGCGGGGGTCACGTGCTCTGCCCTCGGTGCTGCCCCCAACGTCCCCAAGGGCCGTCACCCAGTGGTCAGGGACCTTGGAGGTGTGTTGACGATAGGGCACGAATGACCTGCCCCTGATCCCGTATCCCCCATTCCTCCTTTTCTTCTGTCTTCCCTTCCAGGAGAAAGGAAGCACGAGGAATCATCGTGCGATAGAGCTACCTTCATTTTCATCATCCTCTTATATCTTTCGCGTATATATATGATGTATACACTTTCTATTGAACATTTCTTCAGGGAGAAAGAAGCCGCCGACCACACACTTTTCTCTGAATTTATACATTTGCCTCCCCCCCCCCCCGCCCCCACCCCCCACACACACACACACACATCCTCCTCGCCGCTTCTCGCCCCTTCCAACGGCTTTTACCCCCGCCACATCTTGGCTGTCCTTCCACCTTCCTCGAAAAAAAAAAAATGATGAGCAGTGACTGGTACCGCAAATAAATCATATTTAAGAAAATGAGGGCAGGGATAGGAAAAGCTGGGGAGGGGGGAAGCGGTGGGCATTCCACCCACGCTTGTGTTTAATCGGGGGAAAAATAGTTAAAGAACAAATATTAGGAGCACCCGATTCATGAAAACAGAGTGGTGTGATTAAACGTGTACATCGGGTCTAATAGACATTATCCACTTTGTTCTGACCTTTGAATCAAACGCTCCCTTTTGTTTGTCCTTTTCCTTACTTTTTTGTGTGAGATAAGACTGTTTAAGGCAAAGTTCTAATACTGAGCCGTTGGGGGAGACTGTGAGTGGGGAGTAAAAGAGAGGGGATGCGCGGGGTTCGGGGAGAAGGGAAGCGAGGGTGAATGTGAAAAGAGGCAGAAGAGGGACTGTGTGTTTTAAAGTAAAAAGTTTGTTCTTGTTATCTTGTGTGTGGTTTTTTGTTGTTGTTGTGGTGGTAAAAACTTGCTTATCTGAGGATCTGCACTGCTTTTCTCTGCCCTCTGGGCCACAACTTTATCTTTGTATATGCATGCTAAGCCTTCTCCTTGTTACCCCCGTTCATGCCGGGATAAAACGCTCTTTCCCTAGTCGTCTGTTTTCTACTGATTCGGTGGAAACCAGCAGGATTGTATGTAGATTACAGAATCGAAACATATTGTTTCGGATGAGATACCTTGTTCTTGTCGTCTCAGTACATAGCAAAATAATTGCATGAAAACTGGTTATAATTCGAATTAATAACGACTGGCTCAATTTATGATTTGTGGCCACTGCTTCCGTAATTGGTAACAACTCTTTAAAACACGCCCACGTTAATCTACATGCACATAGGTATATATACATCCGAGCTCTGGTAAGATTGCTAATAAGTGATAACATAAACACACACACACACTTTACACACAACCACCACCCCCACACACACATTATCATCATCATCATTACCATCATCATCATCATTATACTTGCAGCAGTTTTTGTTGTGAAAATTTACAGATAAATAATTACAGTGTACAGCATACATATATTCAAAAGTGCAGGTATCTGATACATTTATGAAAGGTCGAGACTTTTGAACCATTTTACTGGTGCTGATTTACAGCGAAAAGTCATTAAAGGAACCTTCAAAGAACAGTCGATTTCACGTAATTTCTTCAGTCTTGTATAATCTTAAACAAAAAACAAAACAACAACAAACAAGCAAACAAACACAGAATTGATACTAATTCATCCAGACATTCTTAATGCTCTGCTTTCCACCAGTATACGCAAACGAGAGTGGAAAGGGACTGGAGAAAGATGGAAAGCGGGGGAAGGGATCAAAGGGGAAGGAGAAGGTTAGAGGGTTTGGTGGGGCGATGGGAGTGGATGGCGGTCGAAAGGTAGTCAGCCAGACGATGATTTAAGTCGCCTGGAGCCCCCCTCCCTCCCCCTGCAGCCGTCCTATTCAGTCACTTCCTTTTTCTCTCCTCTTTCCCGCTTCTTTTTCTTTATTTTTCCTTCATTAAAAGGAAAGATGTTTGCCTGGTCGATTCTTCTCGCACGCCCTGTTCTTTAAAAAAAAAAGGCCTTAGAGCAGAAAGAAGGGAGGGAAGCGGTCAGCCCTATAGTCTTCGGCGGAATGGACGAGAGTTGTCCACGCGACCGGAGAGTAGTGTCCCTTGGATGACACGGAAGCGAGGCTTGGAGGAGGGTTGGTTTTTCTTGTTCGGGAGATCTTTTAGAAATGCAGGAGGACAGATCAACACCTGCTCGTGAGATATGGTTCTCTCTCTCTCTCTCTCTCTCTCTCTCTCTCTCTCTCTCTCTCTCTCTCTCTCTCTCTCTCTCTCCTCCTCCTCCTCCTCCTCCCCCCCCCCCCCCCCTGCCCAGACATGCTACTCTGGACTCCTCTATTCATTTTATTCCTCTTCAGTTTCTTTTCTTCCTTTCTCCTTTCTCAAGGGATTTACTGCTTTAGTCGTAATGTTTGCGGAGTGTCGGGAGAACTGTTGAGATGAATTGAAAATGTCCAACTGAGACAAAGGAGCGGTCAGAGTATTATTTCTTTTTGAATGGAGGGTTTTCTTTCTTTCCTGGGCAAATAATGCAGATTTATGGGATCATTTAGTTTGATCTGAATATTCATTTTACCTTGATTTGAATTTCTTTCATTCGTTCTTTTTTTTGCAGGTGGGCTAGGGGTGTTTAAGGGAGGGGATTTGGATAAGAGGGAAGGGGTAGGGGATGGGGGTGGGGGTGGGGGGGGGGGGGGGGGGATAGGGCCTGACGGTAGGGTGAAGGCAGGTTGTTTCTGTTTTATGTTTTTGTTTTTTTTTTAAACAGGGAACACATTTCAAAGCAATTTAGATATAGGTAATACCCCCTATCATGAACCTCTAGTCTCTTTTTTTCTCTCTCGCCTGTTTCTCTTTTCCACATTATATTTTGGTTCTCTTGCTTTGTCCCTGTCTGTCTGTCTGTCTGTCTGTCTGTCTGTCTTGTTCCATCGGTAGCTCCACAATACAACAGACTTGTACACATTCATTGCCAAGCCAGATTTCTCAAGGGTAACATTCGGACCGCCTTCCCGACCTTCACGAGCGTGTCACCACAGAAGGGCGCCACCAAACTTTCATTTCTTTCCTGTTTGCGTGGTTTTACGTAGCTATGAAAGTAGAATTCCCTGCAGAATTGTAGGCGCCACTTTTCTTTTTTCGTCCTGACTACTTCTTTCACTTGTGTGAGGAGCCCTGACTTTTCGTCTCATCAAAAAGGATTGTCCACAAAATCGTCTCATCAAAGAAGATTGTCCACTAATGAATAAAGAACGAGGATGAGGTAGAAGGGAAGGAGAAAAGGGGACTGAGAATAGGGATGGGTTTGCAGAGGGGAAGAGGCGGCTGAAAGATAAAGCTGGAAGCACCCACCCTGCTTGTTGTCCGCTTCGCCAAGCCACAGTCTCTGTATAAAGCCACAGCAGTCGCTTCATAGCCATGCCAATGTTTGTTAGTTAGTGCTCTAATTCAACGTCTTTTCACCGAAAGCGAAAATAATGTAGCTCTTACATGGTGTCATGCCATTGTAGGTCCTGTGTAGTGCTGTGTAATGTCGTGACATTGTAGTTCTTGTGTAATTTCGTGCCAGTGTGTAGTGCCATGTCATCGTAGTGCCTGTCTCTCGTCATGTGATTGTGTTTCCCATGTGAGGACACATCGCTGAAGCTCCTGTGCAATGCCATGTGATTGTATTGTTCCCGTGGAATGACAATGATCAAGCCATTATTTAATAATACCGTGACGTTGTAATTCCTGTGTGATGCCATGCTTTTTGTAATATCTGTGTAATTTATGCCATTACAGCTCCTGTGATGCTATGTCAGGATTTAATAGAATTGCTATTGCAATTTCTGCGTAATGCCGTGCCATTGTAGTTCCTGTGTGATGCAATGCCATTGCAGTTTCTGTGTGATGCCACGGCATTATTTGATATAATGGCATTGTCACTCCTGTGCAGTGTCAAGCCAGTACTTCCTGCATGATGCCATGCCATTGTGTTCCTTTCTGACGCACTGCCATTGTAGATCCGTGCAGTGTCGTTGCACTGTCGTTCATCTTAAATTAAATGCCATGCCATCATAACTCATGTGTAATGTCATGCCATTATAGCATCTGTGCAATGCTATGGCATTATAGCCACTGTGTATAACACCGTACCGTTACAGTTCTTGTGTAGTGCCCTCCTGTAGTCATTCCTGTGCAACGCTACGCCTATGCAGTTCCTTTGCCATGTTATGCCGTTATAGCTCCGGTGTTATGCCAAGCTACTGTACTTCCAAGGCAGTGGTATGCCTTCATAGTTGCTGTGCAATACCACGGTATTACGATTCTTGTGTAATGCCATTCTGTTGTAGTCTCGCGTAATACTATATCAATGTAGATCCTGTGTAACACCGTGCAATTGTAGTTACTCTGCAATGTGATGCTATTATACTTCCTGTGTAATATCATGCGACTGTAGTTCCTATGTGATATTATGTGGCTGTAGTTCCTATGTAATATCATGTGACTGTAGTTCCTATGTCATATTATGCAATGGTAATTCATGTTTAATGTTTTACCATGGCAGTTTCTGTATGATGTCATGCTGCCGTATTTCCTGTGTAAAACCATGCCATTATAGTTCTTGTGCAATACCATACCATCATCGTATACTTACGTAACGCTATGCCAATATATGTCTGATGCTATATACCATTGCAATTCTTGTGTAATATTACTATGTAATCTGACACCATTTTACTTCCTTACAATACCATGCCACTGTGTCATAAATGTTATGCCATCATAGTTCCATTGTGAAACGCCCTGCTATTGTGTAACGCCATGCCAATATAGTTCTTGTGTAACCCCACCCCACTGTTGTTCCAGTGTAATGCGGTGCCTGCGTAATGCCTCCGCCATTGTGCGATGCCACGCTATTGTGTGATGCTGTGTCGTAGTTCCGGAGTGATGCGGTTCCTTTGTGGTGCCTGTCCACATCTATTCTGGTTACCTGCCGCCTCTGCGACTTTTACGAGCCGATGACGAGATGGAACCGATCAGGTAATGACATCCACCCGCCCATCCATCACGGGCACCCTGATTACAAAGCCAGCCCAAAAAAAAACACAAAAAAAGAAACAAAACAAAAAAAAAAAAAAAAAAAACAACAAAAAACAAAAAAAAAAAAAAAAAAAAAAAAAAAAGAAAAAAGAAGAAAAAAAAAGCGCCAGCAATGACAACAGCAATTACAGGAAAATCAAATCCTTGTTTCTTGAAGTAGGGGAAATGTACGAGGCA
>JADBJO010000231.1:848879-853879 GCA_016801955.1 Conus betulinus | reverse complement strand
CATCTGCAGTCCACGAGTCGCCGGCGAAAAAAAAAAAGTGGTAAAAAAAAAAAGCCTTTTGTATTCTCAACTCCTTGGTTCAAACCAGACGAATCCAAGAGAAGGAGAGAGAGAGAGAGAGCGAGAGAGAGAGAGGAGAGAGAGAGAGAGAGAGACAGACAGGACAGACAGACAGACAGAACAGACAAAAGACAACAGACAGATAGACAGAAACAAGGACAGAGACAGAGAGAGAAGCTGCGTACTTTTCACGAAGAATAATAGAGCTAATAGTTAGAATACAGAGTAACTTTGAAGATTAAATTAGAGGGAGAGAGAGAGAGAGAGAGAGAGAGAGAGAGAGGGGAGAGAAGAGGAGACGAGAGAGACAGGCAGTACTGAGAGGACCAGAAGACAGACAGGACACAGACCAAGACACAGAAAGAGCACAGATAGGACAGACAGACCAGAAACAAGACAGGGACAGACAGAGAAGCTGCTGTACTTTTCACGAAGAATGAAGAAACAAACCGACAGATACAAGTAACTTTGAAGATCAACTGATGTCAGAGAGGAAGAAGAAGGACGATGAGCAAGAAGAAGATATGGGTGTGGAGGAGGAATTAGAAGAAAAAAGTGGGTGGATGGGAGCAGGTTGAGGAAGAGGTGGGGTAACAGACCGGAGATTAAAGAGAGAAGAGACCAAGACGAAGAAGAACGAAAAGAACAAGGAAGAAAGAAGACAGAGAGACCGAAGAAGCAGAAGCAGAAAGAAGACAGGAAGAAAGAGGAAAGAGAGAAGGGAAGAAGAACTTGCAGAAGAAAGGATAAAAAAGCAGAACCGACAGTTTAGAAGTAAGCTTTGAAGATTAAACTGATGTAAGAGAGAAGAAGAAGAAAAGAAGAAGAAAAACAAAAGGAGAAAGACGAGCGGGGAAGAAAAGAGAAAGAAAGAAGAAGACAGGACCGTTGGAAAGAGTGTGGAGCCCAGAAGTAGAGGAAACAAGAAGCGCGAACGCGACAAAGGTGGAGAAGCGAAAGGAAAGATAGAGGAAGGAGAGAAGGCGAAGAATAGAGAAGAAAAGAAGAAGAAAGGGGAAGAAGAAGGAGAAGGAAGAGAAGAAGTAGGAGAGAGGAAGAAAGAAAGTAGAAGAAGAAGAACAGAGGGCAGAAGGTCAGAAGAAGTAGAAAGCAAACGAATCGCAACAGAAAGAAAGCCGCCAGAAGAAGAGACCAAAGGACCGACGAAGCAGACGAGAGAACGACCTTTTGGAAGAAACGAAGTAAAACAGAAGGGACGAACGAAAAACCGAAGTGAACTAAAGACAGAAGAAGTCAGGAAGAAGAGACGCGCGACGAGAGCAGGACCGCCAAGAGACGAACAGAAAGCTTCGAAGTCGCAGAAGCCGACAAGTGTTTACGGAGCGCGAACTCAGGAAGTTGAAGAAAGAAGAGAGAAAGAAGTTAAGCACAGCGGCAGAGGAGGAACCACAAGAACGCAAGCTACCAAGTGCCGCAAGAAAAAGTGGTTCTGAAGTCGAAAAAAAAAAAGTTAGAAAGAAGGAGCGAAGGAGGAGGAAAGGTCAAGAAGAAGAAGAAGACGGAGCTGAGGAAGCAAGAAGAGAAACAGTCCCACTACCTCGAAGATGTTGCAACGCGCACAGAGTAACATAAAACCCTGCAATTGCCAACCCGTTTCCCGCCCCCTCCCTTTTGTCAACGACAGCCAGACCCGTGACAGACAACTGAAAAAAAGAAGCACACCGTGTCGTCTTCGCTACATGGGGCCCACAAACATCATTGCCTAATCAGCGGCCTGAATGAAGCGGAACGTTCTGACTACCCCAGTGAGGCTCGGGCTACCTTGGCGCCACCTGACCGTCTCCTTTCCGACTCCCTTTCTCCCCTCACCGAAACAAAGATCGATGCCTGGCGCGTTTGTTAAAAGCTTTCTCTTACAGTGTCTTATCCTCTACTTCCGTCTCTCCCTCCCCTCCATCCTCTCTCTCTTATCTCTCTCTCCGTTTCTCACTATCAACCTCTTCTCTCTCTCTTTTCGTTTCCACTACAACCTCTCTTTCTCCTTTCGAAAATGATAAATAATGACAGACGCGCACGCTGACCTTCCCGCCTCGTCAAACTTCAACCTCGGGACGTGCACTTTCAATTGCTTCTTGGGCATCCATTTTTACCGCTTTGTTGCAGGCGGCCTTTGTGCAGTCTCCACCCCCTCCTCTATTCCATGGTAGGCCTCTGAATTTACGGTTTTGTGTTTCACCCCCCCCCACCCCCCCACCCCCCACCCCCCACCCCCACACCGCTTGCTGCGTCTGTCCATCTTCTACGATCTGGTCGGCTCAAGACAGATACAGTTTCGTCGTCTTTCCCAAAGCCTTCTACATTAAAAGGAGATGTCGAGTCCGTTTAATCAATGCATTGTTCCGTCCCTTCTCTCTCCCCCCCTTCTCTTTTATCCCCTTTCCCTCCTTTTCCTCCCCCCCCCTTTTTCACGATGCCCGTATTTCAAATACTTTTTTCCTTTCAATTCTCATCTTTATGTGATGTCTGTAGTCGATGTCAAATGACATTAACGAAGACAAAAGGCTGCCTGTCTAAAATAACTGTCCGAACAGAAGTACAATACCCGGCCCCGGTCCTTCATTGATTCTCTCCCCTGTGTCCACTGTCTTGACCTCATCTTAGGAGTTGAGAGGTCAGAGGCTAGGGGTCGGAGGTCGTTAAAAACACCAGCTGTCGTGCCTTTGCGCCACAGGACTGACAAAAAACGATACTTCAGAGAAGCGGAAGGGGCAGAGCATTGTGCCTGCACCGGAGACTGAAAGGCTGAGAGTGGCGTCCCTTGGCCGGCCGTCTCTGATTGGTGGACAGCTGGAAGAGGAGGCACAATGGCAGCTATGCATCTTCATCAGTGTGGGGGGACCGCTCTGAAGACGTCAGCAAACATTTCAGTCAGTTCTCTGCGCCTGTAATTTATGTGCCGAAAATGACAGATAAAGCGTCTTGCAGATGCTATTATAGACAAGGATTGTTGGGGCGGATTTCCGATCAATATCAAAACTTCATGTTGTTGTTGTTGTTGTTGTTGTTGCCATGTTCAGCTGATTCGTCAACATGACCGTTGAAACGAAACATCTTTAACATTTCCTGACTTGGGACAGTCCTGTTAAAAAAAAAAAAAGTGTGAGTATGCAAGTATCCGGTAAAACAGCACAGCCAGTCATTCATCTGCACAATATTCCATCATCAGAACAAAAGCTAAATAATTCAAAAAAAACGTCTCAGAATCAAAAGCAAACAGATCACAGAACCGAACAATTCACATAAATATGAAGGAAGTCAAACAGCAAGAAACAAAGATTTAAAAGATTTTTGTAATAAACAACATTTGTGTATATTCTTCATTATCTGAAAACATTTCACAACACACACACACACACACACACACACACACACACACACACACACACACACACACACACACACACACACACACCCTACGAGACTAAACCATGTTTGAACAACGAAACAACCACATCATATGCTACATTATAACTCATGCAAAACGACCAAAAATTCAAAACCTGATACAAAGCTATAGAAAATCAATGGCATACAAACAATTATACCCGAACGCCATCCTAAGACTAACCCCCATTTCCCGTAAATGCTACAAAGCCGAAAACAAACGCCGCCTACTGAACTCGCACAAAAAAGCCTGGAAACGAACCGCGATACCAGAGGAGAGGGTGGAGGTGGGGATGGGTCATTGGTAATCAATCCCTAGCACCATTCCAGCCGGCCAGTCCAGGAATTCAACAATCATCTCCACAATTTTCAGACACTTCGCCCCGCCGCCTTCAGAAGTCTGGCAGTGAGAGAAGCGGGGGGGTCTTTTCGCTCAAAAAGGAATTAGACTAATTGTTCTGTGCTTTAATCAATGCTGGGGAGTTGAGCATTGTCTTTGGAGAGGCTGACCAGCGGGTGGGGAAGGGGAAGGTAGCAAGGGGGGAGGGTGGGGGGCAGTGCAAGGATTGTATTTGTCCCCACTGGGGGGCAGGGAAAGAAGGCAGTGGCGACTGTCGGTGATGGTGGTGGTGGTGGTGGTGGTGACGGGCTGTGGTCGTGATTGTCGAGAGGGCGGTGGGTGGGCATGGAAGGTCCTAGTCGTTTGGTCTTTTCTTTACCCCCTCAGCCCCAGCTCCCCCCCCCCCCCCCCACCCCCCTTCTCAATAATCTCGTGCGCATGTCACATTGTCTGGCTGAATTCATGAGTAATGTCGAGGTATGGGTGACCGTCCTCTTCTCTCTCTCTCTCTCTCTCTCTCTCTCTCTCTCTCTCTCTCTCTCTCTCTCTGACTGAACTGTTATTTCGAAGGAAATTTCTCATCTGGACTGGCTATCTCTCTACTGCTTGAAAACGGAATTTAGTCCATGCCCCTATTGCAACAGTGTTTTGTCAATTGCTGTCGTGGACAGCATACTGACGCGTTGTCCTTAGATCTTGGCGTCTGTATCTCGGCCAGAAAGAGCAGAGCATCCTCGTGCTGGCTAAAGGACGCAGAGTGGAGTGAAAACAGGGGATGAGTTGTGAATGTCATTCCAAGTGTGTAATCGTTACGTTAATGATGCGTTCAACGAGGGGCGAGCATTTTCTAAAGCATGGATTTTTTTCTTTTTTTTTGCCATTTTATGATTACAGAGAAAACAAAATAGAACTGGAGAAATGAAAAAATTATTACAAAAATTGTGTTTATGTTTGTTCATTTCTCCAGTTCTTGTTACTGTGTAGATGTGTTCGGTACAGAGTATATGGGCAAGCTGGAAATCCTTTGGGGGGGGGGGGGGGGGGGGATGTTTCCTTGTTTGTTGTGTGTGCTCTGTGCTGTCATGTCTGCTGGGCGATTCGGTGTCGTAAGCTGCTTTCCTTTGGAGTTATGTTTTCTTGTGGGAGCAAGAGTTACCCTACTTGTTTGTTGTTTATTGTTGACTGTTGCGTGCCT
>JADBJO010000231.1:833879-838879 GCA_016801955.1 Conus betulinus | reverse complement strand
TTTCCAAATCATAAGAGCAACAATAAGCCTATTGCTTATCAGGTGCTGTGAGACACATGTACCTTACAATCACAGTTTGAACAACAAATGAAAGACATAGAACAACAAAAATTTCAGTCAAAAAACAGCAACATTCTTTAGGAGAAAGTTCTCCAATAGTTAACGCAATGACCTACTGACCAAAATTATAAATAAACAAATGAATTCGATCTAAACCAATAGCAGCATATTAGAACACGAAAAGAAAAATGCGAGAGACAGAGAAGCGAACATTCATCGCAGCTGAATTGTACATTTGAAGACAAAACTATCTAGATCAATATTCGTAATGCTTGAGAGGGGCCGTGTCCACACACTCGCAGACTCAGGGCAATATTCCATTCAAAGAAGATTATTTAACTGGTACATAATCAGGATAGTGTTTTTTTAACGGAAATAAAATGATTAAGATCCTAGATCCTAGATGTGTGTGTGTGTGTGTGTGTTTGTGTGTGTGTGTGTGTGTGTGTGTGTGTGTGTGTGTGTGTGTGTGTTGTGTGTGTGTGTGTGTGTGTGTGTGTGAAGTCAGAGTTAAAGTCAAATTTTTGTTTGAGATGGTACATTGAATAAGCAGTATCTGCTTTTTGCCATCAAGCCATCTGCAAAACAACACAAAATGAATAATCTGAAAATATACAAAAATGATATTCAAGCACATCCGCACCACGAATATAGACAAGAAATGTGTTAACATTTACCATTTCAATACCATAATTCAGTCCTGTGTATATGACAATACATTGTGTAACTGATACACACACACACACACACACACACACCACACACACACACACGACACGGATTCAAGATGGCGGACATAGGCAAAGCCTAAACTTCGGTCTGCTGAAATTATATAGATATATATATATATATATATATATATATATATAATCATATATATATATATATGGGTGTGTGGTTTACGTGTGTGTGTGTGTGTGTGTGTGTGGTTAAAATGCGCGCGCGCGCGCGTGGATGCATGCCACGTGCGTGCGTGCGTGCGTGTGTGTGTGTGTGTGTGTGTGTGTGTGTGTGTGTGTATCTGTGTGTTCATTAACAGCAAAGGGTTTGGCTGGTTTTCAGACATGCAACACAAACTAATGGAGTCCTCGTTCTCACAGCTGCTGCAGCAGGAACATCACCCTTGATTCACAGACCACGAATCTGTTGCACCTCTTTGTCTGTATCTCTGGTGCTGAACAGACTCAGCGTCTCCATCTACTTGCAGACCAGATCAGTCTGTTAATGGGAGAGACCTGCCTGTGCCACAATTTGGAGTCCATCTGTTTGCAAAAAACGAACACAAAGAGATCGCTTCTTTGTTTGTTTTTTTTGTTTGTTTTGTTTTGTTGGTGCATCTTTTTGATGGAAAGCGCTCGTATTCTTCACGCATCCGTTTACAAAGAACTTTGTTTCATGCCTGTTTCTGTTGATAAGGAATCAGCACCTCTTTGGTGCCTCTGTCGGTGGGGATTTGCACCTCTTCCACGGAACTGTTGACAAAGGCATACACCCCTTCCATCGAAGACTGGTAAGAAAAAAATATGTACCTCTGCCATGCGAGTGCTGACAAGGATCTGTTCCTCTTTTGCGTCTGTTGACCCGACCATGGATCTCTTGTATGTATCTGTTGACAAAAATCTTACTCTTTGCTAATGTATCTGTCTACTAGGATCTGTATTTCTGTTATGCGTCAATGTTATGCATCTGTGTAAAGGATCCGCACCTCTTTCGTGTTGACAAGAATCCTTACTTCTTATGCATCTGTGGAAGAGAATCTGTACCTCTCACATGCATCGGTTGAAAAGGATAGGCACCTCTTTTTGTGCCACTGTTTCCATTTCACATTCCTTTGAACCTGCTCCATTTTATGCCTCTGGTGACAGGGTTCCGCTCCGTCTGACAGGGATCCACACACCATTTGACAGGGATCTGAACCTCGTTGCATGCGTGAGTGCGGAAGACAGTGGTCTGCACCCCCTTTCCGTCTGCTTACATGACTCTGTGCTATCTTTTCTTGGTAACAGACCGCTTGAGGTGATGTCTGTATCTGCAGGTTTCGTGTGTCTGTCAGTAAGACTATGCAAGAAACAAAACATGCATTTAAACAAAACTTGGTGGAAAGATGGAATAAGGGCCCTAGGACGAATCCATTACATTGGTGTGCGTTTCAGGTATTTTCTTGTACATGATAGACATTTTCAATTTGCGCTTCATTCAGGAATCGTCGCTTGTGATTTCCAAAGTCCACTTACCTTGAGTCGAACTCGTATAAGATTATTTCTTGGTCAGTTCTCTACTATTAAAAAAAAGGAACTTTTGTCTGTCTGAAAAAAAAAAAGCATTGTCATTATTTACAAATGCTGAGTGCCAGGTTTTGCCTATTACATGAAACAGATCTGTCTTTAAATTCAGCAGGACAGTTTTATTACAATCCAGTGCCTGAAGAACATACTATAAACAAGTCTATTTCGACGATCTTTTCTAAATCAGACACTCAGTTGCTGAGGCCAATTATGTTTTAAACAAAGAGCATTTTATACTCTTAGTTGCAGAAGAGTTTTCGCAGAACTTTAAGGAGTTTCAACCATAAAATTCTACAAGTGTTTGGATGCACAGTGGATGTCTATTGGTTTCTCTCCAGACTAACATGAATTAGTTTCGAAACGGAGTGACTGAGGGCGGAAAATGAAGCAAAATTTAGAAAGAGAGGGGTTTAGTTACCGCCAAGGACACACAAACACACAAAGTACAGGGACAAGACACTGTCTTGTCTTGTACTTTGTCTATGCCCTTGGCGGTAACTAACCCCCACTCTTTCTAAATTTTAAAATGAACTAATTTGTAGTACGGACTACTTTGGCCCAGCCCTAATATGTCCCTCGTAGTCGGCTGGGTTATTAGCAATATAAAGTGGATTTGCGAGTGGTCTGAGAGATACAAGAGAACTCTTAGGAAAAGTTTTTATTCGATGATATATACAGTCTGTACACAATTTTCTCAGGACCGCCACTTCGGCTGTGGAAGTGAAAATGTGGTTCAATTTGTGTGCCAAACAATTAAAAAAAACAGATTTAAACCTGTTGAACAACACTTCTTCATGATTTTGTTATCTCCACCACTTTCCCCTTTCCATGTCACAAGACAGATAAAGCAGTGGCGATATTCAATTTGGTGGTAAAATGATTTCCTAGATTTTTTATGAATTTCTTATTTTACTTTATTATTTCTGCAGATCAGCTTTTGTTCGGAGAAATAAAAGCCCCGTCTTTCTAAAAACCAAGGTTCGTCTTTTCGAAGCTGAGTGTCAAATGTAATCAATCTGCCTATGTTTTCAGTTTTGGGGCTCAGCGGGTGGCCTTGCGTCACGCCTCTAGGAGATCAAAAATGATCCAAATAATGGTATCTACCTCACGCATAAGCCATTATAGTCAAAAATATCTCAAACCACCCATACACACACACACACACACACACACACACACACACACACACACAACACACAGAGGAGAGAGGAGAGAGAGAGAGAGAGAGAGAGAGAGAGAGAGAGAGAGAGAGAGTCGAAAGAAGGGAGCCAGAGCACGTGCCCTAATATGATTTTGAAAACGTGTGGCATGGAACCATGACGCGCAGAGATTGTGTTGTGTGCGCGAGGCATGTGCGTGCTCATGTCCGTATCGGTGTCATGCCATACCTGCGTGAAGCAATCGCCGCTTGAAACAGGCGCCGCTCGCACGTGCGCACTCTCGGGAAACGCGTGCGACGTGTATTCCATTTCACCTTTCCTGTCTCTCAGCACCTTGGCGCAGAGTTCGGCTCTAATCGGAGACAATCGGCTCGCTCCGGCAGACACGTGACTCTCTAATGGCGGGAGCTCCAGCGTAGATCTGTGGGACAACAGCAGCCATTACTGACTTCCACGCTGTCGGTTGTTGGCTGCATGAGAACTGTGATGGCGTATTGCGGTTTGTCATTGATCCCCTTCCACCCCCTCCCCCTTCGCAATCCCTGTCTCCCCTCCCCTTCCCGGCGTTCTTCTTTCTACGATCGTCTGCTGCCGATTCAGTTGGTGTAGTACTGGGTTAGTTCTTTGAATTAGCGGCGAGTGAAATACAACACCTCAAAACACAGCCGTTGCGATCATCACCATCTCCAACCACCACCACAATAATGTGGCAGCTGATAGTGCTCCCTGTATCATTGTTGATGATATATAACGATTATGGCAATAGTGCAACGATAATGATGGCGGGGTTATTGTCGTTTATGTTGTCAAATACACTCTTGATGTTGAGAATAATGATGCACCTGTTTCATTCTACTGTGATCTTCATTCTGCTACCACTACTACCTATGATGATGATGATGATGACGATGGGGGGAGGAAAACGCAGTTTTAAACATACGCAAAACGTTAACACAAGAGGTAAAACTTTAGCATCGCTGATTTGCTTCTGAAGTGACTACGCCTTACATTTGATTCGTAACATTTCACACTTCGTCATTTCCTTCAGTGAAAGAAAGCCAAAAAAAAAGCTTTTCGAATATACAATGGTTTTGAAACTAATATACTGTCGGTAATATTGATATCTAACGGCTTTGAAGCAAAAAACAAGAATATTTGTAATACATATTACAATGGTGATAGGGTCACGCATTTGAAGCTGTGAACTTGCAGATTTGAACCCTGTAAGAGGAACACTTTTCAACGTGGTATTCTTTGCCCCTTGGTCGGCTCTGAGTTGTTGAACGTGTTACGCAAATCTGCTGTAACGGAAGGAATGTGACCACATTGTCGACCTGTGTCCATTTAATGAAGTCAGTGAGAATATTACTCAACTTTTCCCGACCAGCGTTACAGGTATCTGCATACGTAGAGCCTGACTGATGCCTGAATGCTTTATGAAAAGAATCCACACGCCGAATAGTCTCGGTTCAAAATGACATTCCACAGTAAGCCC
>JADBJO010000231.1:806379-811379 GCA_016801955.1 Conus betulinus | reverse complement strand
ACCACGGCCGCCCTGTCGCCAGGTAAAAAGCTTATTGCCTTTACTAGTTGTGTAAGGTTTTGTGTTCAAGGCGAATCACATCGGCCAACGCGCGCGTACGCGTACACACACACACACACACACACGCGCGCGCGCGCGCGAAACGCGCGCGCGCGCGCACACACACACATACGCACTCACGCACGAATGAGCTCGTGCATTCACGCACGCTCGAGCGCACGCATGCACGCATGGACACACTCACGCGCATACTTGTGCGCGCGCGCGCGCACACACACACACACACACATACACACACACAGTCACGCACCCACGCACGCACGCACACACACACACACACACACACACACACACACACACACACATACACTCGCGCGCGCGCGCGCACACACACACACACACACACACACACACACACACACACACATGACCAGAGACAGAAACGGAAGAAAAGTGGGGGAGGGGGGGGGGGGGGGGGGACGACAAATGAGTCTTGGACTGTGGTCTTTTAGGCCTACACTCAATTAAATTGTCAATGCGAAACAAGAAACAAACAATCGAGAAATAAAGGAACTATTGTCTTGAAAAGCTTTGGGGGTGAAGGGTGTGTGTGTGTGTGTGTGTGTGTGTGTGTGTGGAATGAAATTGTTACTGATTCCATACCATTCCTGAGTTGCATCTCTTAGTCGAACATGTAAAATTAATGCCATTTCACTGCTTGACATTCTGTGTGCCACTTTCTCTTTCCACTTACCTCTTTGGTGGACTCTCTACACAAAGCGATGGAGAGCAGGATTTCACGCAAATCAAAACATCAATCAGAAGACATCACCATTTCTTGCGCATGGAAAATGAAACTAAACAACAACAAAGGGAAAGTAGTTAAATTCGGGGACGGGGAGGGGGGAATCCCTTTCTAACCTCCAGACATTAAAGACATTATTCGTCTTGTTTGGACTGAAGACAGAGCAGTTAACAAGCGAAGAGAATCTGAATCAGGGACTAAGTTGTTGTTGAAACTTCGTCTTTGTTAGTGATTCGAGAGTGAGGAAAAGTACGTCGTGTTTGGTGCACAAACCACAGGATGTTACGTTTGATGATGCCTGGCGGTTTCTGTTCTGATCTATATAACCCTTAGAAACAATGATCTACTCTGTCTCAAAGATGAGACGAAGAAGCTGAACTAGACTAGACGCTGAGAGACTTGACTTCCAATATTTTCTCTATTATCCGCCTCTTTTTTCTTTCTCTTTTGTATTCCATGTCATGCTTCCACTCACAGTGAAACATATTCTTTTAGACTGTTGGGACTTGCACGATGTGAGACATAAACACTTTACAGCAGAGTCCATGAAAACCCTATTCAGAGATGTCCCACATGACATGATCTTTGAGTTTCTAAAGAGATTAACATTTTTCATCTGAACTAAGATTTTACGGAAGACAGATTTTTTTAAACGAAGTTTCTGGTGAGTTTTTAGAAGATGTATTTTAAAGAGATGTGTGAAAGGTCTTTTTTTGTGACTTGTGAGCTGATTTTAACGTGGTGACAGCCCTGATATGGCCCTTTGCGGTCGGCTAGGCTATAAGCAATATTACCTTACCTTTCTCTTTTATTTACGTATATCAATAAATGTATTGGGCCACCATCATATTTGCCGAAATTCCGGCAGCTTCCAAACAACTGATAGTTGATATTGCAGGAGCGCAATTCAACTGTTGCTAGAACCAACAACAACTATCGCAGAATCACAACGCCGCAACATTGTCTTCCACAAATAGAGATACACCTGGAAATAAAATTATCGCATCCTGTCTACCATTTCTTGACACTTCTAGTCCTAATCAACGTTCAGTCAAAAAGAATAATACCAGTAACATCACACTTTGATTTCACCCACACAAAACAACAAAGGCGTCCGTTCGATGTTCGGTCCAAGAGCTTGCGCAGAACTGGAAAACGTCTGATTGCGAAAGGGAGGCAACTCCTGCCTTGTCCGATCCATTCTCATCGACAAGTTGCGACCCCTTTTCTCTTGCACACGGTCGTCTGTTGGTTGAGCTCGCTGTCTGTCACTTGAGCTGTCTTTGTCACGGCACAGCTTTTGTGTTAGCAGGTAAATTTCACAAATTCATGCAAACATTATAAGAGAGAGAGAGAGAGAGAGAGAGAGAGAGAGAGAGAGAGAGAGAGAGAGAGAGAGAGAGATCAGAGCGAAAAAAAAATCATGCTGACAGGGATGTTTTTCACATCATTATGTTTGGCAAATATTTGAAATCAGGCCTCTAATAATGCACAAAAAAAGTTTCATTTACACACCTCATCTTACACTTCTAAATCTATTAGTGAAACTTGTTTTTTGAAAAAAAAAAAAAAAAGAAAAAAACAAAAGGGCACAAATGTTACGCAGTATCCATCAATGGTCTGTATGTCAGCCATCTAGTCAAAAAATCTGCATGGTTTAATTTCAAATATGCAATATGTTCCTCAATTTTGTATCTAAATTTTAATTTATTTATAAATACTTGTATTTGTGGCAGGGTGTTGTTTATTTTTACAAATGTATATGTAATATTTCGCAAATATAGTATTATAAAATAAAAGACGGTGTCGCCCACAATTGCATTGTCATAGCCAAATAGTACTAGTGCTTCTGTCAAAAGGACATTTTCAGCATTCAAACATTTTTCTTTCATTAAGCCAATGAAAGCATTCCAAAATACTTGTACATGGTGACATTTCCAAAACATATGATCAATGCTATCTTTGGATGTGCTGCAAAAACTACAGTTATTACTTTCAACGATTCCAATCTCCTCCACAACATTTGTGCATAAACACCTGTGTAATATTTTCAGTTGAAACCACTGCAGCCCTACATCACGTATCTTATGCGCGTGCAAAAAAACAGGATTTCCAATCATTCCAGAAATTACTACTGTGTGCTATGCAAGCTTCATTACGATTGGTAGGAGGAGTGATCGGTATTCACCTGTTGTTAGTAGCCTCAGAGTTAACTCCCATTCAGATACTGATCCACATAACAACCCGTGTAACTTGAAGATCCACCTAGGTAGCATTTTGCAGACCATCACACACGCTCTCTCTCTCTCTCTCTCTCTCTCTCTCTCTCTCTCTCTCTCTCTCTCTCTCTCTCTCTCTCTCTCTCTCACACACACACACACACACACACACACACACACACACACACACACACACACACACACACACACACACGCACGCACACACACACACACACACACACACACACACACACACGCTCACACACACACACACACACACACACACACACACACACACACACATACATACTTACACACACGCATGCACGCACGCACGCACACACACACACACACTAGTCATTTATCTGCTGGTGCGAGGTCAATTGAGGGGCCTAGACTGAAAACAAACAAACAAACAAAACAAAAAAAAACATCGTTTATGTGAGGGGGGGGGGGGGGGGGGGGGGGGGGGGCGGGGGAATCTTCCAAGACCTCGTATCAAATGACTAAACTGCCTGGAGAAGAAACCTAGCTGACCATCTTCCCTGTCTGATATACTCTTATACAGCGAAAAGAAAGAATTCTGCACAAAATCAGTGCTCTGGTCATCAATCAGTTCCACAGATAGCATGGCAAGCAAGAAACGGACTCCAAACGTTCCTGCTGAAATGTTTTCAGAGCAGAGACAGTAGATGCAAACAAATCCATCATGTCAATGAGGTGTTGGAATTCATAACAAACCATAGACAAAATTATACGTATACATTTTTCTGACACTCTGAAAGAGATATCAGCCAACACATTTTCATGTTAAGATTGCACTGCTTTTGCAGCAGCTGCTGCTGCTCTCTCTCTCTCTCTGTCGCTCTCTCTCTCTCTCTCTCTTTGTGTGTGTGTGTGTGTGTGTGTGTGTGTGTGTGTGTGTGTGTGTGTGTGTGTGTGTGTGTGTGTGTGTGTGTGTGTGTGTGCATAAAACAAAACAACACAAAAACAAAAACAAACAAAAAAAAAAATGAACTGAACAAACTATAACATAAGAACAAAAAACCTAAAGCATTCAACAAAACCCGTTCACAAAAATGAATGAAAAAGAAATGAATCTCTCTATTGAAGATTTTGAGATTGTTAGTATCTATGGTCTTGCAACCACGTTTTTGTGACTAGAGAACCATCTGTCTGATTAGATCCATCTAAAAAACATATGAAGATTAATCATGCCATACCCTGGTGCCGTACTTACTTAAGCGTGTGTGCTCTTTAATACTGAGAAATGGGGTGTTTGTGGATCGATTTGCCTCAGGCATGGAAAGGCTTACCGACCGAGTTGATCAACTTGTACCTGGTGTGTACCCTTCTTGCCTGTGTGTGTGTGTGTGTGTGTGTGTGTGTGTGTGTGTGTGTGCGTGCGCGCGCGCGCGCGTGTGTGTGTGTGTGTGTGTGTGTGTGTGTGTGTGTGTGTGTGTGTGTTCTATAGTGGCGATACGTTTGCGGGAGGTGTTTCAAGCAGGGAGAATACGAAGCGGTGTGTCACGGGGAAAGGGGGCCGAGTGCGGAGGCGGCGGAGTAGGGGAGGCGGGGGAGGAGAGGGGGTATTGAGCAGGAAGGGTATCGGACACGAGGAGTGTAGCACAGGGACAGTCGACACACCCCCGCCACGGCCAGCAATCGTAGTGTAGTGATGTGTCTTAAAGTTTGACAACGATAGTCCTGTCACCACCGTAGCAGTACCGTTTACAACAGGTTGGCACAATGATAGTGCTTTCTACACGTAGCGCTACTGAGACGTGCTGACAAAACTGAAAACAGTAGTGCTATCACTGCGTACCGTGACTGAATATAACGACTAGTAGCGCTGTCGACACGCTGCGCTGTCGGGAGGTATCTCTTTGTTCGAGGATGCACGTGTGAACCAGTGTGATGTTCCGTGATCTCCCGACTCTCGATTTACTCTCCGGCGAGTGACTAAGAGCACGTGC
>JADBJO010000231.1:776379-783879 GCA_016801955.1 Conus betulinus | reverse complement strand
ACACATACACGCGCGCGCGCGCACATCCACACACAAACAGAGGGAGAGAGAAAGAGCATGTGTGTGTGTGTGTGTGTGTGTGTGTGTGTGTGTGTGTGTGTGTGTGTGTGTGTGTGTGTGTGTGTGTGTGTGTGTGTGTGTGTGTGTGTGCGTGCGCGCGCGCTTGTGCGCTCGTATGTGTGTGTGTGTGTGTGTGTGTGTGTGTGTGTGTGTGTGTGTGTGTGTGTGTGTGTGTGTGTGTGTGTGTGTGTGTGAGAGAGAGAGAGAGAGAGAGAGAGAGAGAGAGAGAGAGAGAGATTCTAAAATCTTTCCTACTCATGGAAAAGTCTCTCATTTCTTTACTTATTTTAAGTAGTGTGTAGTCTCTACGCTCTCATTGGTTTTCTACTGTGATCTACCAAGACACAATTGAGATCATGAGATGGTGGTAACAGCAAAGAGAACGGAAGCAGTTGTAACATACGGGCATATCGAATAGAAGAGTGAAGGGGGAAGGGGGGGGAGGGGGTGGGGGGGGGGGGGGGGGGGGGGGGGGGGGGGGGGGGGGGGGGCGAGCGAGCGCCGAATCCCCGCCTCCCTCTATTCTCCCATGATTTCTTGTTTACCAATAGGAAGATTGGCACATGCATATTCCATAAACAGCTCCCGCTGTTACCTTTCGTAGTAGGCCTTCGGTTCGCCTCACAATTTCACCTTGCTTTGTATGTCGGAGGGAAGGGGACTAGGTTTGGGGCTTCTTCACAGACTCCCTCCTTGAGGCATGGATCCCAAACCCCGTGATGACGTATGAAGATCGGGATCCGACCTCCGTGTGGACTCTTTCCCAGTAATAATGATTGTAAAGTTGATGGAGTCTGTTGAGTAATTATAAAGCTGATGGAGTCTGTTGAGTAATTGTAAAGCTGATGGAGTCTGTTGAGTAATTGTAAAGCTGATAGAGTCTGTTGAGTAATTACAAAGCTGATAGAGTCTGTTGAGCATTTATAAAGCGGATAGAGTCTGTTGAGTAATTATAAAGCTGATGGAGTCTGTTGAGTAATTAGAAAGTTGATGGAGTCTGTTGAGTAATTATAAAACTGACGGAGTCTTTGAGTAATTATAAAGTTGATGGAGTCTATTGAGTAAGGATAAAGTTGATGGAGTCTGTTGAGTAATTATAAAGTTGATGGAGTCTGTTGAGTAATTATAAAGCTGATGGAGTCTGTTGAGTAATTAGAAAGTTGATGGAGTCTGTTGAGCAATTATAAAACCGACGGAGTCTTTGAGTAATTATAAAGTCGATGGAGTCTGTTGAGTAATTATAACGTTGATGGAGTTTGTTGAGTAATTATAAAGCTGATGGAGTCTGTTGAGTACTTATAAAGCTGATGGAGTCTGTTGAGCAATTATAAAGCTGACAGAGCCTTTGAGTAATTATAAAGCTGATGGAGTCTGTTGAGTAATTATAAAGCTGATGGAGTCTGTTGAGTAATGATAAAGCTGATGGAGTCTCTTGAGTAATTATAAAGTTGATGGAATCTGTGGAACGGTGCCACCTAGGCCGTGATCCATGTGAGAGATCTGCAGTCTCTAGGGACGTGGGAAGAGCTGCTACTATCCTGTTCTCCATCGGAAGATGGTGGCACACGCGCCCCTTCCCAGCTGGTAGATACGGACCTGGCAGTGACAGGGGATGGGGGTGAGGGGGGAAACAACTGTTGGCAGTAGAAGGGCATCTGGGAGTCATGACTTGGATGCGGCCCGGCCCACTTAGGGTGTAAGGAGTTCAGGGCCGAAACACTTGTCTGAGGGGGTTTCTTCTCTGAAGACCTTCTGCTGTCAAGCTCTCCCTAGAGTTTCTGCCTACCGTCCTTCTCAGGTCCTGTCTGCAGACACTGTCTGCAAATGCTTTTGGAGTAGCGTCTTGTTAATTTTGTCCTCGTTATGCATGCATTCTTACAAGATCCTGTCATTCAGTCTTAAAAAAAAACTAAAATAAACTAAGCACGGTAACTTGCCTCCTGTACATATGCACATTAAGTTCTCACTGAAATTTGATTTACGTGTTTATTTGTCTATTTATTTATTCATTCATTTATTTTGTTTATTTACTTACTTATTCATCTCTCTATTATTTTTTATTTATCTATTCATTTACTTATTTATTTATTATTTATTTATTTAGAGAGAGAGAGAGAGAGAGAGAGAGAGAGAGGAGAGAGCGCGAGTGCGGATGCGCGCGTACAAGTGTGTGTGTGTGTGTGTGTGTGTGTGTGTGTGTGTGTGTGTGTGTGTGTGTGTGTGTGTGGCGCGAACAGATCCATACACAGTGTTTCGCCTGCTTGCCACAGAAATACCCGGTGAGGAAGTCAGCATTCATTCTGGTGTTCCTCACTTCTGTGGCATGATGTCCACTTCTAGCCCTGGAATCTAGAATTACACAGACAAAAAAATGAACTGGATTTAGATCAACCCAGAGTGTAATAAGCACGTTCACAGCAGGAATTTAAAAGAACTTAAGCCGTGTTTGTATTCAGAGTGTACAGACAGCATCGTGCCCATTCTGTACCCGGTGTAACCATACTGGATGGGGTCTTTTCTGACACGGTACACCGGACACTGCGGGGAGCCGCATGCGTCCCACATAGATTTGTTTGTGCAGGTAATCATCCGGTCACGACCCAGATGGAAGGATGGGTATGTGAGTAATGCACC
Organism: Conus betulinus; assembly: GCA_016801955.1. Classification (NCBI taxonomy): domain Eukaryota; kingdom Metazoa; phylum Mollusca; class Gastropoda; order Neogastropoda; family Conidae; genus Conus; species Conus betulinus. The sequence continues at coordinate 781,185 of JADBJO010000231.1, read as the reverse complement.
CCGGGCGTTTAGAGAGCGGAAAGACGCTAGGGGTTTACAGTTTAAGTCTCTTGCTTTACAACATGTTACGAATTAAGGTGTGTGTGTGTGTGTGTGTGTGTGTGTGTGTGTGTGTGTGTGTGTGTGTGTGTGTGTGTGTGTGTGTGTGTGTGTGTGTGTGTGTGTGTGTGTTAAAGAATCTTTCCATATGGCATCCTTCTGGAATTGAAGAGGTTTAACACATATGATACTGATGTCTTAAATCATTTCTTTAGGTGAATGAAGTCTTCCTCTACACTTCATGGATCCATTTAAGGTCTGAAAATGGTGCAGTGTGATCTTTAGTGTTGAAGCGGTCAGACCACCCACCCTCTCCCAAAGAAAAAAAAAACAAAAGAAATAAAACAAACAACGACCCAGAGCTGAGTCTGCTACGGACTCAGTTGGGAAGACTGGGACCACACAATCGAATTCATCCACCAGTTGGATGCGTCTCTGAAAGCGTTGCTCAAATTTCCTGACCAACACTGCAGGTGTCTGTATATCTCAGGCCTGGTTGACGCCGGATTTATTATGAAAGTAAGCATAGAGTACAGCCCTGTCATGCAGTCTTAGACCTTAATGGAAATCCATAGTATCATCATCCTCATTCTCATCGATCAGCATTAAAAAAAGTCTCAAATTAAGTGGCCCTTCATGCCCTGCTCTCATGGTGATCTCGGTTTCGATGTCCTTTCCGTGTGTATGGTCTTAGTTTGGTTCCGTAGGGGTTACAGGTATCGGCAAGTTCATGGAGCTGTTGTCGGACGGACGTGGTGGCGCCCTCCGGAGGAAGAGCTCACTCTCGCCGACTCCGCGACTAAGCAATTATTGTCGTCAGTATGGAAGTAGGACGTGATGTCCTACGTATGGTTTTGCTGTTGTTGTTTTGGTTGTTGTTATTGCTGTTGTTGTTGTCGTCGTCGTTGTTGTTACTGTTGTTGTTGTTGATGTTGTCGTTGTTGTTGCATTATCTCTTCCTGTGCTAGACCCAAGGTGGTGGTGTTAGAGGTGATTTTTCGATGAGGTCCATCGAGCGGAATGTGTGTGTGTGTGTGTGTGTGCGTGCGTGCGTGCGTGCGTGCGTGCGAGCAAGCGTGCGTGCGTGCATGCGTGCATGCGTGCGTGCGCGCGCGCGCGCGTGTGTGTGTGTGTGTGTGTGCGTGCGCGCGCCCGTGCGTGCGTGCGGGCGTGTGTGTGTGTGTGTGTGTGTGTGTGTGTGTGTGTGTGTGTGTGTGTGTGTGCGCGCGCGCGTGTGCGCGTGTGTGTGTGCGTGCTTGCGAGCGTGTGTGCGTGTGTGTGTATATATGTGTGTGTGTGTGTGTGTGTGTGTGTGTGTGTGTGTGTGTGTGTGTGTGTGTGTGTGTGTGTGAGCGCGCGCGCATGGGTTTTGATGTGTGTGCGTGTGTCTGTGATGTGTGTGTAAACTTTACCTGGGGATGGGTGGGGGGAAAGGGTCGTTCGTAAATGCGTACACACCTTGCAATACGTTTCATCTCAGCGTAATTACTTTTACAATGAAATCAAAATACAGCGTGACAGATTCATTCATATTTCGAATCTTGCTACCGACACAAATGAAAAGTAACTCGTTAACAGTTAAGTACAATTTCGCCATGAAACGGGCAAAGTGCTCCGCATCAAACAGCTTGGCTTTGTTTCATTGATCTGCCGTGAGACAAGATGATTCAGTAATGCATAGTATCTGCTTCCTTCGTTGAAGAAAATGGACTCCAAAAAGTAGGTCGGGTCATGAAGTGGAATTGTGGATTGGATGCTGTCACCATACAACGAGGTCATCATGTCAGTAATTATTTTATCGGTTTTGGACAGTGAATGTCTCTCTATTTCGTCAAACAAGGAAGAAAAGGTCAAGGTTTTTCATGTGGAAAACCGCCCGCAGAAGTTTATGAATGTATAAGTATTTTAGATACAACACACATTTGAAACTGAAAAAAGAACAAAGTCGGAAATAATTAAGTTTACAATAGACATAACTGACAGATAACACGAACAGGTCCTGGATTTACTGATGAATTCATATTGATTCACCAATTAAGCATTGTATTCTGAACAAACTTAACTACTGTGAGTGATATTGATCTTTTCTGTGTAGAACTAAACAAATGAGAACATTTGAGGAAGTTACAGTGCTCATGGTAATGTGGTTGAAACAACTGTTTACGACTCTCACAAAAAATGCGAACAAGGAAGCACGTGCTGAAATTCACTGCCTGAATCATCGTCATTCCATTTGTTGCCTTGTCTTTTATTGCTGGGCCACTCTGGTCATCGAATGAGGAGAATCCTGCGAATTCTGTTGTTGTTTAAGAAACATGCTGTTAAATAGTGATAAAGACGATGAAGATGATGATATTGATGACAACGATGACGACGACGACAATGACGATGGTAATGGTGATTATGATAGTGATAATGATAATGACAATGATGATCATGTGGCGGTTGCTGGTATTGCTCTTGGTGATATCTATATTGATCATGCTGCCGATGAAGATGCTCTCGTTGTTGCTATTATCTTTGTTGATGATAATGGCGCTCATGCTTGTGGGTGGTGGTGGTGGTGTGGTGATGATGATGATGATGATGATGATGATGATGATGATGATGATGATGATGATGATGATGGTGTGGGTGGTGGTGGTGGTGGTGGTGATGGTGATGATGATGACGATGAAGACGTTTGTTCTTTTAGATGCTATTGCTGTTGTTGCTAAAGGAGTTGACGATCATCATAATGACGAAAATGATGATGATGATGATGACATGGTGTTTTTTTGCCGATCAGGTTGACATTAAATGTGTTGCTGTTATTGCTGTTGTAGTTGCTGTTGTTATAGTTATTTTCATTACTGTTTTTTTTTTCTTTAAATTTTGATTACTGCTGATGAAAAGAGTATTGTCGATAATGATAATAACAGCAACCACGAAGATGTGGTAATTTTTTTATGAGTCTGGTCGTCGTTGCTGCTGCTTTTCCATGTTCGAATTTTACAGTTATTTGCAAAATACGTTTGAAGAGCTTTTATCTAAACTACGACAAATCACATAGTACTTCATACCAGTAATATTCATTTCATGTCAGTTATGACAGGAAAAAAGCCCCAAATATAAAATCAATTCACCATGACGTACAAATACGAACAAAACTTGGAAGAACTTTCTTTTATAAAAGCCTTGCCCACATTGTCGGTAAATATCCTGGGTGTTGAAACATTTTTGTTTATCTGAACTCTGCGAACAGCTATCAAATAAATGTGTGTGTGTGTGTGCGTGCGTGCGTGCGTGCGTGCGTGCGTGCGCGATCGCGTGCGTGCGTGCGTGCATGATGCGTGCGTGCATGCGCCTCCCCTCCCCCGCGAGCGTGTGTGTGTGTGTGTGTGTGTGTGTGTGTGTGTGTGTGTGTGTGTGTGTGTGTGTGTGTGTGTGTGTGTGTGTGTTTGAGTTTGCGTGGGCGAGTGTGCGTGCTTGCGTGTGTGTGTGTGTGTGTGTGTGTGTGTGTGTGTGTGTGTGTGTGTTTTTTTCAATTGCCTTTGAACTGGATCTTTTTGCAATTCTAATTCAGCTGTGCTTCAGTTGTTTCTGACTTTTCTTTGCTTTTCTCTTTTTCCTTTTTTTTCTTTCTTTTTCACCTCCGAGGACGTGGTGTGAGAAAAAGCTTACAGCTTATCCATTCGATATCCTTAAAGTATTCGTATTTGTGTTCTCTCTGAGTGAATGAGTGTCTGGCCTTTTCATACATCTCTCTCTCTCTCTCTCTCTCTCTCTCTCTCTCTCTCTCTCTCTCTCTCTCTCTCTCTCTCTCTCTTGTTTTTAGCTCAGTTCAGTCAGTTCAGTGGTTTATTTAATGTCTTTTCATCGCCAGATGATATTAGCACACTGTGATATTTAAAAAACAACAACAACAAAAAAAAAAAAAAAAAACACCTCCACACTTAACTTATCATTCACATTAGTACTTTCAAACCCACATCCGATATAAGCGTATTGACATGAGTGAAATACCCTAGCGGTACACAAAAATTGTTGATCTTTATAAAAAATTTTGCAACCTGTGACTGCGAAATAATCATGGCCTCTTGTTTAGCACCGAGGGCGCCATAGTGCACAGAACATCTTAAAGCTTGTCCATTTATTCTCATAACAATATTCGCATTCATGTTTTCTGTGAGGTAGTGTCTGCCTCTTTGTACAAATTCCAGCGTTGTATATGTGTGTATGTACGTACATACATATATACATACATACACACATAGATACACACACATACATACATATATGCATACATATATACACACCATACAAACACACATGCGTACATATCAATCATTTTTTTTTGCAAACTTTGTGATAACTACAATTATGCAATCTTGTCCATATATGTTCAAAACACCAACCAGCAATTAATTGCCAGGCGCCTTGCATTGCTGGACTGACGGTGTTTTGGTGGACAGTTGACCACGGATGGACGGCAGACAGCAAATTCATGCAGATCGACGTGAAGACACAGCCGCTCTGGTATATTGTCTGACGTCACATACATGCATACATACATACATACATACATACATACATACATACATAACACACATTGACACACACGCATGAATACACGCATGCATGCATACATACATACATACCTACATACCTACCTACATACATACATACATACTACATACATACATACATACATACATACATACACATACACAACATACATACATACATACATGCTTACATGCATTATACGTAGCATGTAGATTCATA
>JADBJO010000231.1:768879-771379 GCA_016801955.1 Conus betulinus | reverse complement strand
CTACTGTTTAAAAAGGGTTTAGAGTAAGGTCTTGTAACCTGGTGACCGTACGTTGTCAGAGATTTATCGTGTAAGGAGCGGTGCCTTATGGTAGACAGTGCCATTTCCTCTCCTGAACATCGTAATCGTCCCTGGACTGAGTCAGGTACTCGTTTGTTGCTGGGAGTTTTTTCAGTGTTTCAAACCGCAAAAGTCTTAACCCACGAGTGATTCGAAGTCATAACCTTTAACTCCACGGACGAACACTCCAACAATTGGAATACGGGTCCCATCTAGGAAGGTACACCTTGACTTAAAAGAATAAAACTAAAAAAAAAAAAAAATGCGGACTACATGAAATGCATGTTGAAGACGAAACAAACAAAATACAAGTAAAATATAGGCTACAGTAGTAACACAACACACACGCACACACACACACACACACACACACACACACACACACACACACACACACACACACACACACACGAAAAAAAAAAACAACAGAAAAATACAATGCACCAGTCTTTGTCTCCACAGACACTCATTTACAACTACACGACGAAGACAGAACTCTAAAGACTGGGGTGGGGGGGTAGGGGGGGGGGGAGGGGGGAAGGGGGCACCTGGACAGCATACTGATCAAAGTCTAGGCTGAGGAGTATGACATCGATTGTCACGCACTACAACCGCATGGTTGAGTTTGACGTTGTGAACGAGCTGAGAGAGCGGTTTCTACACAGACAGGGGAGATGAAACGACAAATGTAGGTTGCTTCAGATTTAATGTTGAAACCCCCTCCCTCTCCCCCCTCTCTCTCTCTCTCTCTGTCTGTCTGTCTCTCTGTCTCTCTCTCTCTCTCTCTCTCTCTCTCTCTCTCTCTCTCTCTCTCTCTCTCTCTCTCTCTCTCTCTCTCTGCGCAAATGAAACAGTGTGCACTGACTGACCCTAGAAATGTGGACTCAAAATAAAATCTTGTGTTTGAAGTGCAAAAATACTGATTCCCGCATGTCTGTAATTGTCAGTTATTACAGATAAAATCCACCTCGCGCGTGCGCGCGAGCGCGCGCGTGTGTATGTGTGTGATGACTGTACCGCTTGAATGCGTTTTAAGAGGTTATTGTCGGGTGGAACCTCTGAACATACATATCTACTTTTGCACATTGTGAAGAGTGTGACCATTAGGCGATGGTCCTTGGAGCAGGTGTCCACGGTGTGATATTCCACGGGGCGAAAGTCCACGGTGAGAAAGTCCAGGGGGCGATAATCCACAGAGCAAAAGTCCACATGGCAGAGGTCAACAATGAGAAATCAATGGGGCGAAAGTCCATGGGGCGAAAGTCCACAACCGCTGCTGGTGACGCCAGTTTTCTTTTCACGCCTTTATCCACGGTGAGTTTGTGTCGAAGTCATCAGTAAGGGCAAGTTCATAGGGACTGTCACTGGATGGATGTTGTGGCGCCCTCCAGAGGGAGAACCTTCTCACAAGCTTAGACTCCCGACTAAGCAATGGTTGCCTTCAGAAGGGTGTTTTGTAGGAGGTGTCCTGCATATATTGGATCAGAACTTTCCATCAGTGAACACCATAGAACTGATTCAGCAGTAATGCCGTGTTTCCTCTGGTGGGTTTGCTTATGGCGACTAATTACTCCTTATTAGGGCTAGGGCTGCGAGGCACAAACCTTGATATGGTTCTGTACAGAGAGCCGGGTTGAGCAGTGTGGATGTAATGGCACAGGAAGAGAGACGACGAGACAGCTCCCTTCCACACACACACCCCCTCCCCCCCAGCAAAATGAAATGAAACAAAGCAAAAATAAAACACATCAATAAATCACACAAATCAATGAAACAATTCTGATGACAGTTATTCAAAATGTTCGTCTTGGTCTGGAGGAAGGGACTGCAATGGCTCGACGGCCTTTGCACTGGGCTGACCAGGAATTAATGTTGCCAGAGAGCTTGGGGTGGAGGTGGGGGTTTAGAAAGGGGAGGTCAGAATGGAACAAGATGTATAAATACAGAGACGACGCCCTAGCTAAGGAAGGGAGATAATTCCAAGTTTGGGCAGTTATTTCTCTCCCTTTTCCGCCAGACCTTTAATAGCGGTTTGAGTTCTGGCACTCTTTGATCGTTCACGAGAAGACAGCTGAAGGTGATGTCGTGGCAACAAATCTGTAGAAAAACCCACCTTGATATATTGAAGAAAAAAAAAAGAAAAAAAAACAGCACCAAACAGAATAGAATATGGAAGGCACCGTTCAATGCGTACGCTCTTTCTCTGAAGAGAAGATTTCGAGTTTCGCATAGAAAAAAATGCGTTATGACAAAAGAATGAACTCACTACCGAACTACATGACAATAAAAAAAATATGATAATGCAGTACAATGCAAGATACAGTATGATAATAAGTACATCCGATGCAATCAATCAGTTAAAAAAAAAGTGATACAATGCGACACAAAATACAATGATTAGATTTAATAATACAATACAATAAAGTAAAAATAATCCAAG
>JADBJO010000231.1:758879-763879 GCA_016801955.1 Conus betulinus | reverse complement strand
CCCGCTACCTTTCTACTATTGCCCCCAACATCCATAGCGCCATAATCACACACACCTGACCACTAACCCTTCCCTCTCCCTCCCCCTATTCCGCCAGCCCACACACTCTCCCCTGCCTCCTCCTCCCCCCCCCCCTCCCCCCCACCCTCCCCTGAACATCCGCACATTGGATCATCCTTATGTTAGCCGGTATTTTGCTCAATTATCTTTTTTTCATCATATACATGGCTTAAGCTATGTATTTAGCCACTTCTTTAACAACACGTTCATTGTTATTAGATAACACTGAAGCAACGCTAGCTTTATTTGGTGGAATGAACGAGTATTCAACACACTGCAGCTTTTTTCGTTTGTCAGCATAAGTAGTACAATGAAACAAAAAATGTTCTTCGTTTTCTAATTCATTTCCGCAAGACGGGCAAATGGTGTCATTCGAATATTCAGAACTTAAGAACCATCGCTTACAGTTTTTCAGACCACTAACCCTTAACCTAAATCTGGCCAAACTGATTCTGTGCCATTTATTTGTAACTAGTGTTAGGTACTTTTCTGCCTGAAAAATGTTTTTGAAGGAACAGAAATATCTATATTTATCGTATTATCTTTCTGCATGCCAGTTTTGTTTGAAACAGGAGATGAGTCTGTCTTTGAATTCTGTTATAAAACCATATCCGGAACAAACTCCCTGGTTCAGCCAAACTATACCAAAGCCATTTTCAGTCAGAGTCTTTTGTACTTCTGACACCCATTAAAGTGACCAGATTCGTGCTGTAACAGAAGCATTTCGTAGGCTTGTCTACATATTCTCGATATGGGGAGTCTGACTAGTTTTAACCATGATGCATTTTACAGTAGTTGTAACGCGTAGAGAATACCTTCCAGTTTCATCACATATCAGTTTATTTGATGTATGTAGGGGTACATTCAGATATCTTTTTATGGCAAACATGTGGACATTTTCAATACGTTTACTGTCTTGTTCTAATCCCCAGACTTCAGCTGCGTATGTTAGGATAGGCTGAATTTGCGTATCGAAAAGCTTGTTTTTTTTTGCCTTTCTACAAACATCAGACAGAGCATTGCTAACACTCAACGTTTTGGTAAACAATCTTGAGAGAGAGAGAGAGAGAGAGAGAGAGAGAGAGAGAGAGAGAGACAGAGACAGAGACAGAGACACAGAGACAGACAGACAGACAGAGAGAGAGAGACAGAGACAGAGAGAGAGGAATGAATGTTTGGGTTTTGAAAGAGGGGAAAGACGGAATAATCATGACGTAGATTGTTTTTATTTCATTTGACACTCCCAATCTAGACAGACGAGAAGCACCACTTTTATTATAAACGCAAAATGCATCAAGAAAAACATTAATACGAGGAAGCAATTGAAACAATTACGCATGCGCAGAGCATCTGAAAAAAAGAACGGTGAGAAAAGATGAATATGCACAGGAGAGAGAGAGAGAGAGAGAGAGAGAGAGAGAGAGAGAGAGAGAGAGAGAGAGAGAGAGAGAGAGGATGACAGTGTTGGACATGGCATGACAATCAACTGAAAACCTTGCATCTGTTATCGTCAGACTTACATGAATGAATGAATAACAAACTGGACTACAACACAGACCCATCTGTATAAACGGGACCTTTGTTAGAATACTGCATCAGATTAACATGGGACAGACGTGGAGAGGGACATACAGGGAGAGACAGAGACACACACAGAGAAAAAGAGGGCACACACACACACACACACACACACACACACACAGAGAGAGAGAGAGAGAGAGAGGAGAGAGAGGAGAGAGAGAGAGAGAGAGAGAGAGAGAGAGAGAGAGAGAGATAGCGTGCACACCCTATTACCAAACAGCCAGGGACAAAATCAAACGCAAAAAAATCCACAGGAGAAAACGCCTGAAGCGGAAAATGAAATAAAAGCCCTGTCTGAATGATCGAAGACAGTCGTTTAGTGGTTGGGGATCTCCTCCAATCAGTAATCGTCAGATAGGGTGGTAATCGAAGCCATTTCTCTGATCATGACATCCGCTGCAAAGAGTATAAATACCCGTTCCCGGCGGGGTCGAATTTCAAATTGCTTAAGGAGTAGTCGCACGGCAGTGTGTTGCAGTGTTGGGCTTTCTCTTTGATGTCCCAATCGTACAGCTGTGGGTAGGTATCACTTAAATTTCTTACGACTCTTGTATAAGTTCCTCATTTCTCTGCTGCAAACATCAGTTCGTGGCATGAATACAGGTGCTGCAAGATGAAGAAAAATGTTTCAGACTGGCATTTGTGATTATCATGGTGATCTTTGTAGAGTCGGACAGATCATTTGAGCTTTATCGTGAAATCTGTACAGCCACAACCTGCTAAGGAACGGAATAGAAAACAAGACAGAGTCTGGTATATGAAAAAGTAGTAAGAAATAAACGAAATGAGTTGTAAAACGCTGTATGTTATTTTAAGCTCTCCACAAGGTAAGCAAGAAGAAACACTTGGGAGTCCTTCACAGCAGATCTTCAAAGAAGAACACCCCTTCAACCTCCTTCCCCCTTCAGACAAGTTTTGGCCCTTGGCTCTTCACAATAAGAAGGGGGGGGGGGGGGGGGGGGGGGGGTGCTGGTCCTTATCCAAATCGATACTTCGGAATACTGTCTTCTTGTCACCAGTTTTTTTTTCTTGGCGCAGCTGTGATTCAAAACTGCAACTCCAGGATGGTTGGGCACAACCAGACCAAGCCCCTTTACGACAAATATCATACCCACATAGCTATCGGACTCTTACTGTAAACAGGCAAGCTAGGCGTTATGAAGTTCGAGTTTGTCACTTCTCGACCAGATCCAGCTGGAACTATTTTACAGTTGCCTCTGTCATTGCCTTTAGTGTTCTGCTCCTCTTGTTATCGGAATCGAGAGCTGTCCTGCAAGATGTTTTATACATCCCTTCCTGCTCTAACATCTGTGATGAGGACGTTGGCTTGGAAGTCAGATTCCCTAAGGTTACCAGCTTGACTGGCAATCTTGTAGAAGTAAACTTGCTCCAGGGTGCTTCCATGGAGAACAGTAAGCTCAATTACAATCATTTGTTTCGATGAAGCTGCGTGGAAGGCTATTTCCATGCAAATGCCGCTCTTTTGTATGATTTCTGGAAGTTGTTTCCTTTCTGGAAGATTGACTGTGCAGTCCCAGTCATCCCTTCCATCCAGTGAGTTCCGTGTACCTGGTGCAAGTGTGGCAACTATTCTACACCATGTCATGCAGCCTCCGGCCGTGTAGAAAAGTTGTTGCTGGAGGTTTTGATGGCGTGGTGTTTGCCCTGGCGTCACTGATCACATCAGCTGTCTCTTTCAGAACTGTGTTGTGCCTTGGTGTGTGCTTCTCGTGGGGTAGTGTAGCTCTGTATATGCTCAGGACTTGTTTCATTGCATGTTTGCCATGGCAGAGTGAACGGAAAGGGTCGTCTGATTTTCCCTATCTCATCAGGTTTGCATTTGAGGGCAGGTGATTGTACACAAATTCGAGGTTGAATCTGTCGCCATGAAGGGCCATGTATCACACTTTGTTCAAGCTGAGACTTCGGAAGGTGCTTTCCCAATTGGCACATTTCCACTGTTGGCATTGATTGACAGTCCTGCGGATTCTTGCGGGATTGTCTTCCTTTTTAGAACACCTGCACTGTCATTCTTCTCTTTGTATTCTCCCTTACATCTTCAATCGAGGGGCGGTAAAACAACACGTCAATGAAGCCAGATGGGACACCAGACCATTTCCCTACACTGGGACACAAAATGTTAAACATTGTTTTGTTATCTGTTAGCTTGGTAAAAAGCAGCAACTGTAACTGATCACAGTTTATGAGATGTCGGATCTGCATATTTCAAGTCTGCTTAAGACTTTCTTGACATAAAAGTATACCAGGAACCATTTGGGGACAATTTCGTGCTGGTAAAGCCTTATCAATGTTGAGTATTCTACTACAGATGGTTTATGCTACAGTTTGTAACGTGAAAATGTCAACGCCTAAGTCGACCACATACACGCACGCACGAGCGCGTGCCCAGCCATCTCCTATGTAAACAAGTCACTGAATTATTGATAATGTATGAAAATTTACGGTTAACATTTTCATCAATATTTTCATCTTACAAAATGTTTACACTTTTGATTACTCACAACTTTTACTTTATACACTGATAAGAGAGAGAGAGAGAGAGAGAGAGAGAGAGAGAGAGAGAGAGAGAGAGAGAGAGAGAGAGACCGCACTTGCTACATCCATACAGTCACTTTCTTTTTCCTTCACGGAATCTGAGTTGTTAAATCAGAACAGGACCACTTAAAACCACCAACAGGTCTTGCAGTGCAGAGTCCCCTCTGGTGAGTGTCCCCCAATACGACTTTTAATGGACAGCTCCCTGTGGAGTGCTCGCTTGGGTGTGGCTGTGTTTGGTGCAGTTGGAATGAGCAGCGTGGAAGCATGCCACACAGGGAAGACGGATGATGCCGACTTTTACCAGTTTACCTTTGCTGTCATGGTGACCTCTTTTCCATCCAATCTTTGCCCTTTTCCTATTATTATGGCGGCGAATTCGAGCTGAGGTATGCATTGTGAGAACGTTGGGGTCAGTCGTTGGAGGAACATTGTGTCGGTCTCCTTTCCTTGCGGAGGATCAAGAATTCTGGCTCTGCGACTCAGCAGTTACTGTCGTCAGTGGGGGTGTGGTGGATGGTCGGGGGAGGATGCTGGCTAATAATGGTTCGAACACAGATACTGCTGGACACCTGCTAAGAAAATCACCGGCAGTCTAGGTCGATCTGACAGCACAGCAGTGCAGCAAGATGCCATTGCCAAAGTCTGTGCGTACTTGAGGAGGAGGGGGCAGGGAAGAAATCTTCCTCCGTTCTTCTTCCGTATGAGCGACCAACATCAACATTTTCATGACTACTGTCACTTTTAATCGGGAGGGGGAGTAGCAGGATTGGCAGGGGGATGACAACTAAAATGATTCAAGG
>JADBJO010000231.1:748879-753879 GCA_016801955.1 Conus betulinus | reverse complement strand
GACCGATCCCTGGCCATTCAGTTTCCTCTGAGAGCACCAACTTTGTGTACAGTCAAACGGGCCAAAATCGTCACCGTCTGCCTCTTACTCTTCGAGTTACTGAAGGTGATAATTGCTGATTGATTTTCGATGTGACATTTTGCTTTTTTTCCATAGAGAAGACGGGACGCTAAAACTGCATAGGTATATTAATCAAAGAAGCAGGGGAAACCCCCCAACATCAACAACAAAAATCACTACAATACACACTCCTGATTATTTTGCCACAGGTGAGGATACTGCTAGCTTTATTTCACTTCCTGGATAATCGGAACGTCCTCCGGCTCGCAGCTGGGTCAGCAGCATAGTTGGATACTGGTTGTAGCTCGTAACTGTGTTTGCAGTAACCCATCCGCTCTCCAGTTGTACTATATTCTGCAGGGGACATGGGAGGGAGTGGGGAGGAAGTCGGGTTCTTATCCACTCTAGCTGTAGCCGTAATTTGCTGTTATTGTGTAAGCTTTCTCGGTGTGTGTCAAAAGCTGTCTTGCTGTTGAATCCTTTACACCCTTGTTTTAATGTTATATCTATCCATGTTCCTTTTGACCAATATGCACTTGGGCGATACTTTCGAACCCACTTTATGGCTTTAGATGTGTGTGTGTGTGTGTGTGTGTGTGTGTGTGTGTGTGTGTGTGTGTGTGTGTGTGTGTGTGTCAGAACTCCACGTGTCACCAGGATCCATGGTATGACCTTCCTGATGTGCGCCAGGATCTCATCTGCTGTTTCATGAATTATTAGTGCCTTCATCTGGCAGGCACAATGCATAAATCCACCTTCTAAATTGGCGTCAGAGATTTTGTAGTTCCAGAATTCTTCAAAACTAAAACAAATACTGAGGCTTCAGCACAGAGGCACCACCTGATTGTTTTACAAAAAGGGTATTCTTTGGCTTGACTACCTTAAATTTGTCAAGTTTGCTTAGAATTCAGTCCAGTTCATCTCTTGATCTCTAGTTAACAAACTAATGGCATAATTTTCGTATAGTTCTGACCATATATCAGTCCGGTTCTTCTGAAAACCTTATACTACTAACATAGTTGAAAACTATCTACGACAACGTTACATCCAGAGGGTAAACTAAGTATTTCCCTTTCATCATCAACAAAACTCTGCTACAACTGTAAGAAATTACACTGAGACGAATCAAAAGAATGTAAACACGTGATTTTGCTCTTTTGTTGTACATTGTTTCCCTGACCAAAATGTAAGTCACAAAGCGCCCAATGAAAATGAATGCAACTCCATCTACTAGGTAACAATAATATTGGCTTGTGCAGCCACATGTAATTACACATATACGAACCATCATTTCATCACAAGGAAAAAAAACTTTTCAGTATCAGGCTTTCCTCTCAAAATAAAAGCTGCACAAACACAAGACTTATTGAACAGACGCTGGTCTATGCGAGAGGTAAGTACAAAACCTACCTGCGTTGGTACTGTAATCTTTTTCTTGGAGCACGAAACACCCAGAGCTGTGTGAGCTGTCCTGACAAAACGCTTTGCTAAATTTTGTCTTGAACGCTCTGCTTACCTAAGCGACAACGCTTCTCAGAGCAAAATGTTTTTAAAAGAGCAGAGATCTCGCGATTCTTCGATTTGCCGTCATTTTTTTTATAATTGACCAGAGCGGATCTTAACATTATTAGATAGTTTTTGCTGTAGCCGCAAAAATACCACAGATGAAATCTCTCATACACACAACCATGAAGAACGATTTGACTACAGTTGCCGCCATCTTGTTTCCCTCTGCAAAGAATGTCTGAGGGCCCACTAGAGAACATCTCAAGCGCTCGAGGCAAACGTGCCGTTACACAATGCAAGCACCAAAACTCGCTAAAGAATACTCCACCTAGGCGTCTCACCCTAGTGAATTCACGGAAAACTGCCACTGTCGGTGATTCTTCCGACTTCCCTCTCCAGGGACTTGCATGCCGTTTATGTCTCTTTGCCCCCCATAACGACACAGCAGAAAAACTAGAATGTGCACTTCTTCACCTTTTTCGAAATTCTGTTTTCACAAAAAGACATGACACAGCTTTACATTGTCAGGATCAGGATCAGGACTTTTACGTTGCTGGAACCTTCCTTGATTATAAAAAGCAACGAAAAAAAGAGAGATGAAAAAGAGATGAACCCTCTTCAGGTAAATAAAAGCTCACTTCAAAATTTGGTTTATTTCCTTTTTAAAATATTCTGACCCAGTGAAACTGACGCCTCAACGGCCATCCCCGAGTTCAGCTCAATGCGACTCTGTCGCGGCTTAGCATCCACCCAGGTTATCAGGATCAGGATCAGGTTCTTATTCTAAGATTGGTCTGTATGGCTGAAAACATTTTTGTTGCAATTTATTAAGGATGGCAACATAGTGACTCTGCTGATTGCTGCAGAGCACGCTGCCACAGAGCCTGCCTGGACTTGTCTGCCGCATTCATCCTGGAATCAGTCCATACGCCTTGTCCATGGGGTCCATGCTAACTCACATAGCGTTTGCTTGTCTTACAGCAACAAAAGAGCCTTGCACCAGAGCGCAGAGTTCTCAATGCAATTATAGAGATCTTGAATGCCTCATTTGCCTCTTTATCCACACAAGATTGCTTTAGAACTGCGAGCAATTCTTCAAAAATACTTACACAGACACTTCACTTGAAGGTTAGTGATTGCTATCCTTCTCTGTATGCGAACTAGACGGTAGAGTATGTGAGTCCTAGTATCACAGCTGGTATCTATTGAAGACATATTAGAGAGTGGCATTAAAGTTGTGTAGCAGCATACTACACTGAACTTAGTAGGCTCGCAGTCAAGATTTTTTTACGAAACATATTCAACTGGTAGACATCGTGATAAGCACTTCAATCCATCTATCACTAAACTGGTGAATTGTATCAGGACTTCAGAAGGCAAGCCAATCTGAAACCAGATCTCAAAGCTTCGGCAACATGCATGACGTCAGTACCTCTGATTGGATCTGCCTCAGAATACCATGTCACATGCAAGGCTACAGTCTTAAAGACAGCAGTTCCCACCCACGCGGATACTCTGGGCTTATCATGTCCATTCCCACACGACTAACATGGGTGTGGATTATATGAATCTAAACTAAATGAAATTTCTTTCGTCCACACCTTTGGAGTCACCAGCAAATCACAAATAAAACTACTTTACATGGCAGGTAAAACTACTTTACATGGCAGGTAAAAACTACTTTACATGGCAGGTAAAACTACTTTACATGAGTATAATTGATCAGGATAGAAGAACTGTTGGAAAAATACGTTTTAGGGATTATTCATTGCTACGAATAACCCCATAATAGGTCTATCTTCTAACTTCAAAACGCTTGGCTCGACAATTGACTTATTTGTTGGAGCTATCCATTTAAATAAACTGATGGTACTGACGTTAATACAGCATATTTCAGCATGCGTAATCACACGGATGTGGGCGTGTTTGTATTTTTGTGTCTTCTTTCTTTCTTCTTTCTTTCCTTTTCGTTTGTTTGTTTATTAGGGTTTTCTTTCTTTCACTCATCCTATCCCATATATTTTAGTCAAAGCACGCAGTGTCTTCCTTTCATGATTTAACAACGTTTCATCTCTTATTGTACAGGTGGGCCACCTGGTCTTCACATCCCGTGTGGCTCCCAAAGAAGTGACGGCCTACTTATGTGACGTAGACAGAGGGTCGGGTGACTATCAAGTTTTCTACGACTACTACTGGCCATACCTGCACAACGTCTCCCTCGTCATCGCCTTCATCGTCATCATCATCGGCAACATCATCATCACCGTGCACGTCAAACGGTCGGAGGACAGTAAGGACATCGGCGAGGGAGCCAAGAACGCGGGAGGAGGGAAGACGACCTCCAAGAGCAGACAGCTGTCCTTGATGTTGATCATCGATTCCGCCACCATCATCCTCTGCACTCTCCCTTTTCCATCTACGTGTGGTGGTGGCTCAGGCCTTCCAGCTGTTCGACGACACTCCGGAGGACAGAGCCCAGGACAGTCTCATCTTTTCCATCACCTTTTATCTCCTCTACGTCAACCGCTGCGCCAACTTCTTCCTCTACTGCATCAGTGGCGCCCGCTTCAGACAAGCCCTGAAGGACATCCTGCTTAAAAAGTCTGCACAGAAGAGCAATTACATCACCGGTGCCACCAACACGCGCAACGTCACTTCCACAACGGTGGCGACAGAGGGAGAGCGGGAAACAAAAGTGTGCATGAACCCTATGGGGCCGTCCGCTTCAGCTGCGGCGAGGAACGGAGGGGCCAAACGAACGTCCACCAGCTTCTCAGGTCCCCCGACCATCAGTGGCTCGATCGCGAATGGACAGTCCAAACTGGAGAAAACATTATGGTTACGGGAAAAATCCGAACGGGAAAACTCTGAACGGGAAAACTCCGAATGGAAAATAAACCGGTCACACAGCTTTCAGGCTTTGCTGATCTGTTAAACATTTGGTGTATCGTTTTGTTTTTTTTTTTTTCGTAATTTATTTCCTTCTCAACAGAGAGAGACAATGTGAAATGCGCAAGCTGCACTCGGCACAATTTAAACAAAAAGTTCATCGGATTTGCTAAGACTATAGGACACGTTTGAAGCAAAATGGTAGTTTTACAGCCTTGTGTGTAGTAATGTCCAACTTTATAATGCACTTATAAGAAATCAAAAATGATGTTAGTCACAGCATCCCTTTACTGTGGTTTTCTTTTTCATTCTGTGTTACTCATGAAAACAAAGACCATTGAGAAAAATTTGACTGTTTCAGATTACGGATGATATTGTGTTAGGCTACAATTCAGCGCTGTCCCAGACTGTTGAGACATACTTCTTGATTTGTTACTTTTGAAGCACTTATCATTTGGATGCACATTTCCGGTCCAGTTTTTCAAAGGCTGTCACTCTAAAGATGTGTTTTAAAAGGAGACTTAAGCAGGCGTATGTCCATCCAA
>JADBJO010000231.1:686379-726379 GCA_016801955.1 Conus betulinus | reverse complement strand
GGTGTGTCCTGTCACCGCGACAGCACTAGAAGTTTACGGGAGCAGTCAGTATACAGTTCATATCTTCATTCCAGCTGCTCATGGGAAGACAGATAATATATTTCTCTTGAAGAGGTATACTTACAATCAATGAGTCACGAATAAGCCAAGATCTAAAACGAGAATTATCTCTTAAAGAAAACACGTGTATCTTTCTTACAAACAGCAAAATATGTCATATTCAGTACGGCAGAAAACTACAAGAATACAGTGCAAAACAAACAGAGAGCCTGTTGTGTAAGAAATATCACAGTTTATTGCCTTAAGTGGTCTTTATGGAATTGTGTGGCGTCACGTCCTAAAAGAACCCAGAAGACGTGTCACGCGTCTTACTGCAAATTCGAAACTCGAGTATGTTTTCAACTATATTTATTCCTTCGCTATGCGCAAAAACTACAATGAAAAGCCATAAAATGTGGATTGTTACTGTAAGTGGATAACGCCTTCATAAAAAAAAAAGTATCAAAAGTAGCCGGAATCATTTGATGTTGTAGAGCCTTGAGCAAATTAGCAAAGGTATAACATGGTTCAAACGAAAAGTCGAACGAAAATTGGCTATAGATTTAAGCAAACGAGCACATAACGCATGACTCAGGCAGATCGGTAGTCCGGTTTTACTTGGTTCCTGAACTTAGAGGAAATGACTCTGCGTTTGCTGATCAAACTGGCAATACGAACAGTTATGTGGTGTGGATTCCAAGATATCGCTTCTTTCAGGGCTTCTCTAAAGCGGGCCCCACTGAGACAGTACAGGAAAAAATTGGCACAATGGTTGACTTGGATGAGGTAAAAACCTATGGCAAAGAGCAAGGCTTGCCTCGCCATGTCCACGGGGCTGTTGTCAAAGAGGTCAAGGTCCTGAAAGGTCTGATCTAACATCATGTAATGGTCAGAGGCAGCGTGCAGGCGATGATGCTGGCGGAATCGATGATCAGCATGAGAGAGAGCTGACGACTCTTAGAAGACGTCTTCTGAGACCCTCCCGCCGTTTTGGTTCCCTCTCCAATGTTCTTACTGTCCTCCGATCTTTTCACGTGCAGAATGATGATGATGTTGCCAATGATGATGACGATGAAGGAGAGCATGAGGGATACATTGTGTATGTAGGGCCAGTAGACGTCATGGAAGATCTTGTAGTCCTCACTGAAGCTTGTGTCTACTGCGCAGAGATAGGCCAGTACCCCCTTAGGGACTACACGTGAGGTAAAGGCCACATGTCCTTCCTGCCAAAGAACAGATACAACACACTTCTGTAATTTGCACACTGAATGTGGTTTTTAGTAAAAAGAGTTAAATTCAGATATTCATGCTTGAATCTGATGCACAACATTTTAGATGTCACGTCTGTTTATTTGAAACATTTTGTGTGACAAATATTGAAGAAAGGGCTGTAGATTATAGACAGCTGTGATAAAAAAGGCAAAACAAGACAATTGTCTACCTCAGGTTAAGATACTCAGCACTGTCTCTGGGCTGGAGCCATAATGCCTATAACAGGTAGGAAACATTGAGCCTATAAGAGTGAGGAAACATAGCGCCAATGACAAACAGGAAACATTGTGCCTATAGCAGACAAGAAACAAAATTTCTATGACATGCAGGAAACCTAATGCCCATGAAAGACCAAAAACATAGTGCCTGTGACAGGCACGGAAAGAATGCCTGTGACAGGCACGGAAAGGAATGCCTGCGACAGGCACAGAAAGGAATGCCTGCGACAGGCACAGAAAGGAATGCCTGTGACAGGCACAGAAAGGAATGCCTGAGACAGGCACAGAAAGGAATGCCTGTGACAGGCACAGAAAGGAATGCCTGTGACAGGCACATAACCAATAACCATTTGTTGTCAGTTAGAATTTCTGTTTTCATTTATCAGTCATCATTGCATAAATGCGAGCATGTATTCTTCTGCAACACTCTGTTCAAAGTCATCCTGTCAGGTACATAAGGCTTGGATGGCAGATGACAGACCAGAGACGTCCTGACTGAGAAAAAACAGAAGGAATGGACTTGCTTCGTATGCGTGACTCAGGATAGAGAGGTAGGTCAGTCCCTGGTCTGTCCAAGCATCTGTCATGGCGCCTCTGTCAGATCAGGTCGTGAGACAGCCATGAGGAAGATGACTCTAAAGACTCTCAAACAAAACTGGATTTTGTCTCTGTTGTCAAAGGCAGATGTTTTTAATTCGCATGTTATGAATCATTGTTCCTTTTCACTTTAATATTCACCTTTTGTTGGCACACAAATAACACTGCACAAATGCTTCATTCTTGGTGCTCACATGTTTTTTGATGTGTGTGTGTGTGTGTGTGTGTGTGTGTGTGTGTGTGTGTGTGTGTGTGTGTGTGTGTGTGCTTTTTTTTTTTTTTTTTTTTTTAATAAATATTACAATAATTTGAACCAGTCTATGGTTAAGATAGTATGACACCGGCAAACGGAGAACAAGTATCAAAGACTTAGACTCTGTGTAACTGAACCTACTACCAAAAGTTCCAGCACCAACAGGCAGACGGTGACGATCTTGGCTCGCCTGACTGTACACAGAGTGGGCGCTTTCAGAGGAAATTGGATGCCAGGGATCGGTCCACTGTCATGGCAACGGTCCGAAATACACACCCAGGTTACTGGTGATCCACCCAGATGGGTGGCAAATTGCGCAGATCACGTGCAAATGGCGAACGCTGTCAAAGATCTGAAATCATCGTCGAACGCGAAAAAAAAGGAAAAAATTTGTACCAAGGAATTGTGAATAATCTCTCTCTCTCTCTCTCTCTCTCTCTCTCTCTCTCTCTCTCTCTCTCTCTCTCTCTCTCTCTCTCTCAAGCACGCAGTTAGAGCTAATTTCGTAGAACAGTAGAAGGAAGTATGGAAAATGGCACATTAACACCCTACACTTTAACGTTTGTAAAGAATCATTGTTCTCTCTCTCTCTCTCTCTCTCTCTCTCTCTCTCTCTCTCTCTCTCTCTCTCTCTCTCTAACAGTAGATATTGTTTCTTGCATGTGAATACTATCCTTATTATTGTATCGTTATTGTCGCTTTATCCATCTTACTCCCAAAATATGACGTAAATGAAATGAACAAGATTTTTTCGTTTACATGTTTTAAAAAACTTCTTGTGGTAAAGTGTGTTTGTAACAAGTCTTAATAAGGACTGAGATTTCTAAATCAACGTGGACAAAAAATGTTTCTATGGCAGAAGATATTTCACGCATGAAAGTTATGATATACCTAGGCGTTTTAAAACATTGATATTTTATAATTATGCATTCATCTATCTGTCCATCTATCCTCTCTCTCTCTCTCTCTCTCTCTCTCTCTCTATATATATATATATATATATATATATATATGTATATACATCTCTATCTATCTATCTGTCTATCTGTCTATCTACCTATCCATCTATCTATCTCTATCCATCCATCCATCCATCCATCCATCCATCTATCTATCTATCTATCTATCTATCTATCTATTATCTGTATGTTTATCTGCCTCTGTCAGTCTACCAATGTATGTATGTATGTATCAATCAATAAATCTGCCAGTCTATTTATCTTTTGTGCTTACGTCCATGCGTGCGCTTATGCATGTGTTTGTACGTGCGCACACACACACACGTGTGTGTGTGTGTGTGTGTGTGTGTGTGTGTGTGTGTGTGTGTGTGTGCGCGTGTGTGTGTGTGTGTGTGTGTGTGTTTTGGACAGCGTTATAAACGTGAAGAATCACGCCAAAAACTGAAAACACGTCAACATGTTCATTTACTGATATTAAAGGGAACAACGGAAGAAAAATGGAAGAGAGAAAAAACGAAAAAGAAAGAAAGAAAGAAGCGAAGAAAAACCATAAGCAATGTCAGGACAGCAGAAGACAGCAGTAGAAGCAAACGCTGGGCCCTGAGTGACCAATAGACATACACACCACATCTGCTTTACCAATCTACTCACGTGCGGAAAATTAACATAGAGGTAATGCGGAGGAAGGGGTACCAGCAGACTGACCATGTCCACCACACAGCACTGACGGCCATGTAGAATGACGTAGACATGTGACGAAAGTGCTTACTCTGCATCACCATGATTACCAAAGTGTTGGTGACGGTTCCGATGACGATGAGAAAAGGTGGGATCCAAAAGTCGATAAAGCTGGCGATTCGCAGCAGCAACAGCACTTCTCTACAGTCAGTGCCATTGTCGGCAATGACGTGTTCGTGAAGTTATCATGCATAGTGGGTGTCAGACCAAGGTCGGTGGAGAATATGTCATCCAGAGCTTTGATTGTTGATTCCAGTTCTTCCGTCTCTGAGCTGTTTGGAGCGAGTGTCATGCTTGTTGTTCATGCGATATCCATCCCTCGTGGTCTGAAAGTGAAAAGTGATAATCATTGATAGAAGAAGGGAGGGTAGCATAAAGTCATCTGCGTTTGAATGGTGGTATAAGCCTTAAACAAACACCTATCTGGTGAAGGAGAAATTGGAGTGAAACTCCATTATGTAGTTTACTAGAACGGAGAGGTATGTGAAATGTACATATTCAGATGTGCCATACTCAAGAAGATCAGAAGGTATACAGTATTATGATCTGATTTTCTTTAATATAAAGAAAACCTCTAATATCAACTGGAAATATTAAAAATATCACCATAATTTTCCGCAGGTGGGCATATATTCCTCAGTTCTTCTACATTACATTATGGAATTTTCATTTTCTTACCATGATTAGCGCTGGATTAAGGTTCTTATTCCATTTCGCGTAGTTTCCGAGATAAAATGACGAGTGGACTTTCAAAGTTTTGTTTTCACAACTTCAGTCACAACTCATTGATTCGTTCTCGTTCTCTGAAACCAGCCAATACGTTTATGAAGCTGCTGACTCGTTTTCACACATATACATGTATTTCACCGTCCTCTCCACATAAAAGGAAAGAGTATTTCATCTTTTGTCTGGTTCTCCACACGGAAAGGTAAGTGTTAATTTCACTTCTTTTTCATGGCTTAGTTCATCATCATCAGTTTCAACTCTGTTTCCAGAAAAGTATCTATCATTTCTCTTCTGACAGGTCTTGTGAAAGTTCTTGAAAATTGCCGATTTAAAATAAGCTAACTTCTTCGGGATATTTTCTAGCGTCATCTCCTGATTGAACATAGCAGAAGTTATATATTGCTGAAACTGTGAGGCGCAAAGTCTGTGACCCCTGCATTCAGTGAAAGGGAACTTATCTGCCTCGCTGTGGTATCTTTGATTACAGTCCAAACAGCTTAGAATACAACAAAAAGATCTTGTCGCACATTGCCCTAACTTTTATTGTTCTGTGTATATGTTCTCTTAACGACTCTGTTACACACAACTGTTTTTCTTTTGGCAGATACTGAAAACTCCAACACATGGAGAGTATGCCATCGTCTTGTTCGCTTTGTCTTCTCCATCATGTGACCTATACACGTTTCTTTCACACTATTGAACCATTGAATGTGGATCAAATCTATGGTCTGGAATCTTTGAGCCGATGTTCACAATATGTACATCCTGTAGTTTGCAACTGATGAAATACCAGTTCTTGCAGAATTCATGGCGCTTCATCCCAGTCCTGATGTATACAACTCTGTCAGATCACAAAACGGACAGCGGCTGATAAGGGATATGCACGCCATGAAATGCGGCCAGAAAATGCTCCACCTCCGTAGTAGAGTTGACTGCGTCCATGCTGCACAAGAATGAGCAAGTTCCTCTATAGAGCATTGTGCCTAGAGGGACCACGAGGTAATCTCACTTCCTGAAGCTGAAGTTTCTTACATAGTATGTATAGAGCATTGCTGTGGGCTTGTTAATTTTGCCTTCCAGTTTGGTAAAAGAACTGTGTTCTCTAATCAAATGTACAACATCTTGGGTACTAACAGGCTGTCGGCCAATGTGCATAGATGGGGATCCCATCGTCGTTCTCCTTCTTTTTCGGTAGAACTCTCTAGATGACACTGGAAGGGGATGAAACCACACATTGCTGAATTATTACAATAGAAAATAAATGCATCTAGTGTAGACGCTTCTGGATCCGGCTGCCTGGATATGAACGGTCCAACTTCATAATTTGATACAGATGCAAACATTTCAATGTCGCATCCACCACAACATGTTGTTGTCTGTTTGAATGTGGCATTTTTCATTGTCCACTCTGTGTTGTCATTATATTTCTGTCACATCTGCTTTTACATTCAATTTTCTAGAATTGTATGCCAAAGTTCAACCAGATATCTTCATCCTTCCACCAGCTCCAGATTCTTTGGGCGACTGTATTACATGTTCGTGACAGAGAGCCAGCCATGTTCTTCAAATAACCGACTGCACATGAATTGCCAGTTTAAGTTTACACATGCTGGCTACGGACTTTGTGCTTTCAACTTTTAAGGCATGTTTACAACGACAACTCTTACACATTTATGTGAAATTGTTTTTCGGCCACAGTGCATCTTCTGTGTGTTGTTTGTGTACACAAGGCAAGGACTAACGTTTCTCTTCACGACTTTTGTATCTGTTTAACATTACATTTCAGTGTGCGATTTCAGTTTCATTCTCCAAACTGGTCATGGAGTCCTCCAGTACAACAATGGAAAGTAATTATAATAGCTGCATACATTGCAGCGAACCAATCCATTCCAAAAAGATCAGAAGTCAGTCAGGTGCCTTGCAAGATGGCATGAAGGAGGTTTGATGACTTCTTGAAAGATACAAAAAGGGGTAAACAAAACCAAGCAAGCAGCAAAAGAAGCCTGCAGATAAAAACAACAACAACATCAACAACAACAACAACAACACAACAACAATAACAAATTTGTCTCCCTGACAAACACCTGACGCCAAAGCTAGAGTAGCGCTTGCACAGCGCAATTGATGGAGGCTAACATCGACAAGTAATGTTCGAAGTACAATGACTACATGCAAAAGTTGAAATATGGAAAGGAAGCTAGTTTATTAAGCGTTTGTAACATTCGTTTGGTGGCCAAATAGTTCAACGTTTGCTTTCATTCATGAAAAGTTTTGGGGTTCCATCTGCTCTTAAAATTTTGTCCCCTACAGTCGGCAAGGAAAGCTGAAGATACCAACGATATTCATTGTCGAGGTGTGCAAAGGAGCAAAAGCAAGGTTACTGAGCATGCTTGAAGACATCCAAGAACTAAAATGTGAAGTCAGGCTAACACAAGCTTAAGATGAGCAGAAAGTAAAAAAGGTTATGAGGTAGCAGTTGTGGCAAAAAAGCCTTAAGATCAGTGAAATGACAGGACAAACTAAAACTAAATGGAAAGGACCAGGATATACAGAAATAGAGGTGGGCATAGCAAAAAGAAAATAGCAAACACGTGCTTTTTGATACAGAAAATAAACAAAAGATGATGCGAAAGAATCCATAGGGGCAATAGAATATGTGGGGAAACATGCTCCAAAGAAGTAACAGTTGGAATGAAGGATAGCGTATGGCCTCTCAGAATCAGCTTCATCCCCAGCTATGGCTATGACCTCCCCCGTCTACTTGGCCTTGAGACGCCCGATTTTCCCGGTGATGCAGTTTCAAATCCATGTGGCAACAGAGAAAAGGCGATAACAGAACGGCATCCAGGAGTCTTCAATGCAACCTTGTCACTGTAGGGTGC
Organism: Conus betulinus; assembly: GCA_016801955.1. Taxonomy (NCBI): domain Eukaryota; kingdom Metazoa; phylum Mollusca; class Gastropoda; order Neogastropoda; family Conidae; genus Conus; species Conus betulinus. The sequence goes on along the minus strand of JADBJO010000231.1, from coordinate 718,695 downwards.
AAAGGGTTGAGAGCTGAAAAAAAGACTTTATGTACAGAGTGTTAGGATGGTGAGATAACAGGCGGATTGGAACATCTCTGCTGAGGATCTTCGGCTATCCCTCTGTCCTTAGAGAAGCATGGCTAGACCACAGACATCTCAGAACAATTCGGAGGATCCAGGAAAGACCAGATGACGCTTTCAAAGATGAGATTAGTGGGCTTTATGGGCGAGTTACATGCCGTGCATTTCTCCAGCATGGTCCAGGAACCAGAAAAGACAGCTGCTTCCAGGATTCATCGGATGGGTAGGAGAATGGTGAGCCAGTCAGCTCCATCACCATCACGGAAAAAAAGACAAAGGCACATCAAGACCTTCGGGCATGATCAGCAGTGCACTGTGTCAGTGGATAAGACCACAGAAACCGAAAGCTGGAATTGAAACCCACAGTGCCCAAGGACATCCACGCTGATCATTCAAAACGGAATTTGTACAAGATCTTGATACCTGCAAGTGCTAAAGAGGAATGGAATGTAGTAGATATTTAAGAGAGTCCACAAGATGTACACACTGCTAGGAATGAGCGTGCTTGAACACAAGCCCGACGATTTCGAATATATGTTCATTGACACGTTTGCTGTAAAGAAAGCAAATCGGAAGACATTTACTCAAACGTCCAGCTGGTCACAAGAGATAGATAAATTAAACTGCCAGAGAATTTGCAAATCAAGGACTAGAGAAGCTATGGGAGAACCAAAATCATAACACAACACCCTCAGCAAAGCAGGATCATCATGAAGAAAACAACAAAGACAAGAGTGCTTCTATAGAGAAGCCTGTAAGTATTCCAATGGCTTCAGAAGGACGAGACTTTGAAGGTGGTGTGTGACTCCTTCAAGGAAACAGAATTGATGAATGAAACCAAGCAACTGACAGAATATAGCCTGATGGTAATAGGCCGTGGCATCCCTGATAAATGCAAGATCCGATGTTTGCAGCTCGTGCTGACCACAAAGCGCCCGTGGCCCTCTGCTGATATACCACATCAGAATTAGCCCAGTGAGTTCAATGGAGGGAATGGTTTTTATGTCCCTCCCACTGTCGCTGACCCTGCTTTCTACTGTCGCAAAACAGTGTTGAAGGTATCTTCGAAATCCATAGTCGTAGAGAACAAAGAGGTAAAAAGTAAAGTTATTAACCATGCCTAGACATTAAGGGGACCAAGCTATGAGGTCAAGCTAGTCTAAGCTAAAGACTAGTAGAATTCATCAAACTCCCGAAGCAGTGGATACAGAGTAAAAAGACGACTCAACGGAAAAGGACAGAGGAGACACGGATATCACAGCTTTGATCAGCTTTGACTATCTACGCTTGGTGATTCATGCTCCCTGCAGACGTTTGATTACACCTTTCAGAAGGGTACACATTCTCGTTTTCACTACACTGCTGTATGTATTCCGAATGATTGCCACTCGGTGTACAGACTCAGAATGCCGTACACTCCAAAACAGACCAATTTTGTTTACCTCCAGACAAGCATTGTGCATGGGGAAAAAAACCAGACGTCTTCGTTTCGGGAGAGAAGAAAAATCCAACGGATGGCTCTTTCCTATCACACGTACACAGGCAGTGTAATGCAAACATCCTCCGGAGAGGGTGTAACCTGCGTTATCAGTGGGGAGAATCACACTAGACTTGGCATCATGAACCTCATGGCAGGAAGAAAGTGGCGAGTGAGCACTCATCCTCGTCTCTCCTGACTGTGGCGTTCATAGAGGTCTGGCTAGGACGAGTTGAGGAACGGAAGCTCTCTCTCTCCCCGAAAGAATGCCAGAAGAGAAGAGGATATCAAAACTGTGCATGTGCACCAAATGGAAACGTAAAGCAATTTTTCAGGCGAAGACGAATCCGGGTGCGTGAGACACCCTTCAGTCATTCACGTTTTCTGTCTTTCTGTTTTCTGGCTTGTTAGGAGTTAAGGGACAAAACATTTGCTCGGCGGGGACCTCTTCTCTTAGGACTTTCTGCTGTCCACTTCTTTCCAGAGTTTCTCTTTGCCACACAATGGATAAAACTATAATGTTCATAAAGTAAATTAGAAGACAAATTATATTACGTCTTCTATTGACATTGTAGAATATGATGACAGCGTTACACAGCCTATTCATAATCAAATGTAAACACAACACATCGGAAATTCACACTTTAATCCATACAAAATAATAAATGGCAGAGTCTGGAAATAGATGAGTAAGTTTTAAGCACAATGTTGAAATTTGCTCTGTTTACTTATGTTAAAAATATGATGAGACTTGTAACCTTAGTGCAATGTTTTTTTTCAGCACCTTTCTCACAACGCTTACTCTTCTCTCTCTCTCTCTCTCTCTCTCTCTCTCTCTCTCTCTCTCTCTCTCTCTCTCTCTCTCTCTCTCTCCCCTAACCGAATTATTATTTGCAATTCGTTTTCATGGATTCTGAGGACGGTTCTCAAATATTCATGTTGTATTCGTGCCTATTTGGTGAAAGGCTAGGAAACGGCTCTACACGAAAGACTTGTTCCCTCATCCTGTGAAATGTCATCAATGATCTGGCCTTTAGGTGTCCTGGATGTTCCCTCATCCTGTGAAATGTCATCAATGATCTGACCTTTAGGTCTCCTGGATGTTCAGCTGGAGAAGGCGAACAAACATGCCACTCCATCCAATATCCCAGGGCTCCTATGGCACTTGGTCCTCTAAATCAACACTCGGTCAAAGTCAACCATAATTGTTATTGTTGACAGACATTTTCAGTATATAATAATTGTTTGGTGAAATGGGAGAAATCCTACTTGTCCACTCAGTAAGGGCAAACAAATGGTGGAACATGCACTGAATTCATACGAACCAGCGCTGACTCAAGAATGATACATACGGAGACACGACCGATTGCTTATGACAATTACATGTATGGAGACACCATGCTACCATAAATTCCAACAACAAAATTATAAATGGCAGGAGGCCGCAGATATGATGGTCTGGAACAGCCGTAACGTTAAGAGTATGGAATAAGGATTTATTGGAGTAAGCTGATGACTAGCGTTGTATAGGAGACCTCCCAGAATAGGAAGACCATCTGGAAACAATAGAGTATCAAGAAGTGCAGCGTGAGACCGGACATAGCACTCCATTCAGCTTTTTACCAAAACAAGAGATTCTGGTTAAAGTAGTCGTGTCATATGAAAGCAGAATGAAGAAAGCTCTCATCTACAAGACAGAAGTACCCCAGTCAGAGCAGCAGCTTGAGAGAAGACACCGTCTTCAGGACTTGTGACATAAACAGAAAAACGAATGAATAGATAATAAATAGACCTGTACGTATTTATTTGTTTTTCTTTTTAAGTCACAAGTCCTGAAGACGGTCTATGATCGAAGCGTTGTTGATATTTGTTTCTGCTTTTCTTTTTTTCTATTTAGAAATCTTCTGAGAATCCTCAAAGACATTTCACATTTTTCACAGAAGATTTGCGGTTAAAGAAAAATCTGTTATTCCATTTTTACAAACTTTTGACAGTTTTGGTTAACCATGTTTTCAGTGACGTGAAAAGTGAACTCTTGCATGATGTAATGACACCGTATCTGCTGACAATACAGCATATTTGACACAATAAAATCATATAAATTAGAAGGCAGGCGCATGTGAAACTAAGCCATTGTATCGTATACAGCACACCTTTGTTCTTCTTTCTTTTTTTCCCCGCGGCAGCAGCAGTCATGACTGCGCAGAAAGAACAGACAAACTCTTTTTCCTGAGTGCCGATCGCAGTGTTTTCATCCAGAATTATAACATGGACCAATAAATGAATACTCTGTTGTTTGTACTTTATTTTCTGGGTCAAAGTCAAAGCAGAACAAGAATGAAAACGAGAGTGAGCGGGTTTACATGGCGGAAAAATCAAGAAATGTACAGACTTATGTTACTTCAAGGTCACAGCACACGGGTTCAGCAGCTGGGTTGCGCCGCTTGAACAGCAAATCTTGAGGGTAGTATGCCGTTCGCGTCAAAACATCTCTGAAACCGCCGATCGACAAAAAATAGGAATATTAAGTATAATTTAATTTGAGCATTATAACTCTTATAACTCTCACAACATGTCTATATTATTATGTTCTTCCCGTTTTGAAAAAATAATTTCTGTTGCAGTTAGTGGTGGGTGTTTTTTGGGTCAGATTGCAGACTTAGAATAGTAACTGTAAAAGAGCTTCAGAGAACGGGCTTCGCTCCTATCTGTTCATGGCATGCACTCCCAGAGAAGTTTGTTTGTTCGCGCTAAATGTAACTGGATGGCGGCATGAAAGGATACCTGAGTGAGTCGGCTCCCGATGTCTGCCAAACCACCGGCTCGTATTTGAAGCCTCTGCAGTGTTCATTTAGTTTGGTTTAATGGCAAAGTTACACAGTCGCCAGCTTTTTTCGCGCCGAAAAATGTAGCGTCCACAGATAGGGGAGATTGTTAGCAACTAAATTTCATGATGAAAATCTGATTTTGATCATTGGGAAAAAAAAATTGTTTTCATCATCAAAAGTAAACTTGTTGGCATGCGTCCGAAAGCAAGCTAGTGGTTCTCTGTGGGTAAAACCATGTCACCAAGATGTTGCTGGAAAGTGACGTTTTTGCTCTATCTTACGTCAGTGGTAGCTGTCACCCCACCCCTCTCCCACCCTTCCCCTCCCCAACAAATATGTGTGTGTTTGGGCAAGTTGGTCCACTTGCCCCGTATAAAGCAGACACTTTTTTTCCCTCTCCTGATAATGCATCCTACAGTGTCTGTGTCACATCATAATTTCAATGTTATTTACTTATGATGTGTCATTATGCTGTCCTGCTCTCCTCGCCCGCTCTGTTCTTGTCTGTCCGTCGTTCTGTTCAGCTATGGAATAGCATTTTCTATGTCTCTTTTCACCTCGGCTCCGCGGGTGCCTACGATTGTTGAATATTCGCACGACGCATGGAGAAAGCCACATTCGTCGTGCAATTATTGAACATGTTGTCAGCTGCCTTGAGGGATGCACTTGCAGGAACTTATGTCTTCTGTTTCAAGCATTTGCTCTAACCATCCACTGTTATATTCTCTCTCTCTCTCTCTCTCTCTCTCTCTCTCTCTCTCTCTGTAAAAGTGATCATGTGAGTGTGTGTGTGTGTGTGTGTGTGTGTGTGTGTGTGTGTGTGTGTGTGTGTGTGTGTGTGTGTGTGTATGAATGTGTGTGTTGTGTGTGTATGTGTGTGTGTTTGTGTGTGTGTGTGTTCGTGTGTGTGTGTGTTGTGTGTGTGTGTGTGTGTGTGTGTGTGTGTGTGTGTGTGTGTGTGTGTGTGTGTGTGTGCGTGCGCGCGCGCGCGTGAGTGTGCGTGCGTGCGTGAGTGCGCACGTACGCTCGCATGCACGCACGCACATGTACCTCAAGTTCGTCTACTTTGTAGGCCTACTAGATGTTCCACTTGTTTCGTTGTCCATTCTGAAACAGTCCAGTTGGTGTTTATTGTTTTTTCTGCAACAACTTCAAAACGAGCAGTGACTCCGACCTCTTGCAGACTGGAAGAACCTTGCCTTGCTTAGCCCACTATTAAAATCGTGACCACCATGATTTCTTCAAGCTCGCTATCACATCAAAATTTGAAGTAAACACACAAACAAACAAACAAAAAGCCCACTCTGCAGGAAGCAAATAACAATGAAAGCCAAATTTCTATGGCTTTTTTCCCTCTTTTTTTTTTTAACCTTTGTTTCATTTATTTGCTGGTTGTTTAATTTGGTTTGTAAATTAGTTTTACGAGGCAATTTTTTTCAGTGGGGCTGACCGGGGGCTTGTATTTGGTTGTTAAACTGTTGGTGTGTTGTACGTTCCACGCTTGGGCTGACGCGAGGTAGTTGTGGTGATCGGGTGTGTGGTGGGATGCCGGACCGGGGACTGGGGGCTTGGTTTAGTTTGTTGCGGAAGTGTCGGTGTGTGCCGTGGATCTGGGTGGGGTGCCGTAATCCTGATGAACAGGCCAGTGTCCGTCGCATGTTCGCCTCAGCTATAATGCCCGTCTGGCGAGAGTGCACAATGTTACACTACACTGCAGCTGATGAAGACCAGGACAATTCAGCAGAAACGAGTTCTAGCTGTACGATGATGTGGTTTGCTCGCTGCAGTCTAGATGGCGTTGTAAGGGTACTCTACCACCCAGGGTAGTGTTCGGGTTGTAATGGTGGTTTGGCTTTCAGAAAACTTCCAGCTTGGGGCACCATGGCTCGAGGGCAGGAGTTGGTGTGCTGTGTGTTGTTGCGTAATGGGGTGTTGGGTTGGTTGGATGGGCTTAGTACTTTGGTTCACACGAATTAAACCACAAAGACTATCAGTGGGTGGTACGTTTTGTCAAGTGGGGTGTTCGGGGGTGGATTTGTGTTGGTTGTGGTGTTTGCTGTGCTGATCTTTGCAACGTGTCGTGTGTGATTTTCTTTGATGTGTTCTTGGGGTGTTTTAGTTGGTATACTGAGGTCGATTGTGGGTGAGAGGTTGTGTTCTTTTTGGGGGTGGGTGAAGAGGGGTATGTGGGGGTGGAGGGTATAGAAATAGAAATATGCAAGTAAGAGCAGGGGAAAATCATAGTGATGAATTGGGGGGGTGTGGTGGGGTGTCATGTGGGAGGGGAGGGGGGTGTGGAGTGGGGTTGTGGGGGTGGTGGGTTGGGGGGGGGGGGTTGGGGGGGGGTTTGATGTATGATTGGCAGTCAATTAAGTTCGGGAATGATGTGTGAGTGTGCCCGAACATACGCTCTTTTACCGGGTGGGTGGTTTGGGGGTGTGAGAGGGTGAGAGGGGGGTGGGTGCTGGAAGGGGTCATAACGGGCGTGGGATGGTTGTTCTCGAGTTGGGGGGATGGTTGGTGGTAGCTTATGGGGCTGTTGAATCATGCTATGCTTGCAGAAGGAGGTAGGGGATTGGTAGGACATGGCAGCGCGGACGGGTGGTTGATTAAGATGGTGCTGGGGGGTGATGGGGGCTGAGTGGGTGGGGTGTAGTTGTCACGGTGTTTGGGGGGGTAACTGGGACCGATAATATAGCCGGAGACGCGCCGGCCGAGGTTGGGGGGGTTTCTGGACGAATGCGATTAAATGGTTCTTGTGTCCGGAAGAAAGGGATTCAGAGATCAAATACCCCTACCTTAAAAGAGCAATATTAGAGGGGGGTCCGGACAAAGAAAGACAAACACGACGTCACGGCAGACAGATGAACCGGTTCTAGTATAGGGAAACACTGAGATGATAAGATAGAAAAACCGACAAAGAAAAGAGTGTTTTGTTTGGGTGGGTGTGGTCGCGCGCATGGGGTGGGCGCTGGCGTGGATAGTCGGTTGAGGCCGGATACAAAGAAGTAATCGATCGACAAGTGTCATCGTCCGCTGCTGCGAGGAGCGGGCGTGCGGTGTGTGCGTGGTTCGCTAAGCTAGTAGCGGTCCTCACGAACCACGGTCTGGAGCTTCCGAACAATCATGATAGAGAAGACAGAGGAGCAGTGCGGAAGGCTATAGGAGGTGGGGAGAGCAAGAGAGGTAGGAAAGAATCCAAATTGATTTTATTCTACACTCCTAGGAACGTCTCCCCACGTATTTGTACCAACAACAGAACCCGACCCGCGCAGACTAACACACGCCGTAGCCGAGGAGGCAACGGAGGCCAGAGACAGAGTACCGAACAGGCCGAACCAGAGATAGAAAGCCGTAATTTTGCACGTCATAGTGATCTCACCAGCGCACGCTGCGTATGCTAGCGCTTCGTGCTTATATTTGGTGTAGCTAGTCAGGAGGAGCAGAGAGAGAAATAGGACAACGAGACCAAGAAGAAGCAACAAAGAGCGTGGAGAAGGAGAGAAAACCACGGAGCGTTGGAATAAAGAGCACAAAAAGCACCTACAGGCCGTATTCAGCTGCGTCCGAAACCAAAGAAAGAAAGAATAGGATCCGAGTATGGACTGCGATGTTCAGCGCTCAACACAGACTAAAATAACGACAACGAAAGAATCGCGTTCAGCGCGGCGTAAGGGAATACAAAAGCAACCAAAAAGAAGGACAGTCCACCCGGCACACACTACACAACACACACACACACACACACGACCAGAGTCCACAACCACAGCCACACACGACACGCCCACACAACACCACCACACAACACACCACACCACACACCACATGCCCAGACAGAAGAGAAGAAAAAAAGAGGAAGAGACGGAGCGGAGGATCACATCAGCACCGCACCCGCGAGAGAGAGGGAGAGAGAGACGAAGAGGTCACTATAGCGCCCGAGGCGAGCAGAAGAGAACGCCAGAAGGACACACACTTCGAATAACAGCCCAAAACATAAAACGTAAAAACAATAAGTATAAAGCGGAAACAACATCCTTGAATACGTCGATAAATACATTCAATAACTCAAACAATAAAAAGCAGGCAAGACAATAAAAAAGGAGAGAAGAGTTAAGACTCAAGGAACGGCGGACAGCGTGCAGGATAGCGCAGCCAGAAGCTATAGACAAGGGTACGGAGAGAACCAAAAGGATACCCAAAGTACGGAAAACATCATTGGACTGAAAACATCTAAGGGTTGAAACGTAATAAAGAAGTTATATATTTGTCATTACGACACGGGGAGCGGGAGAAGCGGGACAGCCAGTATGAACGGATTGGGGGTTTTGTGCTAAAAACAGGAACTGACGGACGTGAAATGAAGCCACTGAAGGAAACTCGGTCCACCACACTCCCCCGGGGGGGGCAGTAAATAGAATGCGAAGTAAACGAATGAATCCTGCTTAGGGTAGTCCTGAAGCGGTCTGACATGCAAATCATGTGCGGGGTGGTAAGGAGGGCAAAGAAAAGTGTGGGCATGCTGGACAGGAGCTTAAAACCACTAAGGAGGAAGAAAGAGAGATAGGCAGAGGAAGATAGTCGGGAAGAGAGTGAAGCGCGACGTAGAGAGAAGACGCGAGAAGAGAGAAAACACAATTTCGCAACTAGGAAGAGCATAACAACTCGAAGATGGTTAATCTACCTCTGGTGATAAAAGCCAAAACAAACATCTATCGCCGATACAACTCACCGTAAGATTCGCTAAACATCGTGTTTCGTCAATTTTCCGCGGCGAATTCATGCCTAACCAAGGGCAAGCGCAGCTGGCTTAGCCTGTCTGCCGCGGGCGCGGCTAGGTACGCCGTAGCAGATGTCAGTGGAAGCGATAAGTAAAGGCGTGAGATAGGGACGGCGACATCCTAGCGCCGGGGGTGGGCGTGGACTGGGGGCGTGGGCTAGGGGGTCTGTATACTGGATTACTGGGGGTAGATGGAGGAATGGCAAGACAACCGTCCGACTGCGGCTCGTGCTCGTGCGGGCGCAGCTGGGGTGTGGTGGGTGTGTGGGATGTGTTTGTGTGGTTTTGTACTGTTTGCGTGGTGCCTGGCGGCGCCTCGGGGGCGGGTGTGAGGTGTGTGTGGGGTTGTGTGTTTAGGGGTGTGCTGTGTGTGTGTTAGTGTAGAAAACGACGCAGATAGCCAACACAACCAACACCAACAGCGCAAAAACCCCCAACCCAAAAGAATCCACTTTCGGGTACAGTGCTAACAGTAAATTAGATTTAACTTCATATGCCAGGTGACTTCCGACTTAACAAAACAATAGTCAGCGTTTAGGGGGGGGGGCGAGCCTTCGCGGAGATTGAAGACCACCGAGAGAAACAAAATTGCCACTCATGCCTAATGCATACGCGAACAAAGGCAAAGTTTGGATGGTACAGAGAAAAGGCGTCCCGGTGCGTTGCCTGACACAACGGTTATCACACAGGGCACCCGAGTGGTGTTGTTGTTTTGGGACAGGAACTGGGGATACACGAGCTGCCTGCAGAGTACAAAATATCAGTGAAAAAAAGAAGATAACCCATAGAAGCTTATTCGACAAACACACAAAAAAAATATGATGCCATCTTAAGCGTAGCAGATTCGGCGGGAGGGAGTTGACGAGGGTGAACAATGCAATGGACGCTGCTTCGTGCGGTCTGTTTATTTGTCACCCGGAGTCACAGCAGTGGATATCCGTTGAGGCGATCGAATAGAAATGAAATACTGAAGCTGTGGATTAAAGGTCTAAATCTCGTTACAGTTAAGCGAGTTGGCGGGCCAGATACAACTCTACCAATGGCTACGAGGTTGGTGGAGTAAAAGGTATTACGAGGCTGTGCTGGACGATATGGCCTCGACGGGACTAGCGCTGTGGAAGTGTGACGTAAGCGGTTGCCGGACGGGTCGGGGGCTACTCCCCGTTACATCTGACTTTTGCGATGCCTACCAACGACAACATATCATTTTTAGGTGTTTAGCTGATTGCCATCAAAAGATCACGTGAAGCCTGGTAAAGAATGGGACGGCAAGAACGTGGACATAGGGAGCGAGATGTAGGAAGTGGCTACATTCCTACTGCGCATCAACCATGTTGGCAAAAAGGAACTAAAAGATCACTGGCTAGACGAAAAGACATAAAGACATGTACATACGTGACTAAAGGCATCGACATAATGCGTAAAGTGTGGATTGTGCGGTGTTAAGCTAGCGCATGCGAGAGAAGCCAGGAGCAGAGAAAGGCGGTCGACAGAGAGTAACTAAGGCTAAAAGAAGGCGCTGCTGCTGCGGGCTACATGTACGCAAGTACCAAAACAATTTCTGCTGCTACGATGACATGCAGTAAGCTGCCCGGCAGGATAGCCAATCTCCGTCTCTAAACTTTGTCTATTTATCACAGATCGTGTCTCTGACGAGCATATGACACAATCCTATTCGGTCATAAACTGACTAAGCTTACTTGTATCGCCAACTGTGCTGGCTGCTGCATACGCTGCTCTGCCTATTATTTACACTGCAGCTACCTCCTTCTTCTGCTAACTTTAACTAGTACCAGTTCCTATTAACAGAGGCTTTGGTCCCTCTGCTTACGACAGATCTTTGCGGTGCATTCAGTTTCTCGACATTCACTGGAGGTAAGTGTTTGGTATTTCGGCTTCTGCTGGCGGCAACCTGGAACTCACCGCGCCGCTGCTCGTCTTGGACAGCTGTCACTGGTCATCCTTCCAGACTGATGTTAAAACACCCGTCTAGTTCCATGCTAGACATTGATTTTCCCCTGATTTTTCTTTGGTGATTCGCGCCTGGTGTTGTGTGTGTGTGTGTTGTGTGTTGTTTGTTGGTGTGGTGGTGGTGGTTGATGGCGTGCGTGTGCGTGCTTGCGTTGGCGTGCGTCCGTGCGTGCGTGCGTGCGTCGCGTGCCGTAGCCGTTTGTGTTGTTGTTGACGTGAGTTCGTGCATGCGTGCGTGCGGGCGTGTGCGTGTTGCGTGGGGTGTTGTGGAGTGTGTAGTGGTGTGTTGTGTTGTGTGTCGATGGTGTGTGCGGCGTGGTGGCGTAGTGTGTGTGTGTGTTGGTGTGTGTGTTGTGTGTGTGTGTGTGTGTGTGTGTGTGTTGTGTGTGTGTGACTTGTGTTGCATGCAATGCATGTTCTTCGGGGGGGTGGTCTGTCACTACCGCAGCCAAGGTTTCTCTTCCTTCTTTTTGATCCTCCCTGTTCTTTCTTTGGTAACGTGACTTGATCGTTCCAACCTTTTCCCTTTTCTTTTTCCCCCCACCTAGTCTGTCGCGCTCCTATGACACAAACGATCTCACCATGGCTCCGAACTGAGCGTTGAACCAAATTAAACAAAGACTAAGAGATCGTCTGTTCTGTTTCAATCTTGTCCGCTGGCACATTGCCCCTGAAATGACCTATAGTTTCTTTTAACAATGCTTTAGGCTACTGTTTCCCTGGTTTCTCTTTCTTTTTCTACTGGGCTGAGGAATTGGGAACAAGGGGCCCAGCACAAAAATCCAGGGGGACAAGTAGTCATTTTGCTACTCGTCGATCGTCGTTTAGGTGTCTTTGTCTCCGTGCCACTCCCATTCCCTTCTATATTTAACGGATTACCCCAAGGCTTGCATCCCTATTTAGCGAGCGCCCACTACGGGCAACCTCTATTATTAACCAGATGGAACATATAGATAAGACATTTCTCCAATTGTAATGTTTGTATGTGTGACATTGTTTTATAAATGGAAGAGTAACACAGGTTGATATCTGGCAACCAGATTCCCAATCGTGCAAAGAAAGTTATATTGTGAGTCGATTTTGGATACAAAGTTTTCGCCTCATGAAGCAATTTTTGCGCTCGTTCCCCTCACCGACTCCCTGTGTTCATACACAGAAATGGTGTCCGTTCTAAACAGAACTAGATAGACACAACAACTCTACCCTAGATCTTTTCATGCACTCAGTATTACCATCCAACACAGGACGTATGTCCACCAGAAAACGCCAGCCAGCGGTCTTCATAATGGAAATTCCGTTGTTGTTTGGTTTGTGCTATGATTCCGCTTTTTTGAGCTTTGTTTTTTTGTGCCCTTTTTTATTATATTTTTGTCTGTGTTTTTTGTTGTAGAATGATTTCCATTGCAGTTTACCGTTTTTTTTTATATTCCATCTGTTTTGCCTGGTGGTCTCTGGTTTGTAGATTGTGTTTAGACAGAGCTTACTCATGTACGTACCTTTGCAGCGATCATCTGGAACAATACTAATTAGCTTGTGTGGCGCTCTGGCTAAAAGGGACTGTGTTCTAGACAGTGAGGACCCAAGGAAAGGTGTATGTACCGGCCGGAACACTTGCAACTCATTTTCGAGAAACACATTAGCATGGTGCGTCTCAAGCAGACCAAAAGTGTGAGTGCAGAAATGAGCATAATATCACACGACTATCGAATTACTAACTCAAACGCGAAAACAGCATGCTAGATCAGCTGGTGGCAAATACGGCCTCAGCCATAATTAATCAAACGCTCCACTGATTGTGTGTCACACTCTAATGCATGCTCAGCACGGGGTGTTGCGCATTGTTTCTGAATGTGGCAGCAGCTAAAGTCTGCAAAAGCTCAAAGTTTGAGACCACCGCTCGATGCAACTTCTACTGTATAGATTGAGCGCCATATCGTAAAACTGTGCATAGCGTGGACACCTGAAAAAAACAAAATCTTTTGCACCAAACGCAAAACATTGTTACAGAATCAATAGCCCCTACCTACCCTAAAGACTTCTGCTGATTGATAGATTTCCCGTGCCTTTTGGTGCCTAATGTTGTCCAAATCTGTGCTAAGGAGCTGTAGCTCGAAAGAAAGCAACAGTTCTCATTACAGTTTTGTGACTTGTGTTATGATGGGAACAAACGTTGCCTGTCTTAAAAATCAAAGAATTACCAATAAGACAGCCCAAACAACCTAAGCAACAAACCATTGTTAGACTCGTGTGGAGGCATGGAAACGACTAAAACCTCCCCACACAAACATCTTTTCTGTATTTGTGGCTTCATTTCTTCTCAGCTTATAGAGGGTGTTTGGGTTTGTGTATGTGTGATGGTTTTTCCATTAAAAGTTTACGAACGAATTCGCTCTGTCCTGCACGTGGTACCATGTGTGAAGTGTTCACAGGCATACATTTCGATTCGAGGAAGTAGACCGTACAGTAACATCACATGCTTGAACCCTCCAGCAACATATTGCCCTTTGCACCAGCACAATCTCTACCCGATAATTGCCCGCACCAACCCGCTCTAATATCTCAGCCTGTACCGCTGAGGGGGGGCGGCTGATGTTTAATGCCAATTTAGGGTTCTGGTAGCATTAATCAAAAAACTTTTCATGTGTGGTTAACCTGTGTGGGTTTGGATGTTTTTATTATACATTAACTGTGTTTTTAGGATTCAACAAAATCAAAATCAAATCAAAATTTTAATAGAAAGGTTTAAGAATGGAGAATATAGTGACATTCCATCCACCTGTCGGTAAGTGCGTTAGACTATAACAAAAATATATAGCCGAGGCTACTTGTTTTCTTTCTCAGACCCTTTGTCCCATGTAGACTTCAATCAAGGCCAGCCCTTCTGTTGCCTTTTGGAGAAAGAGCATGGAAGAGGCTCAGGGCGGTGGGTCTCATGGCAATGCGCCCTCCTGACACAGACGACGAAGCACCCAACCATTATAAAACCTTGTGGAAGTGGCCAGTGAGTGGGCTTGCAGGATGCTGTTCTCAGGGGCTAAAACCAATCTGATGGCTTGGAGCAAAACTCTTTCATCTGGAAAATGGCCGGTTCTGAGTAAAATGAAAATAAAAATTTCAGAAAAAAATTCTTACTTTAATGGTCCGCCCACAAACGCACGGCAAATCAAATTTTCTCAATTCTGATGCCTTTTGGCGTACTTTCCTTGATAATAAGTTGCCGTGCAGTTTGAGGGGAAAAGGGTATATCTGAAATTGTCCCCTTTTGGCTCTGAGCCACTGAATCCTTTTTTTTTGTCCACAGGCATGCCCTCATGAATGGTGCATACTTGAAAAAAAAAAAAAAACTCTTCAGTGATTTCCAGTAGCCTTTTCGCATGTATTTTGTAGGCTGGTGTGTTCTCATTTGTTGAAGGGACCAACATAGGTTGCCGGAGCACCTGGGAAAAAATTATTTAATATTTGCATATTTCATAAAGTTACCATCTGTGCAAGACGTGGTCTCGGGCGAAGAGGTTTTGCTTCTCGGTGGTAAGGAGGTATAGGGTGGGGGAAATAAGGAGGGACAAACGGGAGTCTAGCCCTGTGATTTGGATGTGATGTTTTTGGACAAACAGCCACTAGTGTGTGCAATTTTCCTTCGTATTAAAATGCACTATTCAAACACTTCCCTAAACTATTCTCTGTGTGTACTATTTCTCTCTCGTGAGAGACAGCTGATCGATTCCTAATTTCTAAATAACCTAACGCTTAGTGATGCCACAGTTGCGCAAGCAAAAATGTTTATCAACAATGTTCTTACTGAAGGCCTTGATGAAATTATTTCCATGTGGCGACCCTTTTCGTACACTTTCGGTTCCTGTGAGGATTACCAAACCGAAATCTTGGGCCTGGTTCATCATCTTCGTTGCATTGGTTTGTGTGTTTCCGCTCTGGGACTAAAAATGTAATGTATGCTTTTAGTTCATATTTTGAAAAGAGATACTGCTAAAACGGGATTGGCTGTTTTGCTGCCAACTCAGGTGTGACGTCCATTGTTTGGGTTTATGAGTCATCGTGTTTTGCACCTCTTTTGAACACAATCTTTTTCCAACAGATCACCTGATTCGCATACAAGCACTTAGAATGATTGTTTGTGACAACAGATCTGGTGTATTGGTAAGTGGCAATTTATTTCATACGCAAACAGATGGACCCATTGTTTGCGATAACGGTGGTAAAAGTTCATGTCCTGGGGACAGGTTAGGAAGCTCCAGGATAAAAAGAAAAAAGTAGTCTCTAATGTCTTCTGATCTGATAAGGGATCTTCAAAGAGAGAGAAGAAACTGTACCCTCAAACAGCATCAGCTTACTGTCATCAGTATAAAAAAAATAGGAGCTTAAGTAAATAGACTAACGGATTGTCAGCTTGTGTGATAGCAAGGCAAGGGTAAAGGATGACAACATGAAAGCTCCTTTAACACACTGAAGAAGGCATGTAGATGGCAGAAATCTAGGACTACAGTTAAGAAGAAGGAGTAATTCCTTACCCCAGTCCTCTCTGGAAGTTGATCCTAGTAATGCCAGAAACGTGATGAGATAAGCACATGCACTGTCCGGACTAAAGTATGGATCAATATGTCAGTGAGACACTGTTTCAAGACGTGGAGTGAACTGTCTGGACATTCGAGAAAGCCAAGTCAAGTCAACAGAAGTTGATTACATGTCAACAAAAACCGGTAGTTGATAAAGTGCTGATTGCTGCCCGAGTTAAAGGTGCAGTGTGTGTTTTGTGCAGAAATCATCTAAGCACTGGTGGCTATTTTCAAGAGATGTAAAATGAATATGATCAAAGAACTGGACAAGAGCAACCACACAAAAAATGAATTTGTCAACTTTCTTCCTACTACATGGTCCATGAGTAAAGTATCAGGAACCCTTCAGGGGGAAAGAAAAGAACTTTTAGTCCTGCAAAAGAACTGCAGCAAAAAAAACAACAAAAAAAACTCACATCAAATAGAAGTATAACAGAACCAATGTGTAAACTAGGACCTTTGACAGGAAAGCATCCCCAACACCAGTCTGACTTCTACCTCAACCTCATTGTAAGAAGAAGGCTGGGGGTGATTGAACTGTTTGTCAACTATTGCCTTCATATCTGTCTGTGACGGAATGGAGCACTTAGGCGATGCACATGAGACTGCTGGGGGTGACATATGTGATAGTGGCTGGATGTCACACACCCTGGCAGTATCAATAAACACAAAGTAGCCCATTCAGAAATGCAGACTGGGTTGGGAGTAAGTTGTATGTTGGGGACACAATACAAGAGAACAGTGGCCAGGATGGAGACTCCACACAGAAATGTGTTTTCGTCTCTGATGAGAATGAGAGAGGTGTGTGGAGAGAAAGCTGGAGGGAACTGACATGTCACTGCACACCCGACGACGCTGACCATAGCAATCGTCTTTCAGTCTGTCTGTTTGTCTGTCAGTCTGACTGACTAACTGACTGGCTGGGTATGCTTCTAGCTGTCTGTCTATCTAATCATTTGTCTTCCTCTGTCTCTGTCTCTGTCTGTCTGTCTGTCTGTCTGTCTGTCTCTCTCTTTCTCTGTCTCTGTCTGTCTGTCTCTGTCTGTCTGTCTATTTCTCCCCCTCCCCCCTCTCTCTTTCTCTCTCTCTCTCTTTCTCTCTCTCTCTCTCCCTCCTCTCTCTCTCTCTCTCTATCTATCCATGTGTGTATGGATGTGTTTCTCTCTCTCTCTCTCTCTCTCTCTCTCTCTCTCTCTCTCTCACTCTGTCTTCATCACTGTCGCTGTGTGTGTGTGTGTGTGTGTGTGTGTGTGTGTGTGTGTGTGTGTGTGTGTGCGTGCGGGTGCGCGCGCGCGCGGGGTCTTTGTTGTGTGTGTGTGTGTGTGTGTGTGTGTGTGTGTGTGTGTGTGTGTGTGTGTGTGAGCGCGCGCTTTTGTCCATGAATTCGCGCACATGCATCTAAGTAAGTGTGTGTGTGTGTGTGTGTGTGTGTGTGTGTGTGTGTGTGTGTGTGTGTGTGTGTGTTTTAATTTGCTATATTGATAACTGCAGGAATATCCATGTCAACCTAATGTAAAATATAAACTAATTTCTCATTTTCATCTTCTCTTATCATTTTTTTTTTTTTTTGGTAATTATTATTAATGTTGTTGTTGTTATCATTATTGTCATTATATTATAATCATAATCACCATTACTATTACTATTATTACTCATACTATTAATTTTGCTGTTGTTGTTGTTATCATCATCATCATCATCATCATCATCATCATCATCATCATCATCATCATCTGTGTTGTTGATTTTCTTCTTCTTCTTCTTCTTCTTCTTCTTCTTCTTCTTCTTCTTCTCCTCTCTTCTTCTTCTTTTTCTCATCATTATCATCATCATTATCATCATCTACTTTACTGTCTCATTTCTTCAGGATGTGAATGTCACGCATTCACAGGCAGCCAGTTAAAGATGTGCTTTCAGTGAGTTCCCGACGTAAACTTTGCTTCCAGAAGAAATGGGTCAACTGAAACAAATGCGCTGAAGGCGTGCAAACAAATATGTTAGTGTGTTTTTTATTGAAAATAGACGGCATACTAAGATTTCCTTTAAAGCCTTCGACATGGGCAGGCATGTGTGCAGCAAACCCAATGACACACCAGAGCAGAAAAGGCATCTATGCCTACACTTAGGATCACACAGGTGCCCCTTTCATTGATCGACTTACACTCCTTTTGACCAGACATAGTTATAGGATTTTCAAAGATTGATGTTGCGGAGATCACTTTGGTACTGGTGATGTTTATCACCAGTGTGATGTTGAGAGGCTCTGTTGACATGGACTTCTTGAGAATTGTGAATCCTGTGTGTTATTTTGCGAAGATTCCTTCTGTCTACGCTTTGACCCTGCTGAGGAGGATCCTCAATATCACTTTACTAGATAGAAAGATCAAATTGATGATCATGTCATCTAGTCAATCACACATGTTCTTCCCTAAGTATTACTATTGTTAAGGATTTTCCATCCATTCCTATTACTACGATTCCATTTATCACATCCAAGATATTTTGCCCATTTCTTTAGCTACAGTACCATTTATTGTATTCCTCGATACATTATTCTTCCTCCTTGAATGACTTCTGGGAGCCCAAACTCAAGTCATCAATTCAACATATTCAATCACCACACTCAAACACCACATGCTCACAAATTTCCACATTGGCGAGTCTTCAGGGTGCCCATGCGGTACAGCCCCAATGACTGTGGAACACTTCTTGCACATATAAAGCTAACAGCTCCATGGATCTCTGGAGAGCTTCCATCTTCGTCAGTGCCTTTGAGGTTCCTGTCTGAGTGTACGACGATGAAGAAGAAGTCTCAAGAGTTCTCTGGTTTTTTTTTTTTTCATTCCTATCTTAATTAACTGAGTTTTTTTTTGTTTTTTTGCTTACCAGATTTTTAAGAACGCTTATCCCGTTTGCTGTATTCAGATTGGTTTTTAAGAACCCTCTATGTTTTTCAACTCAGATAAGATCTTCCGCATTATTTTCAGGAAGTTTTCTATGGCTGCGTTTTTAAACTATGCACCATTGCATTTCTTAATCTTTATTTTGTTTTATTTGATGTTGCTTGTACATTCTGAGAACTGTGAAGACTTAACTTTGAAAAATCTGCTGAATATATTTCTGTTCAATGCATTCAACGGCGATCGTACCTTGTTCTCTTTGCGAAAAGCGTGTTAGCTTGTTCTGCAGTTTTTTAAGCTTTGTGCCCTTCAAAATGGAGCACACTGTCATAATGTCATCAACACATAAATTTACAAGTCAAATTCATATTTTTGTACAACTTTGTTGAGTTTCTTTTACGAACAAACACATGTATGCAGTCAAATGCGTGCTGCAGACATTGCTCTCTTCATCCATCAGTATAAAATAATTCAAAGTTTCCTGTTCGGGCATAACAAACACCACACAGAACTACATTAACTATTATGGAAAACAAATCAACTTCTTTTTCTCGTATTTCCCATATACTGCGTGAATGATTCCGCCCCAAACGATAAGAATTCAGGTGGTACGTAAACATGGCCGACAGAAGTAACTTCACCGTCTATAGTCGAACTTCTAATAACAACCCACACAATATCACTATCGCTCTGTGCCGGGAATGTTGCACCGCATTTAGACTTTCCTTCCGAGATCCGTATAGTTTCTTTCTTTTCTCTGCACACAGATTATGCCCGCTGCTCCTGTTTTGCAGAAGAGGTTTCTAATGTGTGTGTTTTTTCTTTCCTTGTTTTAACTGTGTCTGCTGTGGTAAAACTCATACTCTCAGTCTGGAGAAAAAGGGTAATGTCATCACAAATCAACCAGTTTCAATCGTAAAAAGCCTTTACGCATTTCTGAACTTTAACATTACTTTTCATTGGTGGGATATATGTACTGAATTATCATAAGCGTCTATCTTTTTCAGGCCTGATGGCCCAAACAGCAAAGCTTAAATCTGAGGTCTCTGACTTCTGAATTATCCATGGCGTCTATTTCTGCAGGCATGGCGACCTTTCTGGGACAAAGCTTAAATCGAATATCTTTGTCCTTTGGAATGTGAGGTCCGAGACTTTGTCGTCCTTTGTATTGACCTTCTCCCCCATCAAACTATCAAACTGAAACATGGGATGGTGAAGCATTGTGGAGCTAGTACCTAACTTACACCTTCACAACTTGGCAGGTGCAGACAGTGACTCTATGGGCTTGTTTGCTGTCTGTACGAGCGAAGGGTGTCAGGCTGTAAGCATGCTATCGACTTAACATGGACCCCAGCCCCCGGGATACTGACGATGACACATAGTGTTTCCGTAGAATTCTAGGCCATTAAACCAGCGTTATGGTCCAAACTGGACTAAGGGGTGTCAAAATGCTGTATTCGGGACACGTGTGGTGTTGGGAAACTGCTGATTTGCGGAATGTGATGTTTGCGGCTGGATTTCCGTTCCAAAGAAATTTGAGCCGAGGTCCACACCTACTCCAAAGGTGTGAACGTTGTCAAATTTAAGAGCTCCAAACTTCAGAACTCACATATTCTGTAATGTGAATGAGACTTCTACATTCATGCTGTCACCTATAAAAATGACAATCAGCAATGAAACTGTGTTCCTCTGGAGATTAAGAATTAAAGGTGTTGTATATGTGCTAGTCTAGAGGACACTCAATCAGATGTCTGCGATCTGAAGCCCATAATAGCTAGGTTTTTTTCCCCCCAACGATTGAAAGTGCATTGTTGTCAAAGTCTTCTGGGTAAGGAAATGAATTGTGGTCCAGTGTACAGCAGGTGTTTAGGTCACATAGCAAAACCATCAAGACAACTAACATTAACGTTAATAAAGATGCGCGTATACCAAGATAAAAAACAATAATAATAATGATAATGATAGTAAGAATAATAACAGGATTCGTTCAGACCTTAACACCTGTTTTCCTTGCTTCGTGAACGAAGAGGGAATGGCATTGCGTTGACTGATGACACTGAAGGTACGGATAGTTATGTGGCACGCGGTCTCCAAGATATCGCTTCTTTCAGGGCTTCTCTAAAGCGGGCCCCACTGAGACAGTAGAGAAAAAAAAATGGCACAATGGTTGACTTGGATGAGGTAAAAACCTATGGCAAAGAGCAAGGCTCGCCTCGCCTGGTCCACGGGGCTGTTGTCAAAGAGGTTAAGGTCCTGAAAGGTCTGATCCAACATCACGTAAACTGTATGAGGCATTGTGCAGGCGAGGATGCTGGCGGAATCGATGATCAACATGAGAGAGAGCTGACGACTCTTAGAAGACGTCTTCTGAGACCCTCCCGCCGTTTTGGTTCCCTCTCCAATGTCCTTAATGTCCTCCGATCTTTTCACGTGCAGAATGATGATGATGTTGCCAATGACAATGACGATGAAGGAGAACATGAGGGATATAATTGTGTATGTTGGGCCAGACGGTGTCAAAGAAGATCTGGTAAACCTTGCTGATGCTGGTGTCTACCACGCACAGAAAGGCCAGGACTTCCTTAGGGACTACCCGGGAAGTAAAGGCCACATGTCCCTCCTGCCAAATAACAGGTACAGCAAACGCTGATACCTTACACATGCAATGAAGTTGTCATTGTAATGAGTCAAATTCACATTCAGCATCCGCTTCTTTGCTTGAATCTAATACAGAACTGTTGAGATATTACGTCTGTCTATTCAAAACATTACGTACATCGGATAGTTGAAAAAGAATGGTTATAAATGGATAACAGTGACAATTAAAAAAAAGTCTACGCCAACTCACGATATTGAATACTGTGTCTTGGTATTACTTTCAATCGTTGATAGTCTTTCTCCAGTCACACAATGTTTTTTTTTAAATATACAATCATTTGGTGTATATTCAGAGTCAAGTGCTAGATAATTCCATTAGAAGCAGGAATCACAAACTGACCGAAGTTCCAACAGAGAACATGGAATCAAAAACAGCAGGCAAATCAAAGGATACATTACTGAAAATACCTCTGCCAAAGAAAAACAATCCACATGCAAAAGCTATAAGACATTTGTTTGGAGAGAGTGGTCGCAGGTAACGGGACGTTATACCTTCTCTTGAACAGACTCAAAATGAAGGCAGCAGAGTATTTGGGACACAACAGCAGGCAGGAGACAACCTTAAAGGCACTATTAATAAGATCTTAAACATCTGATACTTGACAAAAGCCATCAAGTACCATCGTAATTCTAGCACTACATTATAGATCTGAAGACAATCTTTGACTGTATTCTATGACTGCATTTGACATGAACAGGTTTTGACAGGTCGCCACAGTCTATATCGTTCATGATAGTCTTGTACAAGTTATGTCAGCATCCTTTAATTAAAACGAAAGCAGGACTGTTTTTTTAGCAAGTCTCGAAGACTCCTACCAAAGTAGCCCTAAGCATATACCAGGAAAATATCACACTTCATGAAATCGTGTAGGACGTCAGTACCTCAGCATTCATACAAGGGAGACTACTTTGCAAATTTGTATTTACTGAAGGTGCGGATCCTTTGACGAAAGCTGAAGGAGAACTCTGGGAAATCGCCACAGATTGGAACTCGCTACAGTATGGAGCATGCATGGAAGGACATCAATTCCAGAGAAAGCAAAACGCTTATGAACAACTCAATACAAAATCAGCATCAAACAAAACACAATACAGCCAGGTATTGGAAGAAGATGACCACTGAAAATGTCTGGAGTTCATTTGAAAAAGGACGGTTGCTCAGCAAAGGAAGTCGAAATAAGGCGTCGTCTTGCCCTTGTCTTCCATAATCTCCCCTCAGGACCTATCTCATTTAACCATTTTTACAGTAACTGGGAAATAGTTCGCCCACACTTGTTTATCCCTTGTACATATTTACTTCTGTCATTCGTTTATTTGTTTGTGTCTTGTCGTTCTGCCCGAAGAAAACAGACAATGCAAGGCTTGTTACTTCAGTGTTTTTGTTTTGTTCGACTGGCGGCTTAGTGAGCTACATTTCTTTTCATTTTGACCTAGCCTGCAGTCATTATACTTTGAAACTTCAATACCAACACTGAAACTGATCAGGACAAATTGATCTATCAGTTTCTTTAGATCAGTGGTGGTATGTAATGTTATGTATGAATAAAAAAAAAAAACCTGACAGCTAATGAAATACTTAGTGTAAAAATTCCGTCTCTTAAGAATGAAAGCTTTTGACAACTTCTCCACACGTTAAAGAAGAAAACACGGTGTTTGTGGCAGGAAGGAAACATAATGCTTATGACAGGCAGGAAACAGCGCCTATGAAGGTAGAAAACACAATGCTAATGATAGGCAGAAAACATAATGCCTATGCCAGACAGGAAACATAATGCTAATGGAAGGCAGGAAATATAATACCTATGACAGACAGGAAACATAAAGCTTATGACAGACAGGAAAGATAATGCCTATGACAGGCAGGAAACATAATACCTATGACAAGCAGCAAATGTAATGCCAATGACACGCAGGAAACATAATACTATGACAGGCAGGAAACATAATGCCTGGGACACGCAGGAAACATAATGCTATGACAGACAGGAAACATAATGCCTATGACAGGCAGGAAACATAGTACCTATGACAGACAGGAAACATAATGCCTATGACAGGCAGGAACAGGAAACATAATGCCTATGACAGGCAGGAAAACATAATGCCTATGACAGGCAGGAAAGATAATACCTGTGACAGGCAAGATACGTAATGCCCCAAACAGGCGGGACACCTAAAAATATGCCGGCAGTTGAAACTTCTCCTCCCAATTACCAGTCATTATGAATGTGTACATTGCTGCGACAGTATGTCCAAAGTCGTCTATCAGGTATGTTAGGACTAAATGGCAGAAGGCAAACCAAAGAAGTCTTCAATGAAAACTTTGAAGGAAAGGACTCGCCTCTAAAGCATGGCTTTAAATGGAGAGGTATACCTGCCTCTGTCTGTCCAAGCACCTGTCATGGCGCCTCTGTCATAACAAGTCATGAGATGATCATGAGGAATTGCATTTTGTCTCTTTTGTCAAAGGCAGTTCTCTTTAACTCTGATGTCTTACCATTGCTTCCTATTTCGCTGTCACGCAAATAACAATGCACAAATTCTTTGCTGTTGGCGTTAATACTTTTCTACAAATGCTTCATCATTTATTTCAGCCTGACTACGGTTGAGATAAAAACACAGATCTAAAAGAATCGTGTCTGTAAAAGATCCTTTGGAAAATAAAACTCAGTTTATTATCTGCCTCTGTTTCACGTGAGCAAGAGCCTGGGCTCGAAACGTTGTATTCTTTTACTTTTAAGGATCTTTTACAAACAATTTACGTTTTAATGTTCTCTGTTTTTATCTTCAAACTCCAGCAGTCGTACTTCATTTACAGTTGAGACAGTGATGTGTCTGCAAAGGGGTAACAAGTGGCAAAAACACAGAGAATCTGAGTAACTGAACCTACCACTAAAAGTTCCAGCACCAACAGGCAGACGGTGACGATCTTGGCTCGCCTGACTGTACACAGAGTGGGCGCTTTCAGAGGAAACTGGATGGCCAGGGATCGGTCCACTGTCATGGCAACGGTCAGAAATACACCCAGGTTACTGCTGATCCACCCAAGAATGAATGGCAAATACCGCAGATCACGTGAACGTGACGAATAGGGTTGAAGATCTGAAATCAGAGTCTTAAGAGTTTTACGTATATTATATCCTGCGTGCTCTCTCTCTCTCTCTCTCTCTCTCTCTCTCTCTCTCTCTCTCTCTCTCTCTCTCTCTCTCTCTCTCTCTCTCTCTCTCTCTCACATATGTTTTCTACAATTGTTTTGTGGAACCAATTTAGCAGAAAGGTGGCAGCAATTTAGGAAAATAGCTCACTGAAACCTATACTTTTACTACTGTAAAGAATCCTTGTCAGCCTCTCTCTCATGGTTTTTACAGTGGATGTTGTTTACTGCATAAGAGTATCCTCTTTGTTACTGTGTTGTTATTGTCATTTCATTCATATCAGTCTGAGTTAGTCCCAAAAAGTTCACGTAAATAATATGAACAAAATTATTGTGAACGCAAGTGTTAAAAGATCCCTCATGGTGAAGTTAAAGAAAATGTCAGAAAAAGTAGCAGACCTATGACTGCAGATCCTGTCTAAGAGAGAAAATCTTAAGAGTTTATCACAGTCTATTGAATGAGCTGATGAAAGCATGATATGTTATATCTTTCGAATTCATGTGGAACAAAAAGAAACACACAAGACTGAATCACTAAAAAGTCGTAGAATAGAGAATAAAGCAATGGCATGAATGTTTCTTATGCTAATTGTTGTGTGATAGGGTTAGCTTGAAACTGGATGTGAAACCCCCTCGATTACAAAACATACCTGGAAGTCATTTATGATAGCATGATATCCGAACGGACATGAACGGATGTTAGACAAATATTTCTTTGATTAACGAGGACAAAACGTGTTTGGCAGAAGGCATTTTAGGCATAAGAATGATAGCACATTCAGGGGTCCTAAAGTATTGACATTTTGTATGTATGCAAATAACTAACTCTCTCTCTCTCTCTCTCTCTCTCTCTCTCTCTCTCTCTCACACACACACACACACACACACACACACACACACACGCGCGCGCGCGCGCGCGCGCACGCACGCACGCACGCACGCACGCACGCACGCACGCACACACACACACACACACACACACACACACACACACACACACACACACGCACACACACAAAAAGAAGTGTAAGAACGACAGGACAGCACAAGACAGCCGTAGAAGCAAAGGCTGGGCCATGAGTGACCGTCATACATACACACCAAATCTGCTTTACCAATCTACTCACGTGCGGAAAATTAACATAGAGGTAATGCGGGGGAAGGGGCACCAGCAGACCGACAATGTCCACCGCAGCGCTGACGGCCATGTAGAATGATGTAGACATGTGACGAAAGTGCTTACTCCGCATCACCATGATTACCAAAGTGTTGGTGATGGTTCCGATGACGATGAGAAAAGGTGGGATCCAAAAGTCGATGAAGCTGGCGATTCGCAGCAGCAACAGCACATCTGCAGTCAGTGCCATTGTCGGCAATGACGAGTTCGTGAAGTGATCATGCATAGTGGATGCCAGACCATAGTCGGTGGGGAATAAGTCATCCAGCACATTGTTGTGGATTCCAATTCTCCAGTCTCTGAGCTGTTTAGTGTTATCATGCTTGTCGCCCATACGCCATCCATCGTTTATGGGCTGAAAGTGAAAAGGTTGATCGAGAGTCACTGCAAGCAATGGGGGGAGCATGAAGTCATCATCTTTTCAACGGCTGTAACATTAAAACCGTAAACGATGACTTACCTTGAGAAGTAGAAGTTTGAGTGAGTTCTGTTAAGTATTTTGCTAGAGCAGAGAGATATGTGAGTTGTGCATTCCTAAATCTTTGACAGTTGAGGATTCGATCATTTACGTCACCATGACCCGATTTTTTTTCTTTTTCCATATTGAAAAGGCTAATAATAGCAATTGTAAACATCAGCTATATCTTCATAGGCTTTTTTCCAGGTGGCCATAACCCCACCATTCTACTTCACTACACGATGGAATTTTACTCAAAATTCTTCTGATATTAAATGCTTGTTTACATTTCTAATTCCATTATGTAGTTTACCAAAACAGCGTGACAAGTTACACTTCAAAACTTTAAGATGCCTTCAGCTATTACTCATCTATTCGTGCTCCTGAAAAGCAGGCAATGCAGTTATAAAGCTGTCGTCTTTGTGGTTTTATTTTGGATATGTAATGATCATTGGAGTAGGGATAATACAAAGAATTTTCTCGGCTATCCACTAAAGACAGTGATTCAAGTTTCTCGATCTGTTCACGTACACATCTTCATGCTATGCAATATATTTTCAGTAATACATCTACCGATCTGTTACTCAGAAAAAAGATTAGATGTGACAATATCCATATAACTGCCTTTCACTTTGCACGCCAGATGAGAGGTAAGTGTCTTGCTCTCCACATGAAAGGTAAGTGTTTTTCACCTTGCCCTCCACATAAAGGTAAGTGTTTTTCACCTTGCTCTCCACATTAAAGGTAAGTGTTTTTTCACCTTGCTCTCCACATGAAAGGTAAGTGTTTTTGTCACCTTGCTCTCCATATCAAAGGTAAGTTTTTTCACCTTCCTCTCCACATCAAAGGTAAGTGTTTGTCACCTTGCTCTCCACATCAAAGGTAAGTGTTTTTCGCCTTGCTCGCCACATCAAAGGTAAGTGTTTTTCGCCTTGCTCTCCACATCAAAGGTAAGTGTTTTTCGCCTTGCTCTCCACATCAAAGGTAAGTGTTTCACCTCGCTCTCCACATCAATATAAAGTTTGTGTCTTCCACTTTGTGTCCAAAGGGTGTGTCTTTCGTTTTGCTGTACACACGAAAAATAAAAGGTTTTCACTTTGATTCTCACGCCTGAAATGCCTTCTGGCATACACGTTATGTCCACGTTAATCAAGGAAATATCTGTCTATAGTAACATGTGACAGTAGCTTCCCTCATAAATGTAAAACTCTGATGTTTGCAGCTCATGCTGACCCCAAAGTTCTGACATATAGTCCAATGAAATCAAGGAAGGAAATGACGTCATGTCCCACCTACTGTCACTGACCCTGCTGTCTACTGTCGCAAAGCAATGCTGAAGTTATCCCTGAAATCCAACGTCGTGGAGAACGAAGAGGGAAAAAAAAGAAGTTAAGCTCTACACACGAAGACCAGGAGGACCGATTTATGAGGTCACGCAAGTCTAAGCTAAAGAATGATAGGTAATGTAAAATTCACGAGGCAAAGGACACAGACTTAAAAGACGACTCAAAGGAAAGCTACTCAGAGGAGGCAACCGGATCTCACAGCCCTGACCAGATTTGACTACCTCCGCTTGGTGACTAATGTGGCCTGATTAGTACAGAAGTTTGACTACGCTTTTCGAAACAGTGTAAACACCACAGCGTGTATTGCTGCCCATTGACAGAAGGATTGCCTTATGGTTCAGAGACTCGCACTACAGCACACTCCCACGTATACTGCACAAACCAGTTTTGTCCACGTAGTATGTGGAAAGACACGCACATATCTTCGTTCATAGAGAGAAGAAAAAAAAAGCGAACGGGTGTGTTTTTGCCATCACACAGGAGGTGTAATAGAAACGTCCTCCGGAGAGGGTGTGAGCTATGTTATCAGTGGGGAGAGTCACGCTGGGCTTGGCGTTATAGACCTCATGTCAGGATGAGAGTGGCGAGAGAGTCCTCAGCCTCGTCTCTGGCAATAGTCGCATCTGTAGAGGTTTCGCTGGGACGAGTTGAGGAACGGAGGATCTGTCTGCCCTACAAAGGTGAGAAGAGGGAAGGATACCAAAACAGTGCATGTGCACACAAAGGAGACTTGAAACTTGTGACTTTGAGACTTGACACTTGAGACTTGAGACTTTTCCTGACGAAAATGGATCTGGGCACAGAGGCACAGGACATCCCCCACCTATGCAAGTTTTCTGGCCTGTTAGGAATTAAGGGACAAAGCACTTGCTAGATGGGGGCCTTTTCTTTAAAAACCTTCTGCCTTCCCGGTTCTTTCGAGAATTTTTTTCCTATATTCTGAGAAAAAGCGATAGTATTCATGAAATGAATAAGAGGACACATTTCATTATGATCTTCAAAACCCATTTACTTAAAGGAAGAGAGTAAATGCTGCCTTTTCAGAATCAAATCTATTGAAGATTCACGCTTTAAATACCATATAAAAGACGGAATGGAACGGTAGATCTGGTGCGGAGTATTGAAACAGATAAGTAAGCTTTAAATACAAATGTTCAAATTTACTCTGCTTATTCATCTTACAGATGCAATCACATCTTTAACCTTCATTCAGTTTACAAATGTTCACCACCATTCGCACAGCACTTCCTCTTCTCTCTCTCTCTCTCTCTCTCTCTCTCTCTCTCTCTCTCTCTCTCTCTCTCCCCCCCCCCCCCTAACTGAATTACTTATTGTATGAGGGTTTTCAAATATTCTACTTAGAATACTTGCTGGATCACCTTGTGAGATGCCATCAGTGATCTGGCCTTTAGGTGTCCCGGATGTTCCCTCATCCTGTGAAATGCTATCAGTGATCTGGCCTTTAGGTGTCCCGGATGTTCCCTCACCCTGTGAGATGCCATCAATGATCTGGCCTTTAGGTGTCCTGGATGTTATCAACGATCTGGCCTTTAGGTGTCCCGGATGTTCCCTCATCCTGTGAGATGCCATCAATGATCTGGCCTTTAGGTGTCCTGGATGTTATCAATGATCTGGCCTTTAGGTGTCCCGGATGTTCCCTCATCCTGTGAGATGCCATCAATGATCTGGCCTTTAGGTGTCCTGGATGTTATCAATCTCTGGCCTTTAGGTGTCCCGGATGCTCCCTCATCCTGTGAGATGCCATCAATGATCTGGCCTTTAGGTGTCCTGGATGTTCCCTCATCCTGTGAGATGCCATCAATGATCTGGCCTTTAGGTGTCCCGGATGTTCCCTCATTCTGTGAGATGCCATCAATGATCTGGCCTTTAGGTGTCCTGGATGTTATCAATGATCTGGCCTTTAGGTGTCCTGGATGTTCCCTCATCCTGTGAGATGCCATCAATGATCTGGCCTTTAGGTGTCCTGGATGTTATCAATGATCTGGCCTTTAGGTGTCCCGGATGCTCCCTCATCCTGTGAGATGCCATCAATGATCTGGCCTTTAGGTGTCCTGGATGTTCCCTCATCCTGTGAGATGCCATCAATGATCTGGCCTTTAGGTGTCCCGGATGTTCCCTCCCTCATCCTGTGAGATGCCATCAATGATCTGGCCTTTAGGTGTCCTGGATGTTTCAATGATCTGGCCTTTAGGTGTCCCGGATGTTCCCTCATCCTGTGAGATGCCATCAATGATCTGGCCTTTAGGTGTCCTGGATGTTCCCTCACCCTGTGAGATGCCATCAATGATCTGGCCTTTAGGTGTCCTGGATGTTATCAATGATCTGGCCTTTAGGTGTCCTGGATGTTCCCTCACCCTGTGAAACGCCATCAATGATGTGGCCTTTAGGTGTCCTGGATGTTCCCTCATCCTGTGAAATGCCATCAATGATCTGGTATTCAGGTGTCGTGAATGTTCAGCGGAGAAGGCGAACAAACATGCCACTCCATGCAATATCCCAGAGCTCCTATGGCACTTGGTCCTCGAAATCGGCAGTGAGACCAAGCCGAACATAATTCTGTCATTGTTGGCAGAAAGTTGCAGTAAGTACTATCTGCATGGTGGAATGGGGGAAATCATATGTCCCTGCTTGCCCAGTCTGCAAGGGCAAACAAACTTTGGACATGTCCTGAGGTCACGCGAACCAACACTACTCCATTTTCGTATTTCATTTTTTTTAATCACACGCTGCTGAATTAATGTCAATGTGTTATTTTCTTTCATGGTGTGTTTGTTGATAAGTATCCGTCACAAGGAAATGAAACACAAATATTATTCATTTGATGTCATTGCCTACAGAAAAATTGTTTGTTGTTTTTAAAACCATTTTTCCTGTCTTTTTGAGTCAAACATCCTGATGCCACATAAGACGTCGACGCTGTTAACATTCAAATGTGTGTTTATTGTTTTCTACTTTGGCCTGTTATTAAGAACACGAAAACTGCACTGTTGAGCGTTTGTGTGATAAGTTTTCTGCGCATTGAAAATGAAGGGCCGACTTGCCCTATGCCGAAGACCAAGTTGCCCTGATGTGGGAGGACATGTTAGCCCTTGTTCTACCAGGCCAGCCGAAAGTCAGGTAGTACGTAATGCTACACGAGTTTTGCTATTCCTAAATATCACATATTCAGGCAAGCTATTGACCGTCCGTTTAAACCCTGAATTGTTTATCTCACTGTTTTATTAGTCCTCCCCGATACTTTGAAAAAAAAAAGTAACTATCCACAGCTATATTCAAAGCAAATTTAAAAGGAAATTTGAAATGAAATGAATAGTGAACTGCCAAGAAAACGTAGACAAACGAATCACAAGACAAAACACGACGCGTTTCGACCTCTTAGGTCTTCTTCAGGCAAGATGCAAAACACTCAGGACAACGAAATGAACGAACAATCACTTACCTTCATTAACTTCAGCGCAAGGTGGGCGTTGAAGTGAAGAAGACCTAAGAGGTCGAAACGCGTCGTGTTTTGTCTTGTGATTCGTTTGTCTACGTTTTGTGGGCGGTTCGTTATCAATTTTATTTTAAAATGTGTTTGCGTTTCCGCCTGCAGTCGCCTCCGCTTTGCAATTAAAAGAAAAGTTACTCTTCCGCTGGACAAAAGGGAACAACAAATTACAAAACAAAACAATGTGTTTTTTTCCCTTTTATCCGGCGCGTTAGTACCTTTTCGTTTAAGCTTCTTTAAATTTCCGCCCGCATTCAACTGACTTGGAAACTATATTCCAAGCGGTTGGACAACAAAGCGAAGGTCAGTCTAACAGTGAACGTGTAGGTAGTTTTGCATCGCAACAAAGTCACGTGAATTACAGAAGACCCCAGAATCTCCACACAGCTTTGAACAATACTCTTTAGTCCTTTGGTCATGATTAATTGCGTTTGAAAGATTAAACCTGTGCTGGTATTTCTTTCCGTACTTTAGGATACAAAAATCTCAGTATATGAATGTACTTGCGATTGCCATGGAAAATAACACACCAATGACAAATATATATGATGTAAATGGTTCACACAACTCAGATGCAGTTTATCACTAAACACACCGTTTTCATTTTTTCTTTCTTTCTTCTTTTTCTTTTCATGCATGTTTTCATAAATAAACTGTTCAATATATTGAAAACAGGCTACTGTACCTCCATTTTCGGTTGGTAATAGTTTTTTTTTATATGTAACGAAATTACTTGAATGCCTGAAATAAAAAAAAAATCGACGCTTGAATAAAAAATAAATCAGTAAACTGATTATTAATTATTATGAATTATTAATTCATTCATGAGTGAATTAATTAATTGTAATCATCCAGCTGTAACTTTCCAACGATTCACTGGCTTTTCCCCGAATGGTTGTTTAGAGAGTGCTTATACATGTGTGCACTGTAATTTGCCTTCGTTGTCATCTCGTTGAAAACTTTATATACATCTATTTGCTAGTTAATGAATTCATTGAAGTTATTGAAGAGTCATTTTCCCCGCCGTGCGTAGCCCTGATATCAGAATTGATGAAAGATACATTATTCTGTGGAGTGCACCCCAACAGTTGTAAAAAGGCAAGAAAGAAGAACAGCAAGAAAGAAGGAAAGAAGGAAAGAAAGAAAGAAATAAAAGGAAAGAAAAATAAGCAGGACACCGGAAAGAGTCCTTCGTAGCCGACACCACGTTATACATACACTTAGCTGTCTTGCTCCGAAAGGTTTATAGACATTCATCCCATTTTTCCTAACACATTCACCCCATTTTTCCTAACACTTTCATCCCATTTCTCCTAACACATTCATCCCATTTCTCCTAACACATTCATCCTATTTCTCCTAACACATTCATCTCATTTCTCCTAACATATTCATCCCATTTCTCCTAACACGTTCATCCCATTTCTCC
>JADBJO010000231.1:668879-681379 GCA_016801955.1 Conus betulinus | reverse complement strand
TCAACAATTGCACACCCAAACCAGCAATAGTCACGTCAGTATTACAGAGTTGCTTTTCTTGCTTGCATTGTAGTGCCATTCTGTGGTTTACAATTGGGGAAATTAACCATGAAGAGTGCTGCCAGTGGGGGATGGTGATTGGTTGTTCTGATTCAGTCACACAATCTATCCACAGAGGGAAAAGGCACAACATGAAGCAGAGCGTCTTTGATTATTATTCACTGTGCTTTAACGGATTTCCACATAAATTAAAAAAAAAAAAACATATAACTGATTGACGTTAATAGCAGCTCAAAATATTCCAACAGGCTTTGCTGAGAGTATTTTGAATGTCTTATTCTCTCTGACGGTTTGGGGGTGAAGGTGTAAGGTGAACCACATGTGCGCGCACGCCTTCAGTCATAACCTGCTCATCTGCAAACGCAGGTGCATGTGGTGTAAACACTGATAGCCACATATTCGTGTTTGAGCGCGCGCGCGCGCGCGCGTGTGTGTGTGTATGTGTGTGTGTGTGTGTGTGTGTGTGTGTGTGTGTGTGTGTGTGTGTGTGTGTGTGTGTGTGTGTTGTTGTGTGTGTAGTGGCGATACGGAAAAAAAACGATGCAGGGTATGGCGTAACTGCATCAGGTCAAAATAGTTCGCAACGCTTCTATCTGTTTCTCTTCTGTTTCTGGTACTGGACCAAAATATCTTTCCGACATCCTCCGCATCTACATCCCATCCCGTCAACTTCGCTCCTCTGCCGACAGTCGCCTCTTCCGCATTCCTTCTGTCAGAACAAAATCTTATGGTCAACGTTCTCTCTCTTCCAAGTACCACCTGTCTGGAATACACTTCCCATCAGTGTCAGACACCTACCTTCACCCTCTCCTTTCAAATCTGGCGTCAAAACTAACTTCTTTCATCAGTCGTAGCCCCCCCCCCCCCCCCCCTCCACACTTCCCAAACCACCTTCCGATTGTCTGAGTGGGTTTTTGCGTGCACGCGTGAGTGCCTGGTGGTTGTGTTGCTTGTACGTGCAGGCCGTGTTGATGAGAGTGCGTGCGTGCGTGCGGTGTCTGAGAACGTGGGTGTTTGGTCATGCGTGAGCACGTGTACGCGCGCGGTCCTGCGCGGGTGCGCGCGCGCGTGTATGTGTGTGTGTGTGTGTGTGTGTGTGTGTGTGTGTGTGTGTGTGTGTGTGTGTGTGTGTGTGTATGTAAAGCGCTTAAAAGCCCTAATTTATAGAGAATAGATGCTATATAAATTAACATTATCATTATGATTATAGAAAACATGGATACTAACTTCGCTTTAGATATATCTTCATCAGACTTTGCATGGCCATGGAATGCATTACCATGATTAGAAGTAAGGTCTGTACAATGGATGACCAGTTCACTCAAAGATATACCATTTATGAAGAACGAAAGTTTTGAACGAAACTTGATCTTCAGAATGACATGATACTCTGAGGATGCAGAGTAGAGCCGATCAATGACATTTCAACATCATAATGAGTAGCAGTTTAAGAATGAACGCGACAAACCCTTACATACCGAGCTTCTACCTGTTGGTCTTCTTCTGGAAGACAAGAACAAACAAACTATGAAAATGAATGGGAAATGAGGTAAAACAAGTGTATACAAAGAATAGTCCTCAATCTTTTGAAAGACAACTTCACAGCAATTTCTTTTTTGCGTATAACAACAGGATCACTGGGCATGAAACCAAACGACACACGGCAACTGCTTGACGGTGGCGTTTTTCGCCGGTGGGCCCTGCAGTCATGAAATATGGGCTGGTACATCGATGGGAACGCTCCCTTGGAGGTTCTGTCGTGTCTCATCCAGTAGCCATTACAAAATGGCATCTGCCAAGGAGCATTTATGTCCCTTTACGTCTTAATGGAATGCCCTGTGCGTGCCTGCACACTATGTGAACACAGCACAAGCTTCCAAGGGCGGTGCAGGATTGCTCCCAGCTGGTTTGTTCGGCAGCTGAGGACAGTATTTCACTGGTTCCCATCCGCACCTTCGGGTGTATCAATTTCTGTTTGCGAACAGCAACAGGATCTACATGTCTGATGACTTAGAACTAAAAACACAGTGGGGGAGTGGGGGAGAAAATGGTGCATGGAACTTCTTGTTGCAGCCCTCCGAAACCGAATATGTGTTGTTTTTCAAATTACACTGACGTTGTGCCCCCACCCCCTCCCCACCTAACAAAAATGCAGTTAAACAGCACAAATAAAGAAATTCACGCTATCAGCATCTCCAATTCATTGACAGTTTAAAGTAGAAAACAGAATACTTGTATTTTCAAGAATGAAAAGTAATAACAGATGTGTTCGTTTTAAACATTTTTATTCAGAATACAGATCAACATATTTTTACAATTAAAGATGGAGATTTATGCAACACATTAAAAATGGAAAAAAAAAGAATAATCAGCGAATGATTGCGAAAGAAAGAAGAAAAATAGAAAAAAAAGATGCATGTATGAGTATGACGGAATATGTGAAACTGGCGTAAAAGCCGTTGACTAAATGAACAGTATGTCAGCTGGTACTGAAACAATTAAACTGCATCATAACTGCAGAGGAAAATACCATAAACTTTGTTTGCAACTTGTTTCTCACACTTAACATGAGTGAGTTACGCTCGTTGACGGCTTTGAGACGCCAGTCATCTTTTGCCCTGGTTTGAAGGACACAACTTCTTTCAGGGCTTGTCGGAAGCGCGAGCCACTCAAACAGTAGAGATAGAAATTAGTGCAGTGGTTTATGTAATACAGATAAAACACCATAGCGAAGATCAGGTTCCGCTCCGCTTGCACCCAGGGGCTGTTGCCATAGTTCTGACTAGACTGAAAGGACTCGTCCACGATGACGTAAAGAGAAAGGGCATGGTGCAGATGATGATGCTCGCCAGATCAATGATGAGCATGATAGACAGCTGTCGGCTGTTTGATGACATCTTCTCCGACTGAGATCCCCCTGCCCGTTTGGATCCCTCTCCAATGTCCTTGCTGTCCTCTGATCTCTTCACCCGCAGAATGATGATGATGTTGCCAATGATTAACACTACGTAAGAGACGACCAGGAAAATGTTGCGCATCATGGGCCAGTAGTGGTCGTGGAAGATCTCATAGGCCTTGCTGACGTATTTGTCTATGGCGCACATGTAGGCTCTGATTTCTTTTGGAACCACGCGGGTGGTGAAAATGATGTGCCCCTCCTGTCAACAGCAAAAGAAACGAAAGGGAATTTTTGTTACACAGGAAACCTTGATTCATATGTGCGTACTTTTGATGCGTAAAAAACATCATCTGAAGACATGTACTGTATGAGGATGGAACAGAGCAACAAGAACACAGCTCGATATTTTTCTTGACTGTAAAGTATCATGCGAGAGAGAGATGTAGACAGAAGGTAAATTCTAGAAATGGAGAGATACAAGAATTGCCTAATAGAGTGTGCGTGTGTGTGTGTGTGTGTGTGTGCGCGCGCTCGCGCGCGCGCGTGTGTGTGTGTACACGCGCGATTTTCTCTCCAGATGTCCAATCCCAATTTCCTCCCTGCCAATGTTTGTGCCCTCGCACAAGTCCGTTCCATCCCAATACCACCACCACTACCCTTTCTACGTCCAGAGTGATAGGGTGGGAGAAAGACGCCTTTGCACATTCGAAGTTTTTGACATCTGAATTGGTAACCCATAAAGGTCTAAGATCAAAGTTGTCCACAAGTTCTGACTTACGTTAAGAACACCGACCATTTTATACATGTACACGTCTACATTGAATCAACCACAGTGGGTGGAATAACGTGGACATCTGTTGTATGACTGTGGAGGGGAGTGGGGGCAGAGAAAGGGAGACAGGTTAGTTAAAGGGATCGGTGAGGGTGAGGAAGACAAACCTCACCAGGCAAATTGATTTGAGCGAGGATATTTAACATGGTAAGATAACAATTCCAAGGAATTGGCTTCGGAGCAGAGGCAATGTGCATGAGATGGGGTAGCTTTGGTGGCGACCAACTGTATGAGACTAAATGGATTACATAGATGAATAGGAGAGAGAGAGACTTCATTCATTCGCTCTTAGAAACTCACAGGTTTTTTTTTTTTAACTATAACTATAACGACAACTGTCGTGATGATTCATCTCTTTCTTTAAACTCCTACAAATTTCCGTAGCCCTTTACAATCAAAGGCCTTGTTAATTCGAATTAATATTTTTTTTGTTAAAGACCTAGAACATCGAAGAAGGGAAAGAGGGCAGGACACAAGAGAGGGAATCACGGATTAACCGGATATTAAAAGTTAATGAGGGATTTTAGAGATGACTATGGGCGATGTTAGAAGGAAGAACAGACAATCCAAACACACAAACACACACACAAACACCCCTCATGCACATCACACTGGTACGTCATCACATAACTCAATCCAATCCTGTCAAAGGGCTCTTAAGTATCCAAGTGAAAAATACTTATTACAGAGAGAAATAGAGAAGATCTAATTCCACACCCAAGAGAATAAAACCCCGCGATCGTCGGAGCAGCGCACGAAGACTCCGTCACCTTTCCCCCCTCCCTGTCCAGTATCGTGAAGAGATGGGATGCAATGACGGTAACAGCAAGCGTAAGGACTGATGACGCCATCTACGTCCCATCTCCTGAAAAAAAGCTGCAGGCTTGACCGATGGGCCTCAGGGTCACAGCTCCCAGTCGGAACCACCACGTGAAATGATCTCTAGAGACCGCATTCCAAGATAGGATTCCAGAGTACCAGCCACCCAGGCTTGGGTGGAGGAGGGCATAGAGGGCAAACGAGCAAGCTGGAATGTAGAGGCGTTACGGGGCACTGGGTTCACAGAGGGAAATAAACCGGAGCGTGAGTGCTACTGGTGAATTCATGAAGGGAGTACGGTCACATGAACATACTCACTGCTCATGTGGCAGGCTACGTTTAGAATGGTGATTATGTTAGGTGTGAGACACATTGTCATTTTTTCCCCACGTTTCCCGCTTCCCTATACCTCCTCCCTCTCTACCGATCCTTCTCCCCCCTTCCATCCCCACTTTCATCATCCCACGTATAGCTCTGCGTCTGTGAGCTGTAAGCTCTCTTAAACACTCATGTGCTGGGTCATTTGAAAGATGCATTTTCTATATTGACCTGTACTCAATATTATTGTGTGCGAGATTGAATATAACCTGACAATAAACATTTGTTTTTGACAGTAGGACGGATACATTCAAACATTGAAACTGCTGGGGGGGGGGGGGGGGGGGGGGGGGGGGAAACTGACACATGAGACTGTTGTTGTATACGCATTCACAGATATATAAACTACAAATAAATTGATGTAAAACACACACACACACACACACACACACACACACACACACACACACACACACACACACACACATTGTCTTGTGTTATTATGGTGTGAATGTGCCATACCTTTTTACACATGCGCACTTATAACAGCGCGCGCACGCACACACACACACACGCGCACGCGCACACACACACACACACACACACACACGCACGCACGCACGCACGCACACGCACACACACACACGCACACACACACACACACACACACACACACACACACACACACACACACACACACACACACTTCTCATACATGTGTGTTTGACCACTACGTATCTGGCCACTTTCTGTTTTCCACAGCTTCCAAATAGTAACGCACGTCTCAGCGCATTTCCATACTCATAGTTTCTGTTTACGTCCTCACAAAGACATGACCTTTAAAGTCAAGTCTGTTTTAAGTTAACATAATTATCAGAGGAAATCAAGACCTGGGCACAAAAATGGTGTGATATATCCGAAACCAGAGCAGACACAGCGACAGGCTCGCTCTGTTTCCCAATATCCACTTGAAAATAGAGTCTGAGGATGCAATCACAGCCGTCATTGCTGTGCTGTTATTAGGACTGATGGTTCTCAGAGATATAGCTGAGCATACACTAGGACAAAACAAAACTTCGGGAAGACTACGGTAATGCTATGTATTCTAAAAGGAAGGCCGTACAAAGGGATGACAATCCCAAGTCTGGAAGTTGACACTGACAAACCTTGAAAAAAGGAAGATGGAGGGAAAATACATATGACATTGAAAAAAAAAAATCAAGTCACAGACAAACAAGGCAGAGGACAGGCACCCAACTAGGAAAGGGTGTTCAGGCTCTCTGGCTTTCCGAAATGAAGTAGGGATAATTCCCCCCCGCCCCCCTCTCACAATTGCCCAACCCAAAGGTCTCGAAGCATCTCCTTTCCACTCCATTCGCCCGAGCATTATTTCTTTAAATTTTCGAACGATTAATGTTTCATTTGTAAGTGACTGTTCCAAGAACGTCTTCTACTAACTGCGAAAACGACTAGTCCTTTATCTAGATGATCTCTTTAAGGTTACGGAAGACTTAGTTAATGATAACGACAGTATGCAATAAAAAGTGTAATGACATGCTCGTTAGCTCCACCCCTTCCACATCATCGTCATCCCCTAGCAATTTGGAGACAAGTAAAACCGGTATCAGCAAACATTCCGCTCAGTGTTACGGTTATTTTGCGTCTATTCTCCCCCAGAATTTTGTGCATATAAGTTTGTGAGCATCTTCAAACTCACAATACAACCAGATTCTTCCATTTCTAGATGACTGCAGGGATTTTGAACACCTGTAATGGAAGAGCTGACAACCGCATTTATCCTTTCTTCGCATATTCAGTATCGTTATTTTATTGATCCTTTAGCTGTAAATATGTTTAGTGTTCATATACAGCGGCTGTTGTCAGACTTCAATTTTGCTAGGCTAAATTATTTATCTACAGAATTTTTGAAACGACTAGTGCACGCGTATTTTAATGGAGTGTAAAGCACAATTCCTGCAAAATGAACAAGTCGCAAACATAGAAGTCATCCATTAATTCTACGCTACCATCAAAATCATGGCCACGGACAGGCAGACGGTGACGATCTTGGCTCGCCTGACTGTACACAGAGTGGGCGCTTTCAGAGGAAACTGGATGGCCAGGGATCGGTCCACTGTCATGGCAACGGTCAAAACCACCGCTAGATTACCGATGATCCTTCCAGTCGCGTGGCAGATTGAGCAGATGAAGTGGAGATGCCGAATGCCGTCGAAAATCTGAAACATGGAGAAATTCTTGGCGCCAGTCTTGGTCTCTCTCTGTCTCTCTGTCTCTGTCTCTGTCTCTCTCACTGTCTCTCTCTGTCTCTCTCTCTCTGTCTCTCTCTCCTTCTGTGTGTGTGTGTGTGTGTGTGTGTGTGTGTGTGTGTGTGTGTGTGTGTGTGTGTGTGCATGCGCGCGGATGCTGAAAGTTTCCTGCTGAAAGCACTGGATTGTAAATACTTTTAATGGTAACTTGTGGTTCTGTGATGCTAACTGAAAGATTTTGATGTGTGTGTGTGTGTGTGTGTGTGTGTGTGTGTGTCTGTGCGTGTGTGTGTGTGTGTGTGTGTGTGTGTGTGTGTGTGTGTGTGTGTGTGTGTGTGTGCTTGAGTGTGTGTGTGTGTGTGTGTGTGTGTGTGTGTGTGTGTGTGTGTGTGTGTGTGTGTGTGTGTGTGTGTGTGTGTGTGTGCTTGTGTGTGTGTGTGTGTGTTTAAAAGCAAAAATCAGCCCAGTTTACTCACGTGAGGGAAATTGACGTACAAATAATGCACGGGAAGGGGAATAATCAAGCTGATCGTGTCCACAATGGCCCGACGCCCATATAAAATGACGTCGACATGTGACGAAAATGCTTACCCCACATGACCAACAGAACCATCGTGCTGTTGAAAAGTCCAATGAAGAAAAGAAATGG
This sequence comes from Conus betulinus, assembly GCA_016801955.1. Classification (NCBI taxonomy): domain Eukaryota; kingdom Metazoa; phylum Mollusca; class Gastropoda; order Neogastropoda; family Conidae; genus Conus; species Conus betulinus. The sequence continues at coordinate 673,535 of JADBJO010000231.1, read as the reverse complement.
CGGGACCCAAAAATCCATACCTCTGGCGATTCGCTGCAAAAACAAAACGTCCTCACTTACTAACTCCACCTGGGAATAAGTAGTGTTTGTGTCACTGGGATTTGATGTGGATCCCCCTGTGTTCGTATATTCGTTGATGATTGCTGAGTATTCCATTCTCAGCTGGGTAAAGAGCGAGCGGTTGATTATTGATGCCGGTTTTGTTGAGTTCTCATCGACGTCTGAACGACGGAGCAGCCATGTTGGCAGAAGAAATGATGTTTCATACGTTTGTTGGCCACGTCTTTGTTGTCTGAAGAAAGAAAGCACATCAGTGACATTTGTAGATCATTAAATCTCTCATCAAGACGTAAGCTAGCAGAAGTAAATTACATGTTTTTCTTCCTCCCCGCTTCTTCCTCCCCCTCCCTCCCTTCTTTTAGTCTTCATTAGGGCATTTTCATCGTGATTGAAGAGCCATTTAGTCTGCCCTTGTTTCCCTTCAGCACATAGAATTGGTCGGCACAATCACTTGGTCAGTTGAATCTCATCGTAACTGAAAGTAAGTTATTATATCCTGTACTTCGACTCTGTTCTTCTCTTGTTTGTCTGATAATACAGAGAGTTAATAGAGTAGAGCCTGCCATTGTGAGCCATATTGTTTGATTTTCCTTGCATCATTTTCATCTTAATGAGTCGGGGTCAGCATCATCGTGTGTCGATGTGACTGGGATTTGTTTGGAGATATTTCTCTGCCACTTGTTGTTAACTACTATTCTTTGACGTTTGATTCATAACTCTCTAGTCAAAAGCTTCTCGGAAGCGATAAACGGAGTCCAATACCAGGAGAAGTCTCTTTCTGTTAGATGCCATTTGAGGACGGTTCCTGACTGACTGAGAAACTCCCACTTGGCCACTCCTCCAGAGAGAATTCCATAGGTCCCAGACTATATGCCGTCTTTCAGCATTTCACAATATTTCACAAGGTCCTCATTTTCTGCATCTTTCTGAATCCATTTTTTTTCTGATTCTTTTGTTTGTGACTACAATCAGTACAATTTAATGTTTGTGATACCTGAACGTTTGCTTTCTCTACACAATATCCTTACCACTAAACTCTCTCTCTCTCTCTCTCTCTCTCTTCTCTCTCTCTCTCTCTCTCTCTCTATATATATATATATATATATGCATAGAGACAGAGAGACAGACACACACACACACACACACACACACACACACACACACACACACACACACACACAGAGAGAGAGAGAGAGAGAGAGAGAGAGAGAGAGAGAGAGAGAGAGAGAGAGAGAGAGAGAGAGAGAGTTCTGCTTAGGTTGACTTATCAGTGGAGGTTTGGATTTTGTTTTCAACTTAAAACGATTAGTGATTAACCTTGCATTTTCCTTGATAGAAGTTCACTGAAAAAACACCACCTATTAATATCATGCACAGTATTATGATGTGTTTAAGGGAATATATATTTTTTGTAGGCATGAGGCACATGACGACTAGTCAGTGTACACCCTATTGCGTTTTGAAGAAGAAGGAAAATGTCAGTGTACTGTGGTTAATCAGATACGGAATTGAAAAAATGACGAACTTATTATTGGGGCTATTTTGTCCAGGCCAAATCTTCATCTGACTTTAATCGCAAATTCACGCTCAATAATCAAAAGTCAATCAAAGGATGTTGTCACTGCTCAGACATTTAATTCTAACATGTTGATCCTGGCCAACGCTGGATCTGATATTTGTGGGCGCGTTGTTGACAGGAGCACACGAACGTGAAATTACCAAATGAGTGAAGTACAGGAGGAAACGTGGACCGTTAAAGTGTTCGTTATGTTTGGCAGGGATGTTGGCATTTGGGATTTTTGTTTGAGCGGTGTTCGCTTGCTGGAAAATGATTGGAGAAGGTTTTTTTTTTCCTTCTAAGTTTTTCTCTTCTCTTAGTCAGTTAGGAGGTGAACGAAGTTGTTGTTGTTGCTGTTGTTGTTGTTGTTTGCTTGTTTGTTTTGTTTTTTAAGGGGTTAGATTTCAGCTTATTCTCTGGGTTGATGTTGTGTGACAGTGATCGGTTGTTGTTGTTGTTGCTGCTGCTGCTGCTGTTGCTGTTTTTGTTATTATCATTATTGTGGCTGTTTGTTTGTTTGTTGTTGTTGTTGTTAAATCTAATCTTGTGTCTGCTAGTCATTTGCCCCTAGGTCCAGATTTCGCCACGTGAAATGATTGGTATTATTGTATCTTTGTCTCTGGTTTGAGAAAAGCCAGCAGCCCATTGTTGAGAATTCACAGTCAGGCTGATGGTGAAGTCAGATCTGGACTGTAGATTCCCATAACAAGGACCGTTAGTTCTGTCAGGCTTTTCGTTTCCCTGCATGATCGTCAGTGATGGAGGTGAGCAATACTGTGTTGCTATAATTGAATGTAGAAACTACACACGTACGTACGAACGTGGGCGCGCGCACACACACACATACACACACTCTCTCTCTCTCTCTCTCTCTCTCTCTCTCTCTCTCTCTCTCTCTCTCTCTCTCTCTCTCTCTCTCTCTCTCTCTCTCACACACACACACACAAGCTATTTGACGCCAAACAGCATATACAAATTATCAGTCCACTGCGAGTGTGGCATAGCAGTGGACGCCAGGGGAGAGGTGGCAGCTCTCCTTTGAGGGACACTGATGTGAGAGATCAGTGTCGGGCGGCGCAGACAACCTTCCAGCCATGTGGGTGACGGCGGGTCTAGCCTGTGTCGCCGGGGGACGGCTCTTGGAGATGTGGGGCGATTGGCGAAGGAGCGCTGCCTGACTGCGACTACCGTGGCCTGGAGGATACCGTGCTGTTTTGAGGGGTGGCAGACACGGGGGCACACTCCTTAGGGGGTTGGGCTGAAAAATTGCCCTCTCGGCCGCAGTCAGCGAGCGCCCGCCGAATTTTAGGGCTCGTGCAGCGCTCCAGCGACTTTCGTCCTGCTTCCTCCTTGAGGCGGCCTCACGCGGCACAGGACCATCGCCACCCGAGCATGAAGAAGGCCGCCCGGTGGCCCTGAAGACAGCCTGATGATGTTTGGGGGACAGCAGGCAACACACACCGACGCCCATCGTCGGTCGATCAACAACAGAATTGAGCCAACACGAGCTCTGGGAGACGAATACGACGACCCCCATTGAAACCTACCTACCACTGCCAGATGACAGCAGTTGCCACAAATATGTAGACATATGTCTGCAGGAACCTTGTCCTTAAGGGCCACAGGCCGATAGGACGTTAATCTCACCGTCAATAAAAATAAATATACAAATTTAGCCGTGTCTCTCTGATAAGTTCCGATCCAGCGGAAGAAAGGCTTAAGAACAGACAATACATATCAATGTGCTGTCAAGAGGAATTGCGATGGTGTGAAGGGTTTTATGTTCTTTAATATACATTTTCCTTGATTTCAGAACAGACAATGCATATGAATGTGCTGTCGGGAGGGATTGCGATGGTGAAGGGTTTTATGTTCTTTATATACATTTTCCTTTATATTTTTTTAAACGTTTCAAATCTGTGCCAAGTCATTACTATAATGATGGAAAAAATTGCCAGCCTACACTTTATTTCTTTCCCCCCATCCCTACTTAATTAATTGTTCGGCTAAATATATATATATATCTCCATACGCGCGCTCACCCCCTTGTTCCCCCCCCCCAAAAAAAAAAAACACACACACACACACACACACACACACACACACACACTACTTAATTGTTGAGATATATATATATATATATATATACACACTCACGCATGCGCATCCCTCCAAACACAGAGAGAGAAATAAAAATTGGGTACACACACAGACAACCATGTTCGCAAGCGAAAGCCCTGAAGAGTTCTTCAGACTCTCAAAAGCTCTTTCACTTGGTAGTTTATCAATGGAAGGAAGAGAAAGTGTACATAACTACTATGACGATGTTTTTTTCCCTCTTTACAGAAGTGAATTTTGTTTCATAATCTGCTTGTTAAGCATTACTATATGACTTACGTGAATTACTACCCTGTTTACTAGGTCTTGATTATTTCAAATTATTATCGGCCATTGGATCTCTGATAAAGTAGTAGGCTTTACGGAGAGAAAAGAAAAGACTTTTTCGGTTATTGTGTCCTTCCATATACCTGAACCTACTTCGTCCGCCATATTCCTTATTCTGAGAACTGTTTATCTTTACCCGCGATAGACAATGGAAGCTTCCCACTTCCCGTTCTTCCAAAAGGGGTAAATAAAAATGGCATGTGTGATGTATTAATTACTGTCACCTAACTTGGAATCATGATGGAGACATGAATTCTACACAAAGTTATAAGACGCTAACGGCAGCGCTTCACCTAATTATATATGGATTACGACTTTCTTTCTTTTTCTAAAAAAAGATTCCCATATTTTTCTGTAAGTTGTCGAGATTCGGGTGTCACCGACAGAACGGGGAAAAAAAAACAAGCAACAGAAAATGAGCACAGATGATTAGTAATTGTTAACATCGTTATAAATGTAAAAAAAAAAAAAAAAAAAAAAAAAAGGAACCTTCAGAAATTACCGCAGAGCGCTCCGAACGTGTAATTATAGAATGTACGATTTTTAGTGGCACAAAACAGGTTATATAACTCTTCATCCGCACAGCAAACGTG